>JAVJGG010000053.1:16226087-16251176 GCA_035590195.1 Aviceda cuculoides | reverse complement strand
TGCCATTTACGCGATGGGAAATCGGACGTCACTTCCCAGCCTGAAGTGACCTTGGCTGATTCCCCCAGATTTACTCGGCTTTCGCAGCAGCGTCGCCGAGAGCAGGATCCGACCCCTGAGGTCTTGCTTAGCGAGTAAGGTTGGAATTTCAAGAGAGTCTTTTCCTGAAATGTCTTGAAATCTCTTGGGTTCCTCCCCCAGCCCCCTGCCCTGACCCCGGGTCCCAGGGGACCCGCAGGGGCTCGTACCCCCCCGGCCCCCGGCACAGCCCTGCTCCGCAAACACCACGGATTCAAGCTCAGGCTGAGCCTCAGAGCATTTGGCACTGAAATGCCGCAGCCACGGGCCGCTGAGCGAGGCAGGTAACATCTTCCCTCGGCTCCTTGGGAACATCTGGGTTTGATGCTGCTCGAAGCAGTTTTCAATCCCGCTGTTGCGCGCGCCACAGAAACGCAGTTTCTGGTTCACTGTGCTTGAGGAAATATTATCATCCTAAAGAAATTACAGAAAAAAAACCCAACCCAGAGGTAACGCCATATGTAGAGGGTCCTGCCTGCCTGGCAAAACAGAAGTCCGCTACAAATCAGCAAGCACCGAGGGAGATCTGCTCAAGGCAGGAGCCATTGGCCTCTCCTTGCTTCCCCTGCTGAAGTTTTGCAGTTGTGATAGAGAACATGGTAAGGCAATGACCAGGATAGTTCTATTTCCTTTGACAGCTTTTTCTCAAGGATCAATAGTTCCCGGGTTTTTTGCCAGGCGAACCCTGGTCAAGTATATCTTGGCTTTAAGTGGATCGCTCAAGGTTGAGGACTGGCTCGGGCTCAGCGTCTCAGCAGGCGATGAATTTGAAGCTGGTTTAGATGTGGCTCTAGGCTTTGTATAGCTCCCAAGTGGTTTTGATTTAAAAACTTAGTTTTGGCATTGACAGTACGCGATCATTCCCTAACGCAGCCTAAATACCTTCGCTGCCCGGAAAGCGAGACTCAACGGGGTCCCAGTCCCGGGGCTGCCAGTTCCCAGCTGCCGTGTGTGCCCCGCTCCGGGCAGGGATCCATCCTCCAACGCCGGCGGCCGGAGGCAAGCGCGGTCCTGCTGCACCGGGCTGCTGGCCGCATTGCCCTCTCAAATAATACCTGGGTCTGCACCTACCGCTCAGTTTTATCCGGCGTTCTGGCGGTATTCCAAGTTTCTCCATCAAAGGGCCGCAACTTCAGCAGGGAGATGGCAGAAACCGTCAAAGCCCGGGAAGAAAAAAAGGGGAGAAAGGTGGGAAAACTCACGCGGGCGCAGAGCAAGCCCCTGCCCCCGCTGCCCACTGCCAGACCTCCCCCTGGGGGTAATTGGCAGAGCTCAGCAGCACCTAATTACACCAGCTGGGTACCTGGCCCAGCCGCGGCTCCACAAAGTGAACGTCTGTTCATTTAGCCCTGTTTAGTTTTCGATCCCGATGAGGCTTTTAATAACCTGCCGACGAGCGTGCAGCCGCGCGTTTTACGTGGCCGAGCCGGGGTAGTCGGAGATGCTGGGTTTGCTGCGGAAGCGAAGTGCAAAATAAAATATTATTACAAATAATATTACAATAATAGTGTTTGTGAGCTGCACTACGTAAGAGACCGGCTTCGGGACTGTTGCTTCATTACAGAGCTCTCTCCTGCTAAATCCTTCCTGATATTAAAGCTGGCTCGATAGGGTCCTGATCCCTGGTTGAAACATCAATATTACTAATAAATAGAAATAACAAGAGAGGTAAAGGGCCAGACCAGCATGGCCTGCTTTATGAATTAATGTAGTGAAAACTGGCCATTTTCCTACAGCCTTTATATACTACAGGCACACATACAAACTTCATACACATTTATTGGACATCGGTGCACTGAAATAAAGCTGGAGCGATGCTGTAACCTAATTACCGACTTGCTGTGGTGTGCCAGAGGACAAGCAGGGAAGGCCCATTGCATACACCCCTGTGGCTTTCAGAAACGCTCGCTATTTCTCTCACCGGCCAGATGAAATCCTCTCTTCCAGCCAGGCTTTTTCTCGGCACGGATCCCCTCCCAGCCCCAGAGCCAAGAGCGGAGCAGGCGGCTGCAAGGTGTTCCTGCGGGAGCCGGAGCTCCTCGGTTGCAGGGATTTTAGCTGGAGTTCGCAGTGCCCTGCGCGATGCCTGGGTGTTGGGACAGGGACATGTTTGGTCGGGAGCCGGGACGTGGGGGGGATGACTGGGGACAGGCAATCTGACCCCTCTCGTCCCGAGCGTGAGCATATTCTCCCCGCATACAAGTGCATGTGCTCGTGGCTATATATATCTATGTATCTATATCTATATATACACATACATACATATGTGGAGAGAGAGATGATGTGCGTTTCCCTGTTCATCTGTAACTCTGTCCTGTGATTTTTGCGTCCTGGGTGATTATTATCGGGAGGTGTGAAGCAGACGTGACTGTGCTTTGCTATGTGATATGATACTATCGGCACAGTAATGTTATATCCCGGCACGGCGGGCCGGATCCGGCTCCTGGGAATACCGACCTGCCAGACCCGCTGCCAGAGACGCCGCCTCAGCTTTACACCACCGTATCAGCGAGCCGGGTCCGGCCCTTCCTCCCAGACAGAGACACCGCGTTGTGTCCATAATTTATAAGCTATTCAAAATTTATCGCTGAGAACAAACTCTGACTACAGAAGGATTTTAAATCCTTGTTAAGTATTACAGTGGAAATAACAGTGCCAACACAGTGCTGGTGGGCAGCGGGGATGGGGCAGCATCCTCCCTGCCCACCCCCCGGCTGAGCCTACCCCCGTGCCCCCCGGCAGCGGACCCAATAGGGCTCAAATTATTTTTTATCCCCTTTTTTTTCCCTTTTTTCTCCCTTTTTCCCTTTGTGATCTCCCTCCTTTGCTGCCATTTCTCCAGCCACAGGAGCCCCCGGGTCAGAGGTAGGTCGGGGGCTGGTTGTGGCCCCCCCCTCCTTCCCTGGGGGGGGACCCTTGGCTTTGCCACGGGGGGCCCAGCCCGCGCCAGCGATGGGCTGACAGAGCCATACAACCACTTGTCACCCCGCCGGTGACGAATCGGCCTCGGCTGACAAGAACGGATGGAGGTGCTTCCCAGGCTGATACGGGGGGCAAGAGCGGGACTGGATTGGGATACCGGGGGGGGGGGGGCTCAGGAGAGGTGCCAGCGGTAGCATCAGGGGGACAACGGCGAGGTGGGACTCAGGTGGCTGAGCCGGGGCAGCCCTGTGCCGGGGCCGGCATTTGGGGTCTGGGCTGGGGCAAATTTAATAAGTCTTATGGCAGCCTCCTCCCAGCGCTTGGCTTAATGGGATGCCAGAGACGACAGGGTTGCCTCGATCTGCTCATTCCCTGGGCCTGGGGAACCATCCATCTTGCTCTAACCCTATTTTAAAAAAATATAAAAGGAAAGAAAAGGAGGGGGTGGGGGAGAAAGAAAAATGATAAATCTGTTCAGGGCTTTTGTTTGCCTGCGATTCCTGTAAAGGACAAAAAAATGAAATAAAAGCCAGGCCCATTTTTTCCCTGCTTGGTGTTGCCATGGGATAGAAAGCCCCCCGTTCTCAAGAGTGCAGTGCCTTTGGGGAGGGGAAAAAAAAAAACAACCCACCCTCCTTAACGTTATGAGTTGCATCTGTTCCCTAGGTCTGGGACACTTCCAGCCCGCCAGCTCTCCGTTGCCTGCCTCCCCCACCCCCGCACATTCCCGTTGCTAATTTATTTGGATATCCATGCTCTCAGAAATCAAAGGGGAGATCCGCTTTCCCCGCTCGGGCTCCAAGACAATGACTGGCACGCTGAGAACATCCCGGCTCAGAGAGCATCCCGGCTCTCGGCTGGGTGCGGGAGGCAGAGGGCAGCGGCCGGAGCAGGGTCTGGGAGCAGGACGCCTGCACATCCCTCTGGAAAACAGAAATTATATTCCTGGGTCACCTCTGCGAGAAGCAGGAGAGGGAATTCCCACTTGGACAACGCTGTGGGCGGGAGAGGTTTGGAGCAGCACCGCAGGTTATTGATCTTCCATGTCTTCTGCTGGGACCTCTGACCTGCCAGGCTCAAGCCCTTAAGAAACCAAATGAACAAACCTCCCTTTTCTGCTCCTGCTCAGCTCCCTGGCTCTTTCCGTGCTCAGGGAACGCATGTGATACAGACCCAGCGCTATTAACTACATCCAGGAGGGTGGGGAGGTGTAAAAAAAGATCTTTGTTGTAACACACTGTCATAAAAACATGTATGTACCGTAGAGCGGAGGCTCTCCAGGACTTTGCAGAATGAGGGAATTTGCTTGATATTTCCAATTGCATGTGATAAGGAACATGCATGCAATTACCCTTATCGGACCTGCAAGGTAAAATACAGCAGACGGCGCAGGGCTGGGAGCCATAAAGCAAAGAGCTTTACAGCGAGCGGCAATACAGCCAGAACCAGTGCACGGAGAGGAGGATTTTCTTACCCGGCCGTAGCTCCCATTTACCCGGCTCTCATTTCCAGGCTATTTAAAAGTGACGTGCTGGGTGACGGCTGGTCGTTGTGCGCACCGAGCCCCCCCAGCGCTCTGTGCCTGTCTTCCCACACCACGCTGCTAAAATGCAGCCGGTTCTCCGGAGATTCGGCTCCGAGAGCAGAGGGGAGCGGCAGCCCTGACCAGCCAGGTCCGCGTCTGCAGGAGGGATAAGTGCAAAGTGAGTTTTGGTGGGTGCACGGAGCGACGCGGGGCTGCAGGGAGAGAGGAAGGAGGCAAAGTGGTGATTTCGGCTGCCGTAAACCAGAGGTTTGGTGCCTGCGGTGCTGATGGCGTACGTGAGCCGGGCACTAAAATACGGCTGTCCTGGCGCAGGAGGCTCCAAGCTGGTGCGTGTCCTCAACGGGACGAGTGGCGGGGCTGTGCCGTGCTGTGCCAAAACGTGCCATCTTGAGCCACGCCATGCCAAGCCACGCTGTGCCAGCTGTACCGTGCCATGCCTTGCCAAGCCGTGCCGTGCCACCCCGGCTGGGGACACGCTCCTGAGTGCCGGGCCGGCGGCACGGCTCGGCACGGGCTCGCATCCAGGCGGAGGCATCCGATGGTGCTGGTCGAAGCCTGGCAGCGTCAGAAGGAAACGAGGCAGTTGTGCCTGCAAGCCGAGGAGGGAAGCGTGCACAAAAACCTGCTCTGCACACTCTGGGTATCATTGGATAACACTGTGGCTTGCAGGTATCGGTTTGCTGGATTATGTGTAAAAGGCTTCACAGTCTTTATTATAAACACTATAAATAGGTTTGTGGTTCTTCTTTGAGTTTAAGAACAAAAGGCTGTTTCATTATCATTAAACTTGCGTTTGAGTTGCTCTGTGATGGGGTGTCTGGCTTTTTATTGCAAGCCAGGGCTTTCAAAAGCTCCTTAAATGTTAATGTCACCTTTAAAACAACAGTGGCGAGGCCTTTGATCAACAGAGCCGGTCACTTCTTGTAGCCGAAGTAAGAACCAGCAACTGACTGCTCTTGAGATTTTAATATTTCCCCCTTCCCCCTGCTGACCCCTGGCACGAGGGAAGAAGCTGGGCTTTGATCAGACCTGATTTTTTAGCCATTTCAAGGACCTGCTGCTTAAAGGAGATGTTCAGCACTGAGTTTCCACGGCTCCACGCGACGGAGGACAGCAGTGCACGGCCGGCCGGTCTTGCAAGAGTCGCCCGACCACGCCGTCCCTGCCAGGCTTTGGGGACAGGAGAGGGGCCCTTCTCCAGCCCTGCTGCCACGGACCTGCGGGATTCCCTGGGAGATGTAGTTTGGGGCCACCAGCAGCACCCGCTTTTCTTTGCTGCCGACGCATCCCTGCAATTTAGAGGCTTGGGGCGGGGGGTGGGGGGAACAGGGCCATCTCAAACTCTTTCCCTTCTCATGGCACCAGCCTTGCCCTCCCCCAAAGTCTCGCAGCAAGACCACAGGCCCGTTGCTCGCTGTCCCTCACCCCTCCGCTGCCCGCGTCCCCGTCCCCTCCAGGCTCGGCCGCCCCGCAGACGTGCCCGCGCACACGGCCGCCGCGTTCGCTGCTGCGGAGCTCGCCAGGCTGGGGACAGGGTCACGCACATCTCTCTGCGCGCAGGCGGGAGCGTAACGCCGGAGGAAAGCACATTTCAGGTTCAATTAATGCCACCCGCGGCAGAGGCGGCTGTGCCGGTGCTGGTCCGGGTACAAGGATGTGTTTGCGGAGATAAGTGTGAGTGTAACCTGATGACACAAGTTGCCTGCTTCCAAATGTCAGGCAAAGTTCACGCAACCCATGTGAAACGAGTTAAAATTTAACAGAAATCTGCAAAGTGTTGTGTGGTAATTGAATCCATGATGTGGACGGGAAGCATGTTCAGACGCATCCCAAATTTGCCTAAACAATAGTATTCTTCCTGAAAAAAGGTCGATTTAAAGGAGGCTGCTGCTGCTAAATATGCGTGCGCCCCCTCCTTCCCCTTCTGCGAGGAGAAAGCTCTGTCTGAAAACTTCTGAGTCATTCTGCATCGGTTTTGATGCGTCAAAATCGGTTTAAAAAATCACAGCTGAAGCAGCAGTAAGGAGAGCTCAGCTCAGGCACACACAGATGAATGCAAAGTGCTGCAGAGCTGAACCGCATTGGGCTCCGCATCGAGAACAAGAGTCGTTTAAGCTATACGCGTGCATTAAGAAGGAAAAAGGCTTTTTGGCTTCTTGACACTGTGATGTGGCTTTGTGTTGTTTTTCCCTTTGCTGGCTGCTAATTCTCCCTTTGTCCTGGCATGGTGGGGTGCAAACTCCTTCAAGCTTTAGAAATGGAAAGTTGTTTTGTTGGTTTTGTGCTCCATTTCTATAGCTCCAGCAGCGAGTCCAGCCCCGAAGCCCTCCCTACGTGGTCTTTGGGCCGAGCAGTGGCCAGATGTGAGCAGAACACCCCAACCGCAGCCTCACGTGGGGTGGCCCAATCTCTACACGCCTGCGATTGCAAAGCAGCCATCCTGGCACCTTTTTTTTTTTCTCCCTTTCCACATTCCCCTGGCCAAATCCTGCTCAGGTCCTGTATCCCAAGCCTGAGCGCCGGCCACCGAAACAGCCGTGGCACAGTAAGGCGGAGGAGGCAGGAGAAACGAGCTCTGCGCTCTGGCTCGCTTGGAGGTTTTCGTCTCCATCTTTTCCATTTAGGGAGTTTATTATACTAAGTGATTGATGGAGTGGATTAAAAAAAAGAAGTGGATGCCCGTCTCGGTTTGGACTAACTGAAGACAGCCCCCTGCCCGGGCTGGCTCCACGCACAGCATCCCCACGGGTGGGTCTGGGGCTCGGCTCTGGTTTATGGCCTGCTCCTTGCCAGCAGATTAAACCTCAGTGGTTCCTTGTGATACTACTGGTCGGTGCTTCTCGCTGTCCCCTGGGGCAGCTGCGCAGCCAGGCTCTCCGCTGGACGCAGCGGGCTCAGAGGAAAGCTGCAAGGGATGACTGAGACCCTTGTGTGCTTTTACTTTGCAAGGGCTTTTCATAAGGGAGCTAAAAACAAATTTAGCACTTAATGCTCTGAAGAGTAAACACTTAAATGCCCTATCAACTGCCCAAGTGCTTTGTTTATTATTCAGAGAAGCCAAACTGAAGCAGTTTTCCATGGAGATGTAGTACGTCCTTCAGATTAGCCCGCTTAATTAGATCCTGGTTGCACAGAGCTCTGCTCTGGAAGAGGTGCTGCTGAGGGAAAGTCGAACAATTGCTTCCAGAGGCCAACCCTTGGCTCCAGCTGCCTGCGGGCACTGCAGTGCACAGGGCAGTATTTTGGGAGGATACTAGTGAAGCTGGACATCTCGAGCTCTAGTTCAAGGCTGCTGATCAGCGAGGGGGACGGGGACAAACCCAACACAGGCACTGGGAGCGGAGAGGAGCCACCATTTGGTCCCAGCCACGCCAGGCTCTGTCCCAGCTACCAGCTCACTCGCACCAGCTCCAAATCCCAGCAGGTACAAACCTGACCTCCAGTAAGGGCCAACAGCTTTATACAAGCTGTTTGTCCCTGGGCTTAAAAGAAAGTTGGGATAGAAAATGCAAGTTTAAGTACTAAGTACTGGCAAATGCCACTCTTGAATGGTGGCTGCCGTGAGCGGTACTCCCCAAAGCATAAAAACTCCAGTCTCCCATTTATAAGCTATTAAAGCTGTTACATCCCATAATGGACATCCTCAGGTGAAGAAGACAAACAACGGAAAATGCTGAAACACAACCGCAACGCTAGACACAATAACAGACACGGCACAAGAAGGATATGACACGGGGAGACAAACAGGAGCAAAATTTATGTCGCTGGAGATTACAAGGGCATCATATATCAGCGACGGAGACGGGCTCTGAACACTAGCGCAAGGGCTGGCCTAACCTTTCAGAGAAAAATCTCAGAGCAACAATAACGGCCAAGAAAAAAAGCAGATCTGTGTCCCTCTGGCAGCCGCCCGTGCTTGGGGAGAGCCGGGGAGCGTGGTAGCAAAGAGAGGGAGATGCCGAAAACCAGGCGGTGGCCACGTGCCTGGTGCCTAACGCAATAACAAAAGGCGTTGCTCACCGGCTATCAAAGGTACGAGGCTAGAAACTATTTACGCGAAGAGCTGGCAGAGACCTGTGCCATGACACGAAGGCTGTTCGGGTTTGCGCCTCCTGGTCGAAACGGCGTGGCTTTGGGCATCGAGGGCTAATCCTGCTGCTGGAGCTGATCGGGCTCGTCTTTGCCCTCCTCAGCCCCTGCCCATCACACGCTGCCACCCCACCGCCCCCCATAGCGACCCCCATGGTCCAGGGCTCTGGCTCAAGGTTTAAGGAAGGAGAAACCAAAAGCCGAACACAACCCAAAAATCAAACCGCCACAGCGTGGAGGAGCGAAAGATCCCAAGTAACCGAGAACGGGTCCATCCTGCGGAAGCCCCGTTGTGAATGGCTTTAACACCATGTGCCCCAGCTGAACTAGTCTGCAGAGGAAGGTTTTGCCAACAGCTTATGGGATTTGGCCATTCCTATATCAACTTTCTCATGTTTATCCAAAAACCTGTAAATAGTCATGAAAACTCAGGAACAGTAGAAGGGTGTTGCCCTTCAGTTGGATTTTGTGTAATGTGAGTACTTTGGACTTTGTTTAACACTAAGGTGAATTACGGGCTTCTTGTCTTCCAGCGCAGAACCTTATTTTCTTGTTTTAAATGACTATTCGCAAACATGCAGTATCTGCCATCCTGCAGCGTACTCCCCACTCAGCACCCTGCAGCTGCTCTTGCAAGAATCGAAAATCATTAAGAGAGGCTGGATGCGGCCATTGCCATTTCATACGCTGGCAAAGGGAGAAATCATAAGCAATTTTTGCCCATGGTCACAAAATAAGCCTATGGCCACGCTGGGACCTGAACTCGGAATATCTATTTAGTTTCCAACCATTTTTGGTGTCGGAAGCACCGCTGCCAGCCTGTCCCAGGTGCCGGGCTGTGAAGCAGAGATGAAGGGCTGCCTCTTGCTGCTCTGTGCCTGCCCCTAGGACGAGTCCTAGCAGCAGATCAAGATGGAAAAGGATTTAAGCATCAACCTGAAGAAGGGTGACTGCTACAGAAACAGAGGGGTCCTGCAGGACTTGGCTGCTCAGCTGTAAGTTGCTTGCAAATCCCAGCTCTCATTATTTCACTCCAAGTCAGTACACTAGAGTCGTGCTTCAGAGTAAAAACTGTCCTACTTGCGAATAACTAAATGCAATACGTGCTTTAGATTCCTATTGTCGTGCACGCACATTTTCAGTTGAACAGTCCTCCCTGGTTTGGACGGTTCCCCTCTGTTCTTGGGTTACATGAGCTGAAATCAGTGTTGATCTGCCTAGCCCCAGAGCGGTAAATTGCCCTGCTGCCTCAGCTGGCAGTAAGGCAGGGGCAAGATTACTTCATCGCTGAATGAACTCATCACAGGAGCATTTCAGCCGTTCCTTAAGCGCTCCCGTTCACGGAGTGTATCCGTCACAGGCTCCGCGGGGATCGGACACCCTCAACCCCCGCGTCACAAACAAAAAAATGCTTTTTCTTCTCCAGCCGCACAAAGCGGCAGCTCTGTCTTCTAGCCTAGAGGCCGGTGGCAGCGGCAAAACCCCCTTCCCTTCCTTCCCCCTCGTACGCAGAGATATTGCATTCATTCATCTCGGGGGCCGCAGCGTGCTTGCAGGCTGACAATACATTATGGTGATGTAGGTCTTCATTTCGCGCTGTCAGGGACTATAACAACTGTATCTATTACCCAGGAGGCCAAACGGGGCGGCTTTCCCCCAACTCATCTACCTGTGCCCAGGCTAACCCAACTGGGGGGGGTCCCCGCCCCATCTCCTGCCCCTGCCCGCGAGGCGCTGGGAGCAGAGGGCAGCGGCCGGTGCTCTGGGTGCCGGGACGGGGGGACAGGGGAGCCGGGAGATCGATGGCCCCGAGCGCAGCAAACACAATGAGGTAATTCCAGCCAGCAGAGGCTCATCAATCCCCCGGCTCCGGCGTGGCGTCCCCACGGCTCGGCCATGGCTATGGTTGGCCTGGGCGATAGCCCAGGTGTATGGCTGTCATGGAGATAAAAGAGGCTTAATTAAGACCCAATAAGCTAAGTGATTTGTTATCTCGGTGCAATATATTACTCCAGCCTATTGATCCTAGAAATGCACGTGTCCGAGAGCCACCGACAAGGCTCGATCCCTCCTTGGCGAATAACCGCCGCTGCATTCCCACCGGCACGCCAGTCCCAAGTGCCTGCAGGCTGGGGACAGGGACCAGCCCCTAATATCTCCCCACTGCTGGGTATATCCATAAAAATATTGGGATTTTCTTTTGCCAAGGGAAGAACTCGCTGAAATCGGGTGATGCTCGGCTCTGCCTAAAGCCCGGAGCCAGCCCGTCCTGGTCTGCAGCGGTGGGCAGAGCGCAGAGGTTTGGCATGCTGGGACACCCGTCCCAGTACACGGTGGCCTCACTCTGCAGCCAGAGCTGCCCGGACCCGTCCTGCGGCCACGCACGGCTGCAGGGTCTGCCAGGGCAGGGCGGGTTGTCATTGGCAGGACCGTGGTACCCAGTTCCAAAAAGCGATCGTCCCCCTCTTAGTGTTAACCTGGCAGATGCTCAGGAAGGTCCCCAACCCAGGCAGGTAGGACAGAGGCTGGAGCAGGAGCGGGTCTGGCAGATGGCAGCGAGGGAAAAACCAGTTTCCATAAACCAGCAGGAGCTCAGCTGGCAAACGGGAAGCCCCGCGGCTGTGGCGTGTCACCGTCCTGAGCCGGGCTGATGTCCACGGAGCAGGCAGCCGGCTCCTGCCCACCCCAGCGCACACGTGCCCGTGACCTTCGTGCTCCAGACCAGCCAGCACCACGCTTCTCCGGAGCTGCCAAAACGCTCCTTTCCGAGCTAAAATCAAACCACTTATTTTTCAAAACTTGAAGGCAAGGGTGAAGGAGAGAGGGAGGGGAACCCGATTCATTTAACATTCGAAATGTTAAACCGCTCAAGAAGTTCTTTGATCTTTTGAGGTTTTGCTGCAGAGGGAACACCCTTTCCCCATTGGTTTACTGAGTCACGCTTATTACTTCAATGCAGAAATATCCTTTATGTCAAGTGTATAAATATCCAGCTCTAAGCTTCAGAAGCCTTTTCCTTTTTTCTTTTTTTCCGTCTGACTTTTTTTTTTTCAGAGGAGCGTGTTTCACGCTCTTCCAGAGCCGTCTGCACTCTCCCTCGCAGTCGCAGTGGCTTCCCAGCAGCAAAGCTGGGTGCCGTGCACGAGTGCCTCCGGAGGGGCCGCTCCCCAGGGAGCACCCTGCCCAGGGTCATCCCCTGCTGCATCCTCCCCAAATTTCTTGCAGCTCATCAGCCTGGGAGACCGGACAGAAAGCAGGAGGGAGGAAGATGGTAGAAGAGCCAGCCTGGCTGTGTTTCGCTTGGAGGACCCCAGCATACCCCTACTGCAAGGACGTGCATCTCTGCTGGGACGTGCAACCTGCCCCAAAAGCGAGGACCGCGGAGCGGTCGTACAAAAAGGCAGACGCCTGCCCAGCCCCAGCTCTCCCACGCTTTCTGCCCGCACCGCTGGCATCTTTTGGCCGTGGCTCGGGTTCAAAGTGGCCACAGGTGCGGAGGAAAGCCCTCGGGCAGAGCCGCGGCTGGCACGCGATGCCGTTGGCACCCACGCGCCCGCCACCCAGACCTCCCGCAGGAGGGTCTGGAGCCAGGCTGCGGCTGCTCCCTCCCGGCTGCCCCACCAACTTGGCCTAGAGCTACGTCTGCGAATGTGCTTGTTTAAACAGTATTGATGGCAGGCAAGTCGGAGCTTGAGGAGGAGCAGCGCTGGGGCTGCAGGAGCCCCGGCGTTTGCTTTCATGGGGAAAGAGTCGGTGTTCCCCGTACTCTCCGGCTCAGCGGCGGGGAGCAGGGTCCAGCACCCGCCTGCCTTGTTTTGGCTTCCCAGCAAGATGTCAGACCCCAACGAGGAGCGGGTCGGGCTATACCGGTGCCCTGGGTCGCACCAGCTAACGCGAAGCATGTTTAAAACCATGCCACATCTTAACAGCCCTGATTTTCTGTCGTCTTCAAGGAAAGCCCCCAGTATTCAGCAAACCACGAACCTCGCTCAGAGCTGAACACTCTTAGCCAGGCGAAGTAGAGGCATTCCCGACAGCCTCCCCAAAACAGGACAGCTTTCCCCCTCTGGGCAGCCTTGGCCTAGAGGTGCCAAAACTTTTAGGACACCCGTCCCCCTCCCAGCTCTTGCTACGAGCTGAAGCCGACGCTCCCTCTCGTCAGTCCAGGAGCTCGGAGCTACCTCAGACATCACCTCGGAGGACCAGCAAGCAGACCCCTGACCAGCAATCAGTCCTGCCTCCCCAAATCAGGAATTACATCAGGAATGGTGATGTGGCGAGCCCGAGCAACAGCAAGAGACCTCGTCGGGTAGAGGGATAAGGGCTGGTGCTGTGTCACAGCTCGCTCAGGGACACGCGTCCGCTCTGTGCCCCCCCCCCCTTCTTCTGCAGCACGTCCTAGCACAGCAGGCACGCACTAACACCAGTCCCTCGTGCCGCTTGGGGTCTCGGTTGCTTTTGCTGGCAGCGGCATTTCCAGCGACTCTGCCCCAGTACCCACTGCTCTGGGCAGACCCTGACCCACCCCTGGCCAAGGGCTGGGCAGCGGGAGCTGCTCTGGACTCCCCCAGCTCCGTGGGGTGGGTGGCCGAGCAGGGCTGTGCCCGGCCGACGGTGCCAGGGCTGCCGGGGTTCCCGGCGAACACCTATCCCTGTGCTCCCGCTTACTCACATCCCGGTGTGGAAGCGGGCGCGTGTTTTCCTTTTTCTTCCCTTTTTTTTTCCCCCGCAAAGGAGGTCACACCCTCCGGTTACATAACCGGCAGCCAGCTCTCGGCAAAGCAAACAAACTTGACATTCACATAACCTGCCGCGCTCTCTCCGGCAGGGATTATTAAGTCATTAGAGTCTGTTAGCAAATTTTCCCAAATACCTTTTGCTTCTTCCCAGAGGCACCTTGATGGTTAATGATCCTAAACTACCGGCTGGGCTTAACTTCACCCACTCCGGTCCAGCAACCCGCTCCAGTGACCCTCAGGGTGTGAGAGCGCTGCCGAGGGGGGGTCAGGAGGAATCCTTAGATTCCTAAGAAAATCCCCCCATAAGGATGCTCCTCTCAAATGTCAGAGATTCACCGGAACGAGGGTCGGGTCGGCAGATGCAGCCCGGGGAGGGGAAGGGGAGAGATGCCCACCCCCGGGAGGGAGGTGATGCCCTATCCTCCCTCGGTAACACACACCCGCTTTTCTCCTTCGCTGAGCTGGCAGCCCAGGGCAATATTTCTAACAGGCAAGTGTATTGCCTAACTGGAGACAGAATAAAAAATAATCATAAAAAAACCAGTCAGGCAGGCCAGTTAAGTAGAGAGGAGATAGATAGGTTTCACCCACCTGCAGCTGCCTTGCCCTCTCTTTCTCAGGCTGAACAGTGTGTACATCAGCAGCCCGATGATCTGCGGGTTGGTGACAGAGGACAGCAGGCTGGCCGTGTCCTTCCCTGGCCCCAAAGCCCCTGTGCGTGAGCAGCATCGATTCAAAATCCACCAGTGGGTTTTTATCGGGGTCCCCTCGCAGGTTTATATTTGTTATAGAAGCAAGGTCTGAAGGAAGGGCTACAGCTACAGCCCAAGGCACAGGCAAGGGGGAAACCCCACAGACTTCTCATATTTTAGCCCCATGACTTTTAAAAATAATCTCGTACATTTGAAAGGATTTGGGATCCGTTTGGTAATTAGAAAACCTTCATCATTTTTATGAATATCAGTAAAACCAGCAATAACGATAAACTGATGGCTACCAAAGAGTACCTCCAGATAGCTCTGTACATAAACACCCTTTCCATTCAGGTGAGCGGTACGACACATCGGTCCCCACGGCCCCACAGCCTTGAAAGCTTTTTAATAGACCAGGGGAGGCTGTGATTTCTACCCCGAAGCATCTTTCTTTTTGCTGCCCCGGAGAACCGCCTGTGCAGGGTATTATTTGGGAGGGAGTCACCTGGGTACATCTGATGTGAGGTACAGGCCGGACAGTAGTTCAACCTGCGCATCCCTGGAGCCAAGGGTGAAATTCCCGAGCCGGCCGCTCGCCCCACCGCCGGCCCAGCAGGGGCTGGACCACGGGGCAGGAGCTCGCCAGGTACCGCTGGAGGGGCAAGCCCCGTCACCACTGCACAGAGACCCGTCCCCGGCTGCTGGCGGTATTTTTAGAACAATCTTTGCCGTAACACCTATATCCCCAAGGCTACGTTACACGTGAGAGAGATGCTCGTAGCTGTTGGCATTAAGGCAGGGGAGGAGGATGAGGGAACCGGGCAGCATCGAGATGGGGCTGCTGGAAGGCGGCGGCAGCACCGATCTTAGCTGGAGGAAACTCCCGGATTCCCCAGGCAAGTGCAAGCACCTCAGTGATGTCGGCAAGACACCGGACCTGCCTTTCCTTAAAAACATCTCCCTCGGTGTGACACCCTGCAGGTCTGGAGCCCAGGTGGGGGCCGCAGGGGCGGACGGGAACGCCTTCGCTCGGGAAGCTGCACCGAGTCCCCCGGGGTGGGCTGCAAAGTAGGGAAAGCAAGCCCGAATCGGGCTCTGATCTTCCCCCCCACCCAGCCTGCAGCTACGTGGATCCACGGCTGGGCTGTCACGGAGCTGGGTTTGCAGGTGGGACCCAAGCCCACCCGGGCTGGGTCTGTCCCACGGCTCCCAAGACACAGGACGGAGCCCTGCACCGCAGCCCCTGGCAGGGACCAGGGGTCCCCCGGCGTGACCGTCCCCTCTGCCTGCCCCGCGGCGGCCGGGCGCGGACCCAGGAACCGGCGAGTCGCAAACGCTCCGCACCTCCTCGACGAAGTTGCTCGTGGAAGGAGATTTGTCACGTGAGCCTGTTTACTTCCAAAATAAATCTCCCTTTAAGGCAGGTAAATCTCAGGCAGAATCTGTAAGATACCCTAATGTGGCATTAAGCTGAAGTTAAGGTTATATTCCTCCAGGGATGCCAGATGGGATTTGCTTCCCTTGAAGACAGGACATGTATTTCAGCTTTAATGGGTTGATAGAGCCCCTTTTATCTTGTAAATATGAATGAGGAAGGGGGAGTTGTTAAATAAATGAAGGGGGTTTACCTGAACCTTTTTCCCTGTCATTGGCTTGGACTGTGTTAAAGACCTTTGTTTTCTCAGCGGAAAACTCACTCAATCATTTAGAAAGGAAACTAAATGCCTTTTGAGAACATAACCTTTATTTTCCAGATAAATGGTTCACTCAGAGCAATTTGCATGTGGGAAGCTAGTATATAGCACAGTAAAAAAAAAATATATTTAAGACCCAATAGGAATGGAGGTCATGATACAAACATCTACTGCTGAGATGACTTCTCTGGGGTTGGAAAGTTAGGGAGCTCAAGGCAATTTAAAAGCATGGGGAGGTTTTGTGCAGCAGCTCTACTTAGGGCTGAGCGGGTGGATGGATGAGTGAACTAATCCATACCGGTCCAGATGAAAGGGTTTGGGTGCTGTGAAGATACAGTCAACCAGATGATCAACTCTACAAATAGTTCCCACCATCCAAAGCCTGCTCTGCAGCCTTCCTCCCGGAGGCTGGGTTTGCAAACCCATCCCAGCCCCTCTCTCTTTCTCTCTCCCAATCTCTTTCCAACGTTGATACCACCAGAAGAGTCTCGGTCCCTGGGGGCTGCCACGCCGACCCCAGTGGCACTTGGCCACTTCTGCCCAAGGAAAGGACCCTGCACAAGTGCAATTTCCACAGCAAAGCCAACCAAGGGAGCTGCTGCAGCTGCATCTACAGGGAGGGACAAACCACCACTCAAACCACTGAGTCCTGATGACTCATTTTCCTCCAGGAGTGGGTTTCCCTAAACCTCTCCAAACCGGTGCACCCCAAAACTTCTCAGAGTGGCTCCTCATCCCCCTGTATAAGCATTTGCCTGCTGAGAACAGACCCACTCATCCAAGTCGTCTAATACAGATCAGAAATAGCCCCCAGACTTCCAGGGGTCTGCAGACCACAGGCTGGGAACCACAACCACCCCCCCTGAAGTGAGAAAAGACCCTGCAAGGCATCACCCCCCCCCACTCCAGCTTCTCCCCCCGCCATCGCGTGGAGGAGGCAGAGCCACAGCCCTGGGAAAGGCGCTGGAAGCTGCTGGGAGCAGCTGCAGCAGAGACTGGTGCCAACTCCAGCTGCTTGTTAATTACGGTAACATGTTGTCTCATGTACGCACCTCCGCGAAGACGCTGTATTAGCTCGGTAAGTATTTAACACTTGGCACAGGGGGAAATTTCCACTTAGCATCCAGCAGGGCTGAGCAGCAGGGGAGAAAGGTGGCACAGGCAGGGCAAGAGGCAGCACGGTCCCGGGGACGGCTGGGGATTCAGCCTCGCGCAGCCTCGGTTGACACCCAGGCTTTTGTAGCTTCTGCCATCCCACCGGGAGCTTACAGCCCAGGGCTGCCCCTGGGACAAAGCCCAGGCGCTGCTCTGGGTTTAATCTACCCCACTAATGGGGATTGTAGGGGCTGTGCCTTTCTTTGGCATGCTTTTCTTGTTTGCTCTGCGTGACCGGCCCGCTGTGCAGCACCTATTGTGCTGGAGCAGAGGAACCGTGTAAAGATGCTTTTGGGTCCAATGTGCTGCTCACAAGACATCTTCATCCCCAGAGCTGCCTTTCCTGCGTGGGAGCTGCAGGAGAAGGGGCCAGACGCACCCCTGGGGACAGCGGGGTGGCCCCAGAGCCGAAGGAAACAGAAAGAGCTGGGACCCAGCTCTGCAGAAAAACAGCTATTGTTGCAAAAGTCACTTTTTGCAAGAAAACTTCCCTCTGGTGTGGCCAGTTCTGTGTGGGGATGAGGGTGACCAGACCCTCCCTGGCCTTGGGGCTCATCCCAGCCACACATGCAACGTGCGAGTTGAGATGAGGAGGCTGGTTCCAGACCATCATGGGCTCCCCAGGACCTACACAGGGCCACGGACAGCCTAGCAGCACTGCCTCCTTTTTTCGCTACCAGGTTACACTACCATTTTCCATATGTTTGAATGCAGATAAATCTTCTGTCTGAATCGAAATCAGTAATTATGCGTCAGTGTTAGCACAGAGCGGGTGAGTCAGGCGCAAAAGCATTTTTGCCTCGTACCCTCAAGGTCTAAGATATATCGCTCACCTGAGCCTCCTGTGTGTGGTCTTAGTTCAGGGTTTTCACAAACATCATTAGCAATCCAGCAGCGAGTTCAGCAGCAGCCCACAGCCAAAGCTGCCACCTCCTCTTCAGTTCCCCAGGGTGGGAAAGCACCCTCAGCACCTGGGAAACGCGTAGATGGTCTCCGGTCTCCAGGTCTCACTCCCTGCCGGAGATGCAGCGGTTGGGGATGCCGAGGAGGGGTTTCTCCCCTCACTCTCAGCAGGTTGGCCGAGCACAAAGCTGTCCCCTTGGGTGGCCAGGTAGCAGCTCCACGCCAAGCCCACTGCCTTCCCAGAGGTTTACTGGGAAGCCGAGATGGCTGCGGGAGAAGGAGTGGCTGCTCTGCAGTGCCGAGGGCTGGGCACCTTCTCCCCTCAGCTGGACCTGGAAGCCCCCAGCACAAGGACCTGGCTTCAGACCCCGCTGCTGGCATCTCCCCGGGCTCCCCACACCACCGCGAGCTCCTGCACTTGGGAGCTATGGGAGGGCTCCGCGTGCTCCGAGGCTGCCTAGCAGAGACCAGTTCACCCAGGGGCCATCCAGCCATCACACACCAGCAGCTCAGGCGCCCCCAAATCTCTGTGCAGCCAGGCAGCCTGACCCTCCCTTCGGGCTGTCCTCCCCACAAGGAGCCCTGGGCTTGCGTTCACTTGCCTTTCGGCTCTGGTGGGATGCGGGTTATTGACGGGTGGGGCTGGTTATAGTCGGAGGTTCGTCTGCTCCCTCCCTTTGATCCCCCGACTCATCTCCTTACCCCATCTCCTCTCCTTACACCCCCGTGGAATTTAACTCCATCCTTCCCTCCAACACGGCATTTCATCCTCCTGTACACCAGGCTTGGGCTAGGCAAAAGGTTTACACGCTTAGAGGTGATGTGGGCTGTAGGTTAATTTATTCACCCAGCTGCAAAAACCCAGCACCAACCCTCAGGAGCCAATCCCAATATGGACCCCACGGCTGAGTCAAGTTTTAAAGATATATAGGCAGATCAGTACGCGGGCAGCAGAGGCAGGAGTGCTCCTTGTGCATCTCCTGCCCAAATCCTGCATCTCTGCAAGGGCCACGCTGCCACTGCCGCCCCGGTGAGGCACTCACCACGACTCTCCTGCTCCTGGCTGCCTACAGCCACGGAAAATATCCGAGTATAATTTCTTTAGGGGCTTTAGCCTAACGAGGCTGGAACTGGCCCATGGCTCCAGAAGTTATTAGCCGGGAGAACACAGTTGGAGCCATCCACACGCCCAGTGTGATCTTCTAGACTTGGTTTAATGTGGAGGTGCCACAGAAGAGTAACAACGCCCTGGCAAGTGCCACGAGCCAGGACTGTGCGTGCACGGGAGAACATCTCCGCGCTCATTGTTTGAGCCGTATCAGAGAGAAAAATCCCATTGGCATCCCTAAGAAGGAGCTGTCAGCCTCCAGCTCTGCACTGAGGAGATTAGCCCAGTGAGCGCGTGTTTGCTTTCTTTGCCTTAAAGCACGCAAAAGCCCAACAAAACAGACTTTGTTTACTGCTTGTCCGGTAAACCGCTTAGACAGTCGGAGATGAGCTGAAAGCTTAGACAAGCTGCAGAGTTACAGCCAGATGTGGTTTCGAATGGCTGAGTTAGGCACCTCTGAAACCTGAGGTTTATTAATGAAGGTGCCCGCTGAACCATAACGGGCTGTTGTAATTACCTCCGCCGCGGCATCCCCTGCTCCTGGCGGAGGGCAGCCGGGCGCTGCTGCCGCAGCCCCGCTGCGAGCGCCCGGCCGAGCGGACACGGCGTCTTGTGGAGGTGAGTAAATAGGTTAAGGTCATTCCCCGTGATGACAGGTCTACGGCTCCATTGGGTGGCTGGGGAGAGATAACAAACCAACAGGGGTCACCACCGATAAGAGATGAAAAGGCTCCAGAGGCGAGGAATAATTACGTGTGAAGGGCGATCTTTTCCTCCCAATGACAAGCTCTTCGTCAGAGCCCTCCAGCACCGAGGATGCTCCGCTGAGGGACCAGCCGCGGCCAAGCGACACCGAGCTGCGTCTCTACGGGGCGAGCCCTGGGCGGGAGGCTTCTTCCCTGCAGCCCAGATAGTCCCCCCCGCCCCAGTTCAGACCAGCACGAGGAGCAGAGGAGGGGTGTACTCCTCCCAGAGCACCCCATTGCATCTCCATAGGTTGATCCCAATGCCTACCCCACCGGTCAACCCGGCTGCGCTCCGGTGCTCCCGGGAAGCGACGCCGGGCTGTGCTCAGGTGTGAGCAGCTGAAGCTGCGTGAAACCAAGAACCCACGGCAGAGGGAGTGGAAAAACCACCGCAGCTGAGGACGAGAGAGGAGTCTACACCAGGCCGCCGGGCCGATGCCGTGCGGGAAGACCAAGGAAGACAAAGCACGGCACCGAGGAGGGGGTCAGGAAGCAGGGGGACCGCAGTGGCGCTGCAGGGGAGCGGGCGACCCTCCCCAGCGGGAGCAGGGACATGTCCTCCCTCCTCCTCCCCTTTTCTTCGAAGTGCAGCCCTGATGGATAGAAGTCAGCACCCCGCCAAGGAAACACTGGCTGGGAGCTTTTCACACCTGGTTTTGTCTCTTGAAGTTTCACACCAGTGAATAGCTGTGACCTCAGGAGGGGAGTATATCAGCTATATTTCCCAAATATCAGCAAATTGTGTGAGAGAAAGAGATACGCTAAGGGGGCAGACTGCTCAAACCATTACCATCCTTCTTAGTACCACTTAGCTGAACTGTTAAAAAGATCCAGGGCTCCCAAAGACAATTAAGCTCAAGGGAAGCCATAAATCTCAATAAACATCAGGCCAAGTTTTCTTCACTGCTTGAAACAACAGATATAATTTCATTGGTTACTGAGCTCATGCTCCCAAAGGGATTTCAGATAAAAAGCCACTTATTCAAAACACCAAACCCAGGCTTCTCCTGTCTCTCAGGCTACCGAGGGGTCAGATTTCCCAGCATGGGAACATGTGCCCTGCAGTCTGCAGAGGTGGAGCTTGACTGGAGAAAACCTTTGCAGATTTATGATGTCTGCGGCACGGCGCTGCGACCCGCCGCCAAGGTCAGGCTGCCGGCACCTGCGTGCGAAGGTGGCCCTATCCCACGGGAGGCAGGAGGGGACCCGGCTGCTGGAGACAGCCCTCCACCCTCCGCTCTTGCGGTGGGCAAGCGGGGAGGCTTGGCAGGACACGGAGCCGGTGGAGGTGGACCTCCTCGTTCCCAGGGGCCGAGGTCCTTCCCGGCCAAGGCTGGAGGGAGCGTGTCCTGTATCTCAAAGCTGGGTGCCACCCTTGCCTCGTTATCTCCCACGTACTGGGGGAGTCTAAATAGGCAGCACGGAGTACATCAGCTCTCCTTGCTGTCCCAGGAGCAACCTGGCAGCTCGCCCTTGTGCCGTTTACCCGGCCCATGACCAGCCTACCCTGTCCGCGTACTTTCCGCTGCGGAGATCGGAGCATTTCCCAGTGCAAACCCCGTGCCAAGGGAGCACGCACCAGCCTGAAGTCGGCACACCAGCCTTGCAGGGTTGTTGGGGTTTTTTTCTGGCAGGTTTTGCATTTGCAGGGCTGGGGCCCCGGTTTTGACAGCTCTCTGCAAGGTCGCTCCATTCGCCAAGTGCCGCTTCCTTGTGCTTTGATTTAAGTTCTTGCATGCTTCTTGTATTGATTTCTCTCAGATGTATTTTATGGGGAATAAGCACTCAAACCAGAAGGCCAAGACCTCCTGCCTTGTGCACAGCATAGTAATGGATGAGCTCCTTCTCACACTCACTCCCTCGCTCTCCCTCCCCTTCTCCCCACTTCTCTCACCTTTTATTTAATCCACTTTCAAATGCACCGGGGTGAAGGATGGCAAAAGCACAGACACGTGAGGTTTCTCTGCTCTGGATACTTAACTCGGTGAGCCAAGCAGGGGATGGCTTCAGGAGGGCCCTGTTTAGACGCGAGTAGAAAGACTTCTCACAGCTATTGTCAGGAGCTCCAGCTGCAAAAGTATTTCCCAGCTTGCAGAGATGATGGCCAGCACCCGCTGACTCCGGGCACCCCGAGCCCCAGGAGCCCCCCCGGCCGCAGGGGGAAGGCAGAAGCCCGGAGCCGCGCACGCAGGGCTCTCCTCCCCGCTCAGCCTCCGCCTGCCCCCGCAGCCCTCAGGATCCATCCATCATCTGTCTCTGGGGTCTCCTTGACCACCGGGCAGTGCTTTGAGAGCCTCGGAAGGCATTAAGAAGCGCAGTCAGTTTTTACTCATGATAAACACACCTTGTCACCATTTAGAACCTAAAAGCTGAAGACGGTAGGACCAGCTCAAACCTTAACTTTTCTCCCCAAGCTATACCCATCTTTACGATTAAGAAACGCTCCGGTAAGATGGTAGGGATTTTGTCCTCCCACTTGTTTTGCTGTCTGTGCAGTCTATCTGGGGCCAAACACCTCCAAATATCCCAGGGAAGGCTCTTCTGCCAGCTGCAAATCTTCTGACCTCGGAAGAAGTGGAGGCGCGCGGGGTCCCGGGGGACTGGCTGATCCGTCGAGGTTTCCAGCCCAGCGGTTTATCAGCATCCAAGACGGGGGCTCAGGGTTTGCTGCATCCAGCACAGCTAGAGGTGACCTTGGCCCTGCACTGCCGACGTCCTCCTTAAACCCCAGACTTAGAAGAGACCTAAGGTAAGCCTTCGTCAGAAACGGGGAATAAAACCTCAACAGGCTCCAGGGACGCTTTCTCCTGTATTACTAAACAAGCTATCTGTGATCCCTATTGCTAGCATCAGGTTTCCCACAATCCTGAATCCCGACTGCTGAAATAATGACACTGTCATAAAAATGAGGAATCCAAAACCCCCGTGCAATATATTTTCATCTGACGATGTGAGCCTAGCTAAGGAGTCAGAATTTGGAAGGCAGCCCTCCCTCTGTACACAGGAGGAATAAAAATATTATTATTGTTTTTCTCAGTGAACTGCAAAGCCTGTTTTTAAGTGAAACCTGAGCTCCCCATCTCATCACGTGCTTCCAGGAGCTAGAGCTTTCAGAAGACCAAATACTTTGAAACTCTGGATAAGACCATTAGAGTTGCTTAATTTCCTTTATGTCCATCTGTTTCGGTTCAGCTCAGTTGCTTCTGTCCCAGACAAGACATTTGGCTCTTCTAAATAAATCTTATAGCCCATTTGGATTAAAGACTTTCTGATGTAGCCTCTGAATATAATCCCTCTGATTTGCATCTCAAAGAAATTGAGTTAAAACCAAGTAAGAACCATACACAGAGTGCTTGGAATTGCTCGAGTATGTGAACCACTCACGAGGTCCCATATGGATAATGGTGCTTTTGTTTTTAATTTATCATGAACTCCTGTGTTCCTATGGCTGTGGTCACACCAGGCACACTCCGGGGCTTTCAAAGCAGACAGGGTGAAAACATAATTGACTGGATTTGCTGTTGTCCAAGGCTTGAGTCTTGCACCTGAGAAACCGGGAATGCTACAGAGAAAGTGCGAGACGCGCTTAGAATGTCTAGGGCAACAGATGCCACCGCGGTGATAGCGGAGGATGAATGACAAATAACATCCCAGCTCAATCAGGTTCAGTGTTATTCTGCTCATTAGCTCTTAATAGGTATTTTTGACATCAAGGGAGATCTGAGAGTCTTTGCTCAGACAACGGTGCAGCGTGCTTGCGAGCGACGACTAGAGCACGTTGATCATCCGAAGAGGCAGCGCTTGCAGGGGTCTTGGTGGTGCTTTCCCAAGGCTGCCCAGCGCCTGTCACTGGAAACGTTATCTCATTTTTTGCAGGAGAGCCTGGGTCACGGGATGCCGTGGTGCTATTCCTGGCAGTGACGCAGCCGCCTTCCTTCCCAGGCAAATGCTTTTACCCTTTCCATGTCCCAGGGTACCTGTCTGCGAAACACGCCTTGCGAAACGGTTGAAACATGCTCTGAGATTCCCCAGATAAGAGGCTCCATTCGAGGGTTACTGCTGTCATAATTTTGGCAGCAGCCCAGGTGCTCCCAAACTGCAATACGCGATGTGGCTCTCCCACCAGTTCTTCTTACGAGCATTTTTAAGAAGGTGGAGGTGCTTGTGCTGATAAAGTGTGGGAAGAGCCACTTCCCATTTTCTCACCTTCTGAGCAGTAAAATTCTGAAAAAAAAAAAAAAAAAGAAACCTTAGATAATCATTTAAAAAAAAAAATTAAGAAAAGCCTTCCTCCACCACCAGTGCTGCCTTTTGCATAGCTGTGCTCCAGCTAGCGTGGGATTCGAGGGGGGGGTTCCAGCAGATCCCATCTCAACCGCCTTTGGTAACATAATCCTGAGAGGAATGGACACAGACACATTGGCAAACCTCCGAACATCCTCCCAAATGCCCCAATATTAGCACCTCCTCTGAACGATGGGAAACTGAGTCACAGAGCAGGTAGGTGGTTTGGATATCAGCCCTCCAGCTTACAGGGTTACATCAGAGGATTAGATCCACAGCACACAGCGGGGTGCAGGCAGGAATCCCAGGTGCTAGGGCAAAGCAGACACCCACACTCCTAATAATGATAATAATTAATTACAGGGAAGGAAGAGACAGAGCAGAACTGCCCCAGCCTGAACCCTTACCCAGAAAAACCTCATTTTCTCTGGGTGAGAAGAGCCTCAGTTGTTTACTATTGAAGAGCAAGGGATAGGGACAAGCTGGTCCCAGCACAGACCATCACTCTCTTCCTCTCTGCCGTTGCCTCAGCTCCAGATGAAGCAGCTCCAGAGACATTACAGAGCCATTAAAAGCCAAATTCATTTCCACGGCTGAAACCAACTACCCGTAATACAGTATCTTTTGCAGCTGTGGTTCAGTGTGGCACCTGAGAGCTGTGAGGTTAATGACACAGGGCTGTCAGCAGCCTTAATTATATTCCCATTTTTCCATCCTCTGATTAGCTTTAGAGCTCATCTGGTGTCAGAAGTTTGGTGCCTAAGCTTTGACAAAAGTGTTTCATTATTACTTAATAAACGGGCAAAAAGGGAGGGCACATCTTTAAGCTCTGGCTTGTAAAAGCTTCCTTTTTTTTACCTATTTTTTATTTAACCTCACAAAATCTCCACTACCTCAGCCACTTTGGGCTGACCCCGTTCTCAGTGCCCAGCCAGGAGCCCCCCACTGCTGGGAGCCCCCACACAGGGGTGCTGGCTGGGATCACCCTCCTGGCACCTCCAAACCTGACTCCGATTCCCCCATAAACGTGCCTGGTTCAGCTGGAGCCTGCTGCTCCCTGTCAGCTGACAGCCAATTAATAAGAATCATTTATTACTGTTATATCGCCTCTCAAGTGGGCCAGGTGTTTGCAG
>JAVJGG010000053.1:16187624-16226069 GCA_035590195.1 Aviceda cuculoides | reverse complement strand
GGGGGGCGAGATTTAAAAATAATAATAATAATAAAAGCACAAGCTTCGAATCAAAAGCTCCAAATGGCTTAAAGCCTAAAGCAGAGCTTAGGTTCTTCTTGAGATTCAATTTCCTCCAGCCCTCAGTGAAGTTAATTAGCTTGAATATTAATAAAAATGGTGAGAAGGAGCCTGGTATCTTTTAGCTCCTTCTCTAAAAGCGCAGCCAACCCCACTCTCCATCCCAAACCTCGCCGTGGCCGATGAACTGCCAGCAGCTCCCTGCCCTCGCTCAAACCCTCAAAGGCAGCTCAGTACCCAATTCCCAGTGATTTCCCCCAAAACTGTTGCAGCTCTCAACCTTTGTCTTTCTTCCTTTTGCAGGAAATCCCTGGAGTGAAATTTGGGCAGATAATCACAAAATATTATACTTGTGCTTGGGACTTAAATGGCTGGCTGAGATTTTTGAAACCAATGGGTGGCTCTTCAGCGTCGTGAGCTGGATGTTCCCTTCCACCTGACCTGACAGTCAATCCCCCAAATCCCTCCTGTATTTATGAGCATCAGTAGCAACATTTTCCCTGTTTCTGAGAAGTCGGAGGGGGGCCTGCCCAGGGGAACAGTCACATGTGGTCAGGTTTATGGTGCAGGGTTGTTGCTAGTCACTCTCTGGGCTTGGTCATTTTCATGGCGGTTGCTTGAGATGAAGGACGCTCTCAATGACTTTATCCTTGACCTGTGATCAGTCGGAAACCATGGAAGTTTCCAGCAACTTCAACCACTTAATGTTTAACTTCTGTGGTAGCTTCTGGAGACTGATATGAGATAATTTGGGCTTTGCAAAGACAACTTGGCTCTGAGGAGCTGACTGCAAATCATTAGCAGGACTGTTCTCACCCTGATTCTTTGCTTTTTAATTGCCAAGCAGAGCAGCATGAACATTCATAGCAAAAAGCTGCAACCATATGAAATTTGCCTCATTGGAGGTTTCGTTCCAGCAGAGCAGCGGGTGATGGAAACCAGGTTGATATTAACAGAGCCATTTCCAGTGGCTCCAGTGGTGACAGGGCTGGAGTTTGGCTCAGAAGTATTCCAGGGTCCGGAGATGGACAAGGAACGACAATTACTTTTAATGAACGACCTCAGTTCAGCAGAAAGCATCCGAGCAGGCAGGGTGGGATATTTTTGGCACAGTCCCCGCTGCTGTATCTAGTGCTCTGCCTGCATCCGTCATGTTTGGCCCCTGTCGCCGTAGGCTGAGGGCACCAAAACAGGCTCCATCAAAAGGGGACCCCGGGGAAGGTTGGTGACTTCTGTGTGTCCAGCTTTTAAATTATTCCTGTGTCCAGGAATACCTGAAACCGTTGAAAATAATCCATCTCCTTCCCTTTCCCTCCCACCTGAAGAAAATATCATTTGCTTTGGGGGGGGGAAACCAGCTGGAACAGAAATGATCTTCCTCAGCTTCACAAGGAAAGCTGGCGTGGTGTCTCATGATGTCCTGCCTTGAGGTGGCCGAACCCACGGTGGGTCCCTCTGAATGGGGAAGGACTTCGGTCCAGCCACCTCCCAGCAAGGCACTGGTAACGGCAGCCCTGCCACCCTGAAGACGGCCCGTCCCCATCTCATTTCCAGGGCTGGGTAACGAAGGACAGGTACCAAGGTTGGCGGCAGTGCCACCGCGCTGCTCGTTGCATCGAACCCACCCAGGCTAATAACAGTATTAATTACAGCACATGGCCCCTTCTTCCCACTGTAAATCTCTATTAGCAATAAACTGGAAGGGCCATAAAAGGGAGTTTACAATGAACCCACAAGGTGATACGTGTCTGAATCCTTGGCTTTGTTGCAGCTGGCAATAAAGCCGTCTTTTATTATAGCATATACCCTGCCCTCGAGATAACGTACAAGGCCCAGGACTCCTCGAAGAAATGATGCAAAGCCATTTGTTGCACTTTGATTTGCTGCAAAGCCATGTGGAGGTGGGAAAGCGGAGGGATCCGGCTAACAGGCTCTAGTTCCCTCGATCCCAGCCTGACACTGAATCACTGCCGTGTGCGGCACTGCGGAGTAATAGCCTCTGTAATTTTACATCGTAAATGTTACTCTGCCCTGCAGGGGGGAAAACTCGAGTAAACATTAAAAAAAAAGAAAAACTTTGAGGTTGATTAAGAAACGCAAGGAGATCTCTCATACGAGAAGGCAGTTCTCGAGTAGCAAAATGTGGTGGTGTGATTCGCAGGGGTTAATATTTAAGCTTCTGGTTTTGTTTATAATAGTCAGGAGCAGATAATACTGAATATCCTAGAAATAGGCTGGAAATAGATCCATCCAGGGGCACAAGGTCCAGGCCTGGAAGAGATTTGTTGGCTTCAAAGTCCCAGGCAGGCTGGTGCAAAAAGAGAAAAAAAGAAGGAAAAAAAAACCAAAACAAAAAAAACCAGACAAGCAAGCAAAGATTGACGTTTGCAACTTGTGGAACACGAGAGAGCCAGCCAGCCCAGCACACCGGTCCCAGTAAAGCTGTCCTGCTCTCTGCTTGCCTCCCCAGCAAGCAGCAAAGTATGCTTTGCTGAAGGGCAAACGTCACCGCTGCTTCACATCACCGGACGGCACGATGCTGACCCTCCACCCTGCTCCTGGTCCCAGGCTGGGGTGCCTCCGAGCCCTAAAAAAGGGACCTGAAGTCCTCAGGCTTGCTAGACCCTTTGGGAGGCAACAACACGCTCATTAATTCAAGCTCAGTCGAAGGCTGCTGTAGACACCGGTATGAAATCATCAGTTTTATTTAGTTCAGTGGTTAGGTATGATTGTTCTGAACTGCGATTCAACCCTGTTCTCTTATATATCTCGCAGTGTTAAAAGTAACAAGTCTATCACCTCTGGAGCCATTTCTCTGTCGTTCGTACCCTTGCTGGAGCTGCAGTGTTTAGCTGGAGGGCTTCATCTCTTTTAGACAGCCACCTGTCAATTATCTGTCTCCTCCATAAATAAAGTAAATGGCTGGTGGCTTTTTTTGTATCTATAAAAAGTAGCTCTCCCTCTGTGTTTGCAGTAAAGCTGGTGGCACCATGCTAGGAGAAGGCAAAGAGATTTTTCCAGGGAGCTTTGTACCTGGCTCCAACACTGTGGTTTGAACTTTCTTTCAAGTTGAAATTCAACTACTCAGTGTCCCTTCACACTGCTGCCTCTATGCTGGCTGGAGCTGCTATGAGGCATATTTCCATTCTTGCTGTAAACACTCACAGTTTTGGGGCTGTTGCTGAACCAGCTTCTTCTCCCCTGTACAGTGGTGAAAACCCATCAGGGTTGCCAGATGAAGGGGACGAGTCATCCCCTCCGATCAACACGCTGTCCCCAACGTGGCATTTTTTAAATTCTGGCATCAGCCCATTCTGGACACCGGCTCTTCTCCTTAATCCCAGCACAGCTTGGCCCCAAACCCTGGACCCAAGACTTCCAAGCTCCCACGAGGAGCCCCAAAACCAGACCCACCCCAGGCTCCTCTCTCCGTATGGTGGAGCCAGGCACAGACCAGCGTGGGACCTGGCTTAGCTGGACACTCGCACTCGTGGGCAGCATCGCCGTCCCCCCCCCAAACACCGCTGGCCACGAGCACGGCTCCGACATGGGCCACAGCTGGTGGGAGCAGCCAGGGACCCCCAGGGCCTCCTAGATTCTGGCACATCCCAAAACAGAGACAAGTGCCACCTGATTTCCCCGAGTGGCTTAAACAGATACCTGGAAAAGTGAGTTTAGGATTAAAAAAAGACGCCATCCACCACCCAGGATGTGACCGGTGAACCTGCGGTTCTCCCTTTGCTGCCTCTCTTTTCTCCATTGGAAACGATGCACGTTTGCTGTGGAAAATAACCCCTACCTCCACCGAGGGGATAAATCACCAGTGCAGGGTGATGAGGATGGGGAGAGGGGAGGGCCGAGCAGCGGGCAGAAGGGATGCTTGACCCCCCCCCCCCTTTATAAGGCGACGGAGGAGGCAACTAGAAAACTGCAGTTGCTCATTCAGCGTGAAGGGGTTTGCATCCCCGGCAAAGAGCAGCGCTGCGGGCAGCTCCCGTCCCAGTGCCCCGCCGCCACCGCCCATTAACCCGCCGGCTGCCGGGCCGCGGCCAGCCCCAGCGCCTGCGGGGATCCCGCTCGTCCCAGCCCGGGACACCCTCGCCTGTGCTCTGCTCTCTGAGCTTTTCTCCGTTGGGTTTACAGGCCAGACGTACTCTCCAAGTCAAGGGGAGAAAAATAATGTGCTGGAAGCGCTGAAGCACTGGGCCTGGCTTTTTAAAGATGAATATTCCGCAGAGAAATTACTCATTGTTTTTCGTGGCTCTTTTACAGAGACAGAGAAAGAAAAGAAACTGATGTAATAGGAGATATTAGCCAAGCCATCTGACTAATGCACCTCACTCCCGATCTGTGACATCCAGCCCGCTCTCTCCCATTTCTCCAGCCAGCCCCAGCCTGGGCTCTGCTCTCGCTGCCCGACCCGGGGCAGCAAAGGGGTCTGCAAGAAACACACCGAGATCAGCCTCCGAACCCACCCCGGCTTTCCCCAGGGAAACCTGGGCTCCGAGGAAAGATGGGGAGCCCCACCAGCCTGCAGCCAGGCTTGGAAGGGTCCTCGGGTCTCTCCTGGGCCCTTTGCCCACCAGACGGTCCTTCCCACTGGGCTGCTCTTTCTCTCTACAGCTTCTGCTACGGGAGTGCCCGGTAGCCAGCAAGGCCATAACAAACATTACTCATCCACATCCAGTACTTACCAGCTCCAGCTTCTATCAATCTTGCATGACGCATATGTTTACCACCAGTGGGAGGGTTTTTTTTATATATATGTATTTTTTACTGCAGTGAGTGTCCCTGTTTCTGGGGACAGAGGAATTATTACCCACTGCTTTCATGGTATAATAAAGAGCATGTGTTGTACCCTGCATAAATTGAGCTTCTGATCTGATGAGCAAGGAAATTTTTCCCCTTCTCTGTCTCTAATTGTATAGATGAGTGGTTACATTCATCCCTAATGGGAGCGGGAAAGGGACCGCTTGGTGAAAAGTGAGGATGAAGCACACATGCGCACGCACACGGACACATGCACCCGTGCATATTGAGCTAGAAAAACACTGAAGCTTTCTAAATCTACCCGGCAATCCTGCTCTAATCTGCTCAGTCGCACTCACAAATATGACTTGGGGACAATAAATAAACTAACAGGAGTTAAATAAGTTCAGCTGCTTAACCTTTGGACAGATCAATCCCCCTGTTATCTCATTTCTCCCTTGCTTCTCTCCATTCCCTATGCCTCGTTCCCTTCTTCTCCCTCCCGCGCTGTTTGTTAGCGCCGGGCAGACTGACAGCAGCGCAAATACAGCAATATGAAGCAGGTAGCTGGGAAACGCAGGCGGAAGACCCAGATCGGTAAAAAAACAAAATCACTAACCACTTCCTTTCTAAAACCCGAGTTTGTGCGTGCATGTGCAGCGACAGGTTTCGTCGCCTGCTGCGCATCCCAAATCTCACAAGGTCCTGTCCCTTCGGGAGGACAGACGACCCCCAGGGCGCGTATGTTTAAAGTCCCCAGGTTAAAAAGCCCTGGCCGTGGATCCTGCCTGGCTCTGCCTGTATTTCCCCCTCTGCCAGCTGGGAGCGAAATAGCCCGGGCAGCTGGGATTGAGATCTGTGAGGTGCCTGGCGGTGTGTGTGCTAGAAGGGAGTTCGTCGCGTCTTCCTGCCCCTCGCCATGACTCATTTGCTGCTGTGAAACCAGGACACACACTCATCGGGAAAGTATGATGTGGCCAGGAGCATCTTAGCAAGTTGCTACCAGGCAGATGCCGTGCTGGGAGGGGACGGTCCCGTGAATCTGCACTTCTCCGTGCGTCCTCCCGGCCTATGCACCTATCCCGAGTGGGGGTAAGTCTTCTCTCCCAGCTGGATTCTCAGTTCCTCAAGAATTATGCTTGAGGAACTTGCATACTGCCATCTCAAGGCGTAGGCCACGGTCTTTTTAGGGTTTTTTCAAGGTGGTCAACATATATAGCCACCATCTTCCTTTCCCAAAGTCCAGAGAGGGTTGTTTTCTCTGAGCTGGGAAAAAGAAGCTGCTTTCCAGACCCCTGCCCTCAGAAGATGAGTCGGAGGAAATTAGCAATGATGCACAACTGAAAAAATTGAATTGTTTGAGCAAGTTCAAAGCTGAGCCAGTCTGGAGACATCTGCACACCACATGCCAGGCTCAGTGAAACACTAATAAATCTTTCCAGGCTGGCACCCATGTAAGGAAGCTCAAGCACTGCTCAACCCAACTGGGAAAGCTCCCAGTGCTTCTGTTTCTGAGGTGGCTGAGGGGACTCGGTGGAAAAGAGAGAAACTTCAGGCACAAGTGAGGGAAGAAAAACAACTTTGGGGAAAATGCTGAGCCATCCAAGTTATCTTCATTTTGGACATGGTTATTGCTCTAGTTACCAGAATGTGGTATCCATTGAAAAGTGCATTTTCTGATTGAAACCCAGATTTTCAAAATTGTTAGGACAAATATGATGAAAACCTTTATAAAATTGGAAGGCAACAATGAATTAAAATGGCAGAGAAAAATGGAGGTGCAAGTCCAATTTTATTTCCGGAGAAAAGGCCATTTTTTCAATAAAAGTAAAAGAACCTTCCCAGGTGAAAAATGTCAATCCGCTTTAACAGAGATCAATAATGCGATACAATCAGTCTGCTCGTGCCAGCTGCCGCTGATCTATTGCTGTTTGCAAAAGGCTTTCATTCTGCCTGTCTTTACAATTTAGCTAATAGTAAAAAAACTTCATAGCGTTAAAAAGAAAACTGAGTAAACACCCCAGAATCGAAGGTCCAGGAGCTCTGCACTGGAACGACCTCAGGATCCTGCATGCTGGGGGAAGAGATGCCGACCCGAGTGATAAAATCCCATCTCACCTGAGCTCAACGGGAGATTTGCCATCAACTCCAACAGAGGCAGGCTTTTACCTGCTGTATTTTTCTGAATGTCCATGTCAGCCTCAACTCTGTCCTACTGAATTTTGTGGCTGAGAAAATGCCGTGCGTGGAGCAAGGTAGTTCTAGGAACCTTTTAGGGTCTACGTGCAATAAGCACAAATATCCCTTTGGGAAAATATAGCCACATGGCAATGGGGTAGCTGGAGTCCTCCACCTTCAAGACCTTCTGCAAGCTGAGATGAGGGGTATGCTGTTGGTGGGTTACCTTGCCAGGAAATCCCCTACACGTAGGGTGCCGTACTTCATCCCTGGTGCTCGATGAACCACGCTAAAGTCCCATCTCCCCCCCCCAGCTCCGGTTGTGCCACAGCCACTGTGCCTTTGGCATCACACCCTGGCAGCAGGCATCACCTTCTCCTAGGAAAAACTGAGGTCAAGCGCAGTCTGAATGCCATGACCAGCTCCATGCCTACCAGATGGCTGCTCTGCTGGTCTTTACATCTGAAAAGGGCTCCAGGCCACCAGGTAGAGAAATTCTCAGAAACCAGAATCTCTTCTCAACGTCTGAAGCATCTGCCACTTTCCGGAGACAGAAGCGAGAAGCGGGGTTAGGGCTGGCCCGCGAGCGGAGGAGCAGAGACGTGAGAATCGAGCCCGTGCCTCTCCTCTGAGAGAGGAGCTTCACACGGACCCGAAACCGGATTGTCAGAGCAGGTACTTTGCAGAAGTGCTCCAGTGCCGGGGGACTCCCGTGGGGGTGCTTGAGACCAGACTTTCCTAAAGTGCTCGGCACACAACTAATATGCTCGGCTTTTTGGAAACTCCGACACAGACAGCAGATAGCTCTAGACACTGCTGTCTCATATATGTACGGCTGACTCAGATATATATATGACTGGCTTAACATACTTCCCTTTTTTCCTCCCCCCCCCCCCCCCAAGTTTTGCATGTCTGAAGCTGTTTCAGATAAAAGATACCAAAAATGAAAATGCATTTGGGATGTCTGGGAACTAAAAAGTCAGACTGCAAGAAAACCAGACAGGGTTAGAGACCAAAAATCCCTGTCTCCTACCAGAAATCTAAACCCACTGCCGACTTCAGGTTCTGAGGCTCCGTGTGCTCAGCAGCAGCAGCGGCCGTCGCTGGGGCTATTTTGAAAGTGTATTCCATCAGTGGTAATGGGCCTTTCCTCATAAGCTGTGTTTTCATAGTAAATCTTCAGTCTTACATTGCATTACAGAGTTCAGCTGCCGCTAATCCTTAAAAACAATTCATTTCCAACTGCAAAGTGCAATAAAGAAAGGATAATCACTATTAATATTAGTTATTGTTATTGATTTCAGCTTTAAGGAATTGATTTTCAGTCCTGGCTGCATTTATGAGTCTCTTTGCTGAAGATGCATATACAGGGCCCACCGCTATTTTTAGATCCTTGTCCCAGCTCCTGCTGCAGACCCGGGAGGAAGAGGATGGGGGAGGCAGAGGAGGGACCTGGTGGGGAAGATCCTGCCGGGTGAGGGAGGGCACTTCCACGTGGCTTTGCCCGCTCCCTCGCCGGCGATGCTCGTCTTCCCGGGATGCTGGTCACCCGCTGGAGCAGCTTTGGGCAGCTGCCTGCAAACCTGCCTTCATCTCAGAGCAGCACGGGGCTTTCAGCCCCAACCTGCCCGACCTCTTTGCCCCTGCGACGTCCAGGGCAACGGCTGGTCCTCGGTGACCACCGTTTGCACCCACACCATCGCTGTCTGGCACCAAGCGGGGTTACGTGCCGGCCTGGGGAGCAAGGACAAAGCACCTCAGGGGTCCACACACCTCCATCCTCATCTTCAAACCCAGCTGCTCTTTTGCAGGCACGGCGCTGTCTCAGCATTTTGGTCGAGCCCGTCCTAACTCTGCACCGGGCAAAGCGATTGCTGAGCGAGAGTGACCTTCCTGCCCAAGTTACCCTTCTCCCGAAAACCACAACAGCATCCTGCACGCACGCGCAAGCGCATGCGGAGGAAAACATGGAGATTAAAAGGAAAAGTATCGTTGCTTTCTGCCAGTGGGTCCCTATGAGACCGGTGAGTCTCCGCAATCCTTCGTGAGCTGTAAATTCGGCTTTAGCCTCTGCTAACGAGGCTTGCTTTGCCTGCAGTTTTCCTGCCTGACGTCTCCTCCCCACTCCGCCCGTGGCTTCCTTGCTAAATACAAGACTAAAATACAACTAAACCGGTCTTGGCGCAGGGGACCCGCTCATCTCGGGGAGGCTCACCCCTCTGAGGATGCGGGACATTCCTACAGCGGGGAAATCTGTGCGAATGCCCCAAAGCAGCCTCCCGGTGTGGGAGGGGAGGTGGTGGGGACCGCTGGGCAGCGTGCTCCGGCGCGGGGGCTCGCGGGAAGGATGCTGTGGGCAGGTGGGAAGTATTTTGTCGCTTGTGGTCGAAGCAGACGCCCGGGGGAGGGATGCTGAGAGGAAAAGAGAGAAAGGTTTCGCTTCCCTGTTTTTAAGGCAAAAAGGGGGGTTGGGTTTTTTGAATCGACATCTTGCTTCAAAAGTCACTGAAGTTGTGTTTCAAGGGCATAAATGTTAAGAACCTCAAAAGCAGAAGGAAGGGTGTTGGGTTTTTAAGCCAGCAAAATGTTTCAGTGGGCTTGAAATGAAAAGGTTTCCAACATATTGCTTGGGAAGAAATTTTGAAAATGTTTTCAATTCCAGTCAACCTGCAGCAAATGCTGCTTCTTTCCAGTTGTTTGGAAATGGCAGCATATATATAAAAAAACCAACCAAAAACCATATATAGCTCTATTTTCTCTGAGCCTTAAAAAGTCTCCCTCTAGATATTTTGAACATAATCTGCTGAGGATGGGGGAGTGAAACTGGGATAAAAAACCTTAGCCAAGGCTGCAAAATAATTAAATGAGCATTTAACCAAGATCATTATTTTCCACAATTTTTATTTATATGCTAGATTGGATACAATGGTCTTGAATATTGTTCCACACTATTACCGTGCTATAAATTATTCGAGCAAAGCATAGCAAGGCATCATAATGTAATATATTTTTATAGTGCCATAAAGTAATTACGCACCAGACAACAAAATCGTACAGAAGTGACATATTTTATGCTTAAATTATAATTACATTAAAAGTGTCTCTTCCATTTGACGTTTATAGAGCGCACACAACTGCTGTCAGTCGGCCTGCAAACAAAGAGGCTCTCTCATTGAAAGCAGGGCTGGGCCAGGGAGGTGCAGCTAGGAAATATTCCTTGAATTTGGGCATTTTCAGAATGTTTCTGACAATCTTTGCTACCTATCAGTAGCCAAGCTCAGGGTAATGTAACTATTTCTTGGGTTGTTTTTTCCTGCTGCCTGGTCGAGCCTGTAGATACAGTCCCACCTAGGAAAAATAATGCAATGTCATGGTGTCCCAAGAGTTAGAGTGGGTTTTTTTCCCTTTGGTTCACCTCTGCTGGACATGAGGAGTGGGTGAATTACCCAAATTAAAATCTGCACCCCTGCAGCCTCAGCTACAACCCCTCTCAACAGCAACCTCAAGCCGTCTTCTCCAATACCATTTTTCTACTAATCCTGCAACGATCTGGGGACTCATGCAGTCCAGAAGAGAGTATAACATCCTAAAATTCGCACTTGGAGCCAAGGGTGCCAGTTCTTCGGTGGGAAGAGCCTGGAGCCACAGATTTTTTTGCCTCAAAGCCAGAGGGGTTGCAGCCCGCAGGAAAGGGCTACACCTCTCCAAAAGGGATGTAGCGATTTTTCTCAGTGGATGGTGTCTGGTTTGCTTTAAAACTGACCGAGAAGCTTAGGGCAGCGATGCAGAGAGGGGTCGTTAACCCCGGGAAGCTGCGGAAGGAGTGAGACCAGCAACGAGGCAGCGACGGTCCCACGGCTGTCCCAGTGCCAGGACGCCCTTCTGGGAGCAGCCCAGCGGGTGGACGAGCGGCAGCTCTGCGGTGAGGACGGGCGGGAGCAAATCTCAACCTCAGGAGGGCTCGGCATGTGCAAAGCAGTCGTTTCTGGTGGGGGGATAATGGCTCGGGTCTGCAAGGAAATGGCTTCTGTGGTTCCAGCCCAGCTTTCCCTGGAAAGCGCCCAGCTCCCACCTCGCGACTCTTGGCTCTATCTGCGCGACTCGTGCGTGCCCACAGGCTCCCAGAGGTGGGTGTTCGCCATCCGTTAAAGGAGGTGACATCTTACAGGTGTGATGGGGATCGTAACGGGCAAGACAGCGAGGGGCAATGGTTAGAAGAGAGGATGGAGGATGCCATGCCTGGCTTTCCTTCCCGCACGTCATGGGACCTTTAGAAGCTACTTTGCTGCTGCATGCCTCAGTTTCCCCATCCGTGTGGGAGCTATGCATGAAGGGAAGGAGTACAGGATCAGGCCTGCGACATTAACACTGTGCATATACTGCCACACTCAGGAACGGTGTGAAGATACATGAAGTCCCCTTCCAAAGGCATCAAACCCAACAAAACCTATGTTATAAATGAGGGCAGTTAAAATAAGGTTTTGTGAAGGCTGCATTTGTCTGTCTCTATTTCTGTCTCTACCCCGCACTATCTGTCTATTTCTCTGTCTATCTATCTATGGATGTCCTGCTTGCGAAACGGCTGCACTCTTCCAGAGCTGACAACCCTTTAGAACAAATCCATACTACGATAGTTGGTGTTTTGCTAGAGAAAGGTCACTTGAGCTATTTGTATGACAGAGCCGAAGCCAACTCAATATCCTTCCTGTCTTGACATCCTTTTTCACGTTGAAGCCCTTTCTGGAAGCACACAGAGGAAAAGCACAGAACAATCAGTAGAAATATCTGCCTTGACTTCCCCCTCCTGTGCCATATCCTTCAATGTCCCACCGCCCAGGGGTTGTACTTGCTGGATTCCATGCTGAAAGAAGAAGAAATGGCTCTTAAATCATGTCTACACGCCGCCGCTCTCCAGGTTTATTCAACAAACAGCAACGTCTCCCAGTGTGTGGGCGCACTCCTTCAGAAGTCGGCCAACCCGGGCAGCTCGGAGCAGAGCAGCGACGGTTTGCAAGTCTTGCCTGGCTGCTGCGGTTTCCTTGCTCTCGGGTCTTTGTCGTGACACGCCTGGACGAGGCGACACACACCTGCACAAACTGGGAGGCCCTCCGCTCCATCAGCCTCCTTGTGCTTCCTCCGGCATGGAGCTCTTCTCGGGAACGTAGGCTAAGAGCAAGAGCGGTGACGCTGCAGGCTCTGCTGGGAGAGGCAGGAGGGAGGAGAGGGCAGGGGTTAAATTCAGGCCTTGGAGAGCTGAAATATTCCAAACATAAGGCGGATGTGGCACTTCCCAGACTGCATGTAAATCAGAGACACATGCTCCCTCTGGTATGGCAGCACATGTGCACTGTGGATTTGGAGGACCCACATCGTCTCCTTTTTTCTGTTTCAACCCACCAGGACTGAAAAGAGTTTGCTCCAGCTCTACGTTGCATTATACCATGGAGTCTCTCTCCCCCAAGGACTGACGGTATGAAAGCTACCTTCAATTTTTTGACCAAAAAGGACTCGGCAGTGCCCTTTTGAAATGAGCTCCAGATCCCCCGCCAGCCCTGGAGCTTTCTCTCCCTCTGAACCCTGCCAGGAGCAACTCAACACCAGGAAACTATTCGAGGGACTGCTCCACATTAGCCGCAATCCAATTATTAGCCGCAGCCTGATGATGTCTTCCCGCATCCCTTCCCGGACCGTGACCATGCCGTCTGTGGCACTGGGCGGGTTGGAGGTGACCGGCCACCCCCTGCCCTGGGGACAGCACGGTTAGTGGGCAGCACACGAAGGGGCACGCGCCGAGGTCCGTGCCGCCGGCTGTTTGCTCAAGCCCGAGTTTGCATCGTCTCGCTGGCAGCAGCGTCCTCGGGGTGAAGTCCGGTGCTACGCTGCCAGCGGGCAAAGGGCACGGGCACCGCGGAGCGCTTGAAGCAGCCGGAGGATCAAAGGAGGACAGACGGCCAGGGAGGACAGACGGCCAGGGAGGACAGACATACATGGCCAGGGAGGACAGACATACATGGCCAGGACAGTAAGAGGGCTTTCATGTACTGGACGTGGGCAGTTCCCTGGAAAGCTTCGTGGTGCAGCGGTGCACAGGACTGGGTGCAAGGCTGGTCTGACTTCCCTCTGTGGTGTCTCCTCTGGGTATTTTGCAGAGCAGATAGTCTTTGCAGGCTTAAGCCAGCCTTGGCTTCATGCCGGGACCTGCGGCTGTGGTCAATGCAGGGTTGAGCCACCACTAACAAACACAGCCTGCTGACCATCTGCCCCCACACAGCCCCCAGCAGCTGAGTGTGACTTGCAAGGCACCTCACCCACCACACGGCTCTTACTCGCATCCTCCATGTCTCCCTGGGTCCTTTCTTGCTCGATTGCAATTTAGCTTTTGCTGAAATTCGCCCCTCCATTCAGCGCCCAGCCCAGTGACGGGGCAGGCTCTCTGGCAGGGGCCATGACACGGACGATAGCAATCTGTAAATGGGATTTGGGGTCCTGGGGAAGGTCCTCCCTGCCATTTTGCCTTGCATCTTTACTCTGAGTTTTGCACTGGTAAAGCAGGAAAACAACACTGCAGGCAGTGCATTTCTGCAGGGTTATTAGTCTGCTCAGCTGGTTATAGTCACTTAGCCTCCAAACCTCCGGCATTACAGCAGCACTTGAGGCATGCAATAATCCGTCACGAGCACAACATCTGCCGTATCACCCTGAAAGCATGTATTTTTGACTTGCATCTTCTCTATGACCAGAGCAGAGTGAGGATTGGGCCAGCTCTGCATTGAAGTGGCCTTGTGTCACCCAGGAGAGGCTGGGCCATGTTGCTGTCCCCACTCACAGAGCCAGCAGCCAGATGTGATTTGTACAGTGATGCTTAAGCACTTATGCTTAAGCTTTTTTGGTTTTCCTTCCTTTCCAGTGCCCCCAGCCTAGCCAAGCTGATGGCAGGGATGAAGGAGGTGGCTGGGATGCTGGGGATGAAACCTACTGTCTCCTGGCACCTGAGTCCTGTGTCCCCAGTGACTGATTCACCCTGACCCCCCTCTGCCCCAGGGCAGCCCTGTGACACTGCCGGCTGCCGGGTTGCTGGACCGCCCGGCAAGATTTGGTACCCAGCCACACACAAGCATCCTCCCCTGGCAGAAAGAGAAGGGCACAAAGGCAGAAGATGGACCTGGATCCAGCAGCCAATTCCCACCAGTCCCAGGGGGGCAGAGGGACTGGGCTAACTGGCCATCTTAACAGGTGATGGATGCTAGGAGGCTCACACTGGACAAGTAGGGGTAGAAAAAGCCACCCTAGAGAGGATGCAAAAAGGCTGTTTGCAGCCGTATGCTGGCTTGCTTTTCCCTGCTAGATTCAGAGTGAGGATTTTCTCCCTGTCGAACCCAGGACTGATAGAAAAGGACCCACCCAGCGCAACCCCCACCGCATTTTTTGGCTCTGTGATGCCCATGCCCATCCCACAACCGAAGCCCACAGACAAACCCAGGGAGTTTGGAGCCGCTGGGGCTTGCCCAGCTGGAGGGGGTGTTTCTGAACCCACTCACGGCATCGCGCTGCAGGAAAAACAGCCGAGGAGGGCTGGGATGGAGCGGGCTGGGGGAGGCAAGAAAACCAAAACAGAAACAGAGCTCGGAGGGAGGGAGGGGGTCCTTGTTTTTCATCCCCAGGTGAGGCAAGGCAGGGAGGAGGAATGCTTTCCTCTGAATCCGCTGGGCCTCGAGCCACGAATGCACCCACAGCCTGAGCCCCCCGGGGCGGGGGGGGGGGCTGCCTTCGCCCCTGAGAGCACAGGCTTCCACCATCCCGGCCGGCTCAGCGGCTGTGGCACATGGCATGGATCCCCGCTCGGCAGGCAGCTGGAAACGCAGCAGCTTTGGAGGGAGAGCAGCGGGGAGGTGGGGAGGAGGGAGCCGGGGGGGGGGGTCCCCACCCTGCAGCCTCCACCACCCCGGGGAGCTCTGCCAACTCGCCTGCCCAGCCCGGCAGCAGCGGCGAAAGCAGGCGACCACGTACCACGAAAGCTGGCAGCAGCACACCCGATGCTTTCCTCCCACTCCAGACAAATCAGCCTTTATCCGCCGGCTGAGTGGGCCAGAGGTGCCTCTTGAGACGACGGCTGCAGAGAGCCGGGAGCGCGAGGCATGTCACGGGCAGGACCTACAAGGGCTCTTTGTAATGGGTTTTGAGGAAGCTGCAAGCCCAGGAAAGCAGAACAGGTTTGGCTTACAGGCTGAGCAAAGACCAAAATCCTCCCAGGAGCAACTGTCAGGGGATCCGAGTGTAAGAAAACTCCCAGCTCCCCCTGGCCCCCTCGGTTTGGATGTGAGGACAGGCTCACCTGCGAGGACACAGGTAAAAAAGAGCGAGAACCGTTCAGTGAGTGCTGCTGGGGACGCTGCCGGTGGCAGATCTGTCGATCGAAAGTCCCGTTAGCACGGCCGCTCATCTTCCTATGGCAACACAAAAATATGTTGTGGGGAAGGACTAACTTCTGCTTAATTTGGAGCTGGAAAAGATCACACTCCTTTAGATGTCTTGGAAGCATATTGATTTGACTGTCCTGGTCCTAGGCTGTCGTGCTGTGTCAAAGCAAGATGTTTTGATAAGACTGAAGCAAAGGAAATGTTGAATTTTCCCTTCAGGAAAAGAATTCCCAGGACTGTGATTTTCATCCTGGCTTGGGAGCGAAGGAGACAGGGATGTTTTCTTCTCTTTTCCAAGCCCTTGTCCTCAAGACCTTACTTCTGAAATTTTGGATTTAGTCTTCCCAGAGGGGTCAGGTTTATTCATAACTAGGGATGCCAGAAGGCCTTTTTACTAGTACTGTAGGTATAATTGAAATGTCCATGGAATCAGGACTCCAGAAAGAGTAGAGGCTGAAGAGGAGCCCCAAATGCCTCAGGACCCTTGAGGAAATGAGGAGATCTGGCACACGAATTTGGAGACCCACGGATAAGCCATAAAAGCCCTCCTTAGTTCTATTCTGCATCACGCTTATGACCGTAATACCAAACCAGAGCTCCCACAGGGAGGTCGTAGAGGAGCATCAAAACAAATGGTGGTGAATGGAGAAACATCTCCCACCTGCTGCTGTCAAAGGCTTTTTCTCCTGTAAGTGCAGCAATACTGACTCAGAGACTGAGTCCAACCACCGCAGCTCGGCAGCTTTAGCTAACAGACACGTCTTGAGTCACAGGATGGCTTTCTATTTCTATTTTTTATTTCCTTGCAGGCCAGTTTGTATCGGTACAAGCTTTTGTCATGCACACTCTTTAACAGATGTCTGTGTTGAGGCATTTCACGGCCACGCTGCCTACATCTCCTGCTGTGCAGGAGGTTTCCACGTCCACCTGCACGCATGAGTGATGAAGCAGGAGAACACGCACAGCCATGCCCAAGGCTCGCTTAGGTTGGTGCCAGGCTGTAAGAACAGGCTCCAAAGCGTGGCATCTCTTGATGGAAATCCAAAGCAGACTATTTCCAGAACACGCCTACCTGTTTCAGCATCAGTGCCCAAATTTGGATCATTCAACCTCCCACATCAATACCTGTGAAACAAGCTCCTTAGCCTCCTTCCCACCCGCCTGTAATGTATCTGGTACTGGGATGACCTCAGGTATAAACTGGTGAATTGGGACATCTGTTTGCTGTTTGTAACGCACTCACAGCCCAGAAATGTAATTGAACTTTGCTCATGGCATCAGATCTACCACTGCATCCCAAGAGGTTTTGTGGCCTTTTCAATCCCATGTTCAGATCTGCAACCCAATGTGCAATGGTTGACCTAAATGGTCTTGAAGGGCGTAGAGATATTTGGACACAAGCAACACTCCGGCAATGCCAGGAACTAGCTTCACTCTGAAATGTGCAAAAGCTACTTCTGCGTGACTCCTGCCAAGAGAGCAATAATCCCATCTGTAAAGCCGGGGCCAAGCCAGCCCAAGCCAGGGGAGCTATGGCCCTGTTTCATTTCAGAGCAGCAAGAAGGTTTTGCATTAAAGAAGCAGATTTCAAAATGAATATGTTTAGAAAAAAGAATATGCCATCGTGGGAACCCACTGCTCAGGGCAGGTGAAATTTGCCCCACGTGGCTGCCCAAAAGGCGCAAGGTGCCAAAACGAGGAAAGATTTAAGGTTACTTCTTTAGAAGCTGAGGAACTGTAGGTGATCCTCGGTAAAAGCAACCCGGACTTCTGTGTGCGCTGCTTCCATTCTCAGCAGAAAGAAAAGATGCAGCAAATTAGGGGTTTATTTTAAACCTTACCTCCTGGCTCTTCTGCTCCGCGTTCAATAGTCACGCTCCTGATTTACCCCATTTCCAAGAGAGCCTTGCTCTTGGAAATGGATCTGGAGAAGCTTTTCCAGATACCCAGGTGGATCGGGTCCTCTGGCAGGGACAAAGCCCTCTCTTTCCAAAGGCAAAGTGCAAACATGGAGCTAGGGCTGGGAGGTGGGTCTGGGATTTGGTTGTGAAATATATGCATGACTTGTACATGGGGCTTATTCCCTGCTCCCTGCCTGGCTCCTGCCTGGAAATGAGCTGGATCCACGCACACAGAAACTGCTCAGTCCTCCTCTGGCAGCTTGCCCCATGCAAAGAAAAGGATAAAAAAGAAAAAAAATATTATTTTTAAAACAGTCTGAAAGGCAAGAACTCTGCTGAGATCAGGTTAAAAACATATTTCAGGCTCGGTCCTCCTCCCTCCCCCAGAACCAGCAGAAGGGCTTCCATTTTGGTACTCAGCACAGAGGGAGAATTACTCTGACACGCAAACGCATTCATTTCGGAGACCTCCTTTTGCTGGTCCTTCCTTCCACAGCTCCAAGGCTGCCTGCATGGAAACTGCCATTACACTGATGTCGCCTGGATCCGAAATCTACTCAGACAGTGCCGGTCTGCTGCCAGTCCCACACGTGTACCCCAACCCCTCCAGAAGCGAGCTGAAGGGTCCTCAGGAGACAGAGCCCTGGGCTAGGACATGGGGGTGGCCTTGCCCACCACCTCGCTGGACCATTCCAGGTGACTTTTTCCAACCCATTTTTCCCACTTACAAGAACTCAGCATCGATGCTTAAGTCTTCGCAAAGTGCTTTGAGTGCTACAGATTCACAAGTGCCAGTGCAAAGCAGATACTATTAAAAGCGGGTTACTTTTGGCCCAAGAACTGCAGCTGAATGTTTGGATTTTGATTCAGCCACTCACGCAACCATCAGTTAAACTTTAAGCAATGTACAGAAATCCTGTTGGCTTCCGTGAGACCAAAGGACACATCTGAAGGGAAGTGTGGGGTTAAACCAGGCTTTCCAAAGGAGTCTGATGGAGTTAAACATTCAACTCCCGACAAAACAGGATGTGGGCACCTGCCCGAATCCCAAAACCTTTTCTGAAAACAGGATGTGAAGGTAACATTCCTTTACCTGGATAAATGACTTGAAGAGTTTTATGCCCAGCGTGGCCCGTCTTTCCCAAAACGTCATGTTTTCCATTAAAGGCAGCCGTTCAGGAAATGAATGACTCTGAGCCTTCGCAAATGTTGAAGCCATGTAAATAAGGACGGGTGCCCGACGGTGCCAGTAGTTTTGTGTTAGTGGCTCATCCCTGACAACAGTGGAGCGGCTCCTGATCCCACGGTGACTCCGGGAGTGCCTCGCCATTTTGCGGAGCATTTGAGAACTTGAGCTCTATTCTGCTCAAGCAATCCTCATCTTGAAAATGAGGTTATGGAGAATCCACTGAAAATCCCTTTGCATTTCCTTAGCACTGAGGAAATGAGTGAGATCAACTGCAAACTCTTGCAGCAAGCATGCCTTGCCAGAAATATTTGTGCTTGGACCAGCAAAGCCAACCTTCGCAGGCTGGCTTGGGAGACCAGACATTTTGCTACTTGACTCCAAGGGAAAATGTTGCCAGCTGCCAGCATTTAAACCAGCAATGTTAACTTCTGAGCACAAAATCAGCCAGGCAAGGCATTGTGATGGGGAGGCAGAAGGGGAGAAAGGAGGGCATGGACTCGGTTCAGAAACCACCACGCCGAGAAACCCAGCTGTGGCGCAGAGCTAGAACATGCCCGGGGGTGAAGCCAGATGATATGAAGCCGTTGGGACCGTTCGCTTCATATTGCTGCCATCCTTCACCCATGACTTGTCCCAGGAAAGGGGCCAGAACGTGCTAATGTTACTGCTCGGGATTGCCTGACCCTGCTCCTAGTCTGCCAGCCTGGAGCAGACTGATCCACGGTGTGCCAGTACGACCCCGCTCTGCTCTGGGTATCTGGGCATTGCACCGGTGGATTGACTCAATCGCACCTGGGTGCTGAGGATGAACTCGGGCTGGATTACTATGAAAGTAATTATTTTTTTTCATGGGGTCCATCAGCATGATTGCTCCCACATCACACGCTCGTCCTCCCTCTGCCTTTTCCCCACTCCCCTTGGCGCTTCCAGAAGCAGCAAGGTGGAAGCAGATGTTGGCCACTTGCAAGGCTTTTCTTTCTGAGCCAGGCAAAAGTGACTTCGATTTTCCATGCTGTTCTAGCAGACTTTTCAGACTGAACGCATAAGTGGATATGGCTAATGGTGAATTTACCAAATGAGTTGGGAGCTATAGAGCCGTACATATATATGGATATCAAATGTCTGATTCAAACAAATATCCCACGACTGTGCTTCATAAAAACAAGATTTTATACATGAAAAATTGTTAACATCAGTATGTTTCCTACAAAGAGAAAGTTTCACAGAGGTTGGGTTTCGTGGGCGTACGTTGCCTACATTTCAAAATCTGCCCACAAATGTTTTCTGTCTTAAACACATCAAAAACTTCCCAGCAAAAAGTGACAGAGTGTATCTCTCTGCAGTCAGAAATGTGATTGCATCATATGTAGACATATCCAGGCTAGCCTTCAGCTAATTAGCTCCAATCTCAATAGCAGCGTTGCTTGAACAAAGCTGTAAGAGACCCAGGGCACGTATCCTGGTAGTTTCGTGACGGGGAGGTCCGTGCCACAGAGGCTAGGGTTCCCCGGGAGGCCATGCTGATGCCACCTTGAACATTTCCATGTGCTTCAGGGAAAATTCTTCCAGTTCTCCGAATATTAAAATATCATTTGGGAAAATATTCCAAATTTACTTTCAAAACTGAAAAAAATAATTTAAAAATGAAATCTCGACTGGCTTCCTAAATAAAAAAAATGAGAGCTTTAAATTTTATTATACTTTAGGGGACGTCTTGATTTAATTTTTTTTACATAATTTGCTGACATGAAAGAAATTTTAGTGCGTAATAGAAGCATCACTGCTAACCAACACGTCATAACCTAATGTGGCGTGTCAGTCTGTGGTGGAAGAGGTGGAAGTTTAATACTCGGGGCACTGGGTGAAGCCTTCTACCCCAGCTTCCCTGCAGAGCGCAGGTTAAGGACGAGACAAGAGCCTGCAGACTGGGTCCTGCGGCACTGCAAGCCGCAACTGGAGGCTCACGGTGCCGACGGCTGATGAAGACGCTCTGAAGGTGCTGCCACGTGCGGGGAGCGGTGCTGGACCCGAGTACGAAACCCAGCGCAGCAGCAGCCTCCAAGTGCTTTGTTACGCAGTTAATGCGAATGAAAAACTCCCACCGCCTCCAGCCAATTGTAATTCAATTGTAAAAAATTCGCTCCAGGTGGCAATTTGGCATCTGCTTTCATTTCACCCCTGCGCTGAGGGATTGCAGGCAATGTTAACGAGTGGCTGATTTTGGACACGGCGGGCCAGGTCCTCTGCTCGTACAAAGCGGAGGAAGCACCGTTAAATGGGAAGAAACTCGAGGAACTGAGCCTTGGGTGTCTGTCCTTCCAATCATCTTCTCTCGGTTGCAACAGCAGCTTAAAGCTGCAAATTTGGGGCTGCAGCCTGGACAGGTCGCGGGGTTGCTGTCTGCCTCCACAGCCCCTTTCAACGTCCGCTCTCGTGCCGCGTTATCGCTCTGGCATTCCAGAGTGCTGAGCCCTGGCCTCAAGCGGCCAGAGGAATTTGCTCCCCAAGCACTAATTCCTTCTTTTTTCCCCAGAAGAAGCCCATGGGGTGGCTCCTGTTGTGCAACGAGGATGGGCTGGTCTCCTGCCAGTCCCCAGATTCAGGCTCTGGACTTGGTCCCCCCAGTGCTCCACAGCATGAGCTGGGTGATGGGACCATCATGCTTCAGCCGTGGTGGGACTGGGACAAGCCCAGGGTGAAGAAGGGCTACAGGACTTGGAGCTGCTGGAGGGCAACAACCTCTTCCACCCCATGGGTGCCCAGGTTTGCATCAGCTCATCCAGGGGCAGAATTGGGACCTGGCCTGGGGGAGACGTGCCACATCTCGGATCCTCGCTCGTATTATTCCCACTGATTTTGAGGACAAAAGGGAAGGTTTCTCCGCACAGAGGGTAGCTCAGCTGCGGGTCTCCTCGCCGCCGGGCGAAGCTGCAGCAGAGTTTCAGCGTGGACTGAATTCACAAGGGATAATAAGAAATTGTACACACACAAGAGCGATAGTTAAAAAAATAAAGATGTGGGGAAGAGATAGAAAAGCTTCAGGATGAAAACCAGGCTAATTGCTTGGGTTAGGAGGAGGCTCAACCACATCTGCTTACTGCAGGGTTTTTTGCCGTTTCTTCAGCTGCAGTCGCTGTTGGAGAAAGGCTTTGGGACTAACCAGGCTGTGGGGCTGGTGAATCATGCCAGGCGAGCTCCATAGGAGCCAGCGAGCTTTTCCAGAGTCTTTTTTGTTGACAAGAACATTGTGCTGACAAAACAGCCCATTTTCCCCAGTCTAACCTCCTCCTTATCCGCCATCCGTTACAGGAGTGTTGGCTGACACGGGATTGTGGCAGACGCAGATTATTAAGTTGTTGACAGAAAGCTCATCCACTTTGAACAGTTGTCATCGCGGGGAGCATCCACCACACAGGCTGCTCCTGACAGACTCTCTCATCAGCCAGATGCCATGTGTAGGGAAGCCTCCTTGAGACGCATGCCCCCATTTTCCCTCTTAATGTATTTAAATGAGTTTCCCAGCAGTGTCACGGCTGATTAGGCCTGCAGAGCAATTTATGAGGGGGCCCAGCAACAAATAGGTCTAGAAGCCCTTCTTACCTGTCCTCCAGATGAGTACATCTCTGCAAGGGAGTAGGTATGGAGGTAGGAGGGGGATTAATTTGGGCGAATGCCGTTGTGACTGTTGTTCTAATGAACAGGGAGAGGAAGGATGAGCGCTGGAGCATGCCTTTACGGATGGGGAAAATCATCAGGCCAGATCTACACCTTGCCAAGACCTCCACTGTTTTACCAATGTTGGTATGAGGCTACTGCTTGCACCAAGTGGCTGAAAGCCATGCCAAAGGCTGGGATTAGAAGCCAAAGCACTGTTTGGTGCTTTTTTCCCGAGTTTACTAAATTTGTGCCCTCCTGGAAACGGTGCTTAATGATAACAGGTTTAGTGGATGTGTTTGGCCATCTGCGCAACCTCTCAGAGCAGGGTCAGAAGGAAGGATAGAACAGAGCAGGGCAGGAGGAGGAAGATTTTGGTGAAATGTCCTCATTCCTGCTCCTCTGCCTGCTGGGGCACAGCACTCCCTCCCCGCTGCTTTGCCATCCAGGCAGCTCATCTGCTAATCACAAGGAAGCAGCAAGAACACCCCAAGCCTACGGATGCAGCGCAGGAATACTCAAGGTTTCACTTTGATGTCTGCCTGAAAGATGAAAAGTCTTAATCAAAGCCACAGGCATGTAAAACAGCAGACTCTAAAACAATCGGGCACTCCAGCCTTCTTAGGTAATTGCAAATGGGAGGATTACTGTGGCATGGGTAGTCGGATGTGTATAAGCTTTAATGTAACTGGGATAGGACACAGGCAGTGAGAGCACGGCGATGCACAGACCATACAAGACCTGCCAGAAAGTACCAGGGTCTCTCGCCCGCCCGGGCATCGTGCTGCTCTCTGCTCTCCCCCCCCCCCGTGCATTAAAGCTGCATTAAAGCTGCATTAAAGCTGCATTACAGCTGCCCGGGGCAGGGCTGCCAGGTTTGGCTGGCACTTTGCCCACAAGCCCCAAGAGTAGCTGGTTTTGCAGACGGGATTTATCTACCCAGGGAGTCCAGGTCCTTTACTTCATTTCCCTGCGTTAAGGGGTTTCAAAAGGCCTCTGCCCGCAAGGCTGGAGAAGATTTTTAAAAGGTTTTAAATTGGTCGTTGCTGGTGGGATGGGGATAGGACTGGACATAGGCTTCATAAGAGAATCGTCTTCCCAACGCCTTTAGGACAATGTGCCAGGGAACAAGGGACAACCGCAATATCCAGATGGGCCAGACCAGTGCAAAAGGCCGCAGGAATCAGGAGGGATGGAGAGGAGAGGGCTTGCTGCAGGCCGAGCTCTCGCTGGGCTCCAGCAACAGGCTTGCTTCTTGCACTCAGTGCACGAAAAGAAAACTTCAGAGCTGGCAGGGGGTGGCCTGGGCCACCAGCTCAGATGATGATGTGGGGATGCTGGAGCAGAACCCAAATATGCCCATTTCTCGCTGCAGCATTTGTGTCACGTTGGCTCGCAGCAATTCACAACCACGCTCCATGTGCAACGACACGCACACGTGAGCAAGCGCTTCTGGCACGGGGAGGTTTCTGCCATTGAAAATGTGCTTTTTCCCTGATTGGAAAAACTAATTAGTAATTAGAGAGGAAGGAGAATCACATCAAGTAGATTTGCAGGTTCTTTTCTAGCCCATCAGGTTTGCAGAGAGCAATGGGCAGCTTCTCCTGTGAGCCAACGGAGAGGAGCAGGGGGACGGACGAAGAAGAGGATCGTCTTTAAGAATGAAGAGGACATGAGACAAAATGTTCTTGCTCAATGTTGTAAACAACCCTAAAGTGTTTTGAAAGACTCTGTCAATATAAATTACTGACAAACAGGACGCTGGAATTGCAAAAGAGGAACGCAGCTGGAGAAAGGCTGCTCGCAGAGTGCCTCGCCGCCATCCACCTCAGACACTCAACAGCGCTGGCACCGCTCTCCTCTGCCCTCACACATTCTTCCCTATTCTTCCCCCTCTCGCATGGAGGAGACGCATCAAGTGGTCTGTGCGAGATGAGTGCACTAAAGCATCCTCCAGTCCCAGCTCCTGTGGCCTTGTGAGCAGAAGGAATTTACCAGCAGAGCTCTTTGCGCAGTGTTTTCCTGCTGCAAATATTTCGGGATAATTCCCTGTACAAGCCCTCCCCGTAGCGTAGGTTTGTAAGGTTTGCTCAGCGGTGTCTGCGTCCCTGCTCCGTCCCTGCCGGCAGCTCATCCCCATCCCCACGGGGCAGCAGGTCACGGAGCTCTTTGCATTCGCCGTGGGGTAAACGTGCGCTTCGGCCACGGCCAGGGAGCAGCTGCTGTGCCATAAATTCACACCCGAGGTTACCTCCTGTTAACTTTCTCATGTGGCCGTACCTGCTCCTGGGATGGCAGCCAGGGCTCTGTGAGAAATAGCCATGGCGGTGTCTGCCTGACTCAGCTCGGGTAGCAGACAGCCCTGGCAGTAACGCTGGCAAAAAAAAAGCCCAAACTAGAGTAATGCTGTTCTCTTCACCACGGCCTGGAGTGGTTTGAGCGTGCAGGAAAGGTGGTGCACACTCCCCAGGTGCATCGGGGTTCAGTGATGGAGAGAAGTGCGCTCACACCTATACGGCTCATGCTTTGGTACAGGTTGGGGCCAAAAGTCCCTTTTTGGGGGTGAGTTAACCCTCTCCCAAAGAGATAAATCGAAAAAAACCCTTCCAAGGGCTGTTGGCGTGGTGAGCTCCCAGTCCAGCCCCAGCACCAGCCCTCTTCCCATCAGGGTTCTGGTGGTAAATCTCAGGAGGATTCTAATGATAGCAATGGGAGTTACATCTCCAAAACCTCTGTATCTGAGCCTGAATTACCAAAACAAAAGCTCCAAAGCCCACTACAGCCCCTCAAACTGTCCGTTTGCACCTCTGACATTTTAATCTGGTACCTAACGAGTAAGCCAGATGAAAGAGATGAAAAACAGGAACTTCTGCACCCAAAGACTTTCTACCAGTTCCTGATACTACCCTGTGAATGGCATGAATTAGAGCTCTGCGCTTTTTCTTTGCTGTTTAAAGCACAGATGTCTAAGTAGAGCTGCAGGAAGAGAGCTGCGCCTGGTGCAGAGCCACGGCGTGCACGTGGTGATGGTTTAAAGCCACATGGGATTTCCACCGGGCCCTACTGCACTTGAGCCCCAAGTTCAGAGCAAGGGGAGTCCTGCCGCGTCCCCCGTCTGGAGGGGAGGTTTTACCAGCTACATAAATAAACTGGAGTGGCTTCATCCACCACTGAAATACAAACACGGCCAGGATGGCAGTAAGCCAAGCAGAGAGATAATATTTTTCTTAGATATTAGCCTAGTATAAAATCAGAGCAGAAGTACACTTAGAGAAAGTCTTGACAGGGAATAATGAGAGTTTCGGGTGGGCTTTTAAAATTTAACTAGAAAGCTGAGAAAATAATGAATCCTAACAATCCTCCCTGTGATTAAAGGGTCTCAGCGCTATCCCCTGGTGCAGCACAGGTAGGAAGTGCTCTTCAGAAGGATTCAGTGGTTATCTCCGCTTCTGCTTACATTACGGGAGGCTCCAGGAAAGCCCGGAGCTCGCTGGCCCTTTAGCAGCGGTGGGCCCAGCTCTGCCAATGGCACCGGTGCCCACCGAGCCCTGCCCCGGCACGGAGGTCTCCGGGGGGCTGGGGGAGCAGGCAGGGCTGCCCTTGGAGCGGGGCTGCTCCAGCTTGCCGGAGCCGCAGGGCTTTGGAGCAGAGCCTGAGCCTCCCCAAGGAGGAGAAATCAAAGCCGGACCGGGATGCAAGCAAGGAGCGGAGAGAAGGTCTTCTCCACACGCATATCGCTGTCGCCCAGTTGGCTCTGCCTCCTCTCGGGGCTAAAACTCCCTCGTCGAGACACTGACGGGGATCCCAGAGCGGAGCTGGGGTGACAGCCTGACCCGGGGGTGGAGGGCTGGGGGAGGCAAAGGGAAAACAGAGAAACCACCCATTTTCACCGCCACCAAGGTGCCGGCGACGACCCCGTGCAGCGGCATCGCTCCGCGGCGAGCCCGCGAGGAGCATTTTGGCTGCCATCTCTCCCTGTCAGCCTGCAGAAACATGAGACGATGGACGGTTTGCAGGAGCAGAACTAACAAGCCAACAAATCAGGCCGCTGCCATCTCCTCCGCCCCTCTCTGTCTGGTTCAATAACAGCCGATGGGGGAGGCTCCCAGCGCTGCTGAATGGCTCGATAACCAGGAGCCAAAAACATTCAAAACCACACGTCTAAATTAATTCATCCCAAAGCATCCGCAGACAGCAAAGGGGGGGTTGTGGGGGGCGGTGAGGGAGGAGGTGGAGGAAAAGAAACAGAAGAAGGAGAAACGACTTGGCCTCTTTTCAAGCCCTTTCTAAAAATGCTGAAAGAGTTTGGCAATACTAATAAAAACCCTGTACAGCAGTTGCCCTAATTTCTCCGAGCTACATCACCGAGACGCAGGCGACAGGATGGCTGCGGCATGTAAAAGAAGGGCTGAAAAGGAAGGGGAAAGGGTTTGGAGGTGCTGGATGTCAAAATGACGGTGACAGGCTGGAGTCTGGCAAGATGGAGAGAGAGACCCAGGGCGGCCAAGCCTCTGGAGCCCCGCACGGATGACTCCCGGCTCTGTCTCTGATCCTCCACGGCTCACCCCAAACCCCCTCCCAGGTTTTCGTGCCGTAAGCCGCTCTCCATGCACGTGGCTCAGCCCAGCGCGCTCAGCCGACCACCTCGAGAACGGCAGAGACGGATTGTAACGTCATATAAAGGAAGCGTACGATGTAAGACTGTCTGCTGGAATGAAATTCAACAGAGCTGCAACGAGAGGCGAGCAAGCACAAAAGCAAAGAGTTAGGATTCAGGGCGAGGGAGCCCAGCAGCCAGGCAGACTGCTTGCCTGTAATGCGGCACAGGGAACATTTTTTCTTCAAACAGTGTGAAATCCGTACAGGAGAAAAGTTTGAGACCACGCCAACTCAGCCTTCGAACCCCCTCCTGGGGAGGCGAGGGCTGAGGAAGCACTGTGAGATTCCTGCAGGCATGGCCAGTGTGGCCAAGGTTTTCTGAAGTGCTACCAAAGCTGCATTTTGGGCTTAATTTCTATGAAGAACTGTTTGTCACTCCGGAGCAGCACCGGTGACATGCCGTGTGGTCATCCTCAGCTCATCATGGCCAAAGAGGGATGCTTTGGGGTGCCTTTGAAGCTGACTTCATCAATTAAAAGCCCTGGAAACAAGGTCCCTCAGGAATTTCAAGCTCAATACCTTATATTTTAGGTTTCCAACATTAAACATCATGTTAGTAATGGAGTTTAGACGACTCCGTTCCTGGAGGTGTAATCTCAGACTGCTGGCTGGTTTTCCCGGCTATAGAACGATGGCATTTCTAGGGCAGTGGTAGACCTAGGTACCCCTTAGGGGTTGCTAATTTGAAAGGCTACCATTGATGTTAGCAACACAACATTTAAGGACTGCAGCCCATCAAACCACCAGAACAAGCAAGGTCAAAACCATTTTTGAGTCATCCCATCGAGTCTTACAGGGATATATATAAATAATTGTACAGGCTAAAGCTAACGACTGAATGCAAACACTCCCACTGCTGCAGAACTTGGTGACATTCATCCAAAAGGTCAGTTTTCTCACGATGGTATTTGCATTCTCCATCTACATACATTAGAAGGAAAGCAAAGGAACTGAAAGAGGCACATGAATGGCCTGGAAATGCTGACAGGTCTCTGGTTTGAATAGGGCCTTGCATTTATTTTCATCCCTTTAACTATTAAAGCTGAGCAACAAAGCACCTCCTGGGGTCTTGGGTCTTTTACTCCCTCTGACCAAGAGCCCCTTAGGGTGAGGAAAACACACTTGTGTGGGCCCAGGAGCCCCAGCAGAGCAAGCTGGGACATTGAGGCTGCTATATAAGACCATGCCCTGCTCCAGATGGGGCTTGTTTTCTGGGAAGATGCTGGGAAGTCTTGTAGGGACCAGTAGAGAATGGGACTCCTCTATCGGGGCTACTTTAACCCAAGAAAGGGGGGGTTGGAAGAATAAAACTGTGAACTTAAGCTCTATTAGGGTATGTAGCATTTTTAGGGTGCCCCTCATCTCAGTAATAGTTGAGGGCAATTGAAGATTGCAGAGGGAAACTCACAGCCTCCGGGCAGGGGACCACTGAATCCGCATCTGACTCCTGGCCAGCTGTCCCCAGTTGGGATGAGCGAAAACCAGAGCTTTTCTGTCTGCTGATGTTTGTTATCTGGGGAGTGCGGGGAGGGAAGAGGTGTTAGGAAATCTCTCTGACTCAGTCTTAAAACTTGCTCAATCAAAATGTCCACTGCAATGTAGTGTGCTACATCTGAGGGATTTCTTCCTCTGAGCCCTACCCCAGAAGAAGCAGAAGAAGATATGGCTCCAAAAGTTTAAACCTCCAGGTAATTGTAGATGGACTGTCCAAGCTTGCGTCAGTTAAACCTTGTTTCTCTGTGGTATGGGACATAGGAGACATCTCTACCAGTGAAGACAGGTTTAGTCAGAGCATTTCTGAAGCCTGGGGCTTGCTGTACTAAATGACTGCTCTTAATGCAGTTTCTGCTGATGTCTGAGGCATCTTGGACAGCAGAATGCATCTTTTTAATCAAAAAGAAAAAGGCTGCAGTGCACACAGACCTCATGAACCATGTCCTCAAAGTCTGATGAAGAATCAAACCTTGCTCACCAGAACAGGCTAGCACGCTGGCTTGTTGCACCGACTGTACATGAGTTTGAAGTCCCAGTTGGGATTTTAATCACAGCGGATGGTTGAGAAGAAAGGAAAGACCCTCCAGACCAGGCAAACCTGGAACATGGGCTGTGCTATAATAGAGGAGACTGATGGTGGGGTCTGGCTTGCTCCTCTCACAGGTACTGGAGGCTTTGAAGCATCTCCTAATGCATCTTTATGAGAGTGTGACCGTGGGGAAGACATCCTGCCCTGGCTTTGGGAGGTGTCTGCTCTAAGCCCTCGGCTAGGGGAAACCGTCAGTAAAGACTCAAAATAGGAAATGCCTTAAAAAAAATTTAGGGGGAAAACTAGTCTTTGCTGATCTTATCAGAGGGGAAACGGGAATCAGGCTTTTGGGAGGAGACATTTCCCACCCCGGAGGGCTGCCAAGCCACCCTGTGCTGCAGCAGAGCCGCGACCGCGGCAGTGTGCAGGACGCAGGGGAAGGCTTCTGTGACATTTCTTTCAAAAATAGAGCAGGGGTTACCCTTTCTTTCCAAACTCCTCCCAGGAAGGAGCCACCCTCTCCCCAGCGCCTCATCGTCCAGTCGCTCTGTGCACGTTAACCCCAGGCTCAGCCCCGCCAGAGGGTCCAGCCTGGCTCGTCCCTGTGCATGGGGGCTGTGTTCACCAGGAGCTCCTGGGGGAGCAGGTCCCACTTTTCCTGTTGATGGCTTCCCACATGGTCCCCAAAAGTTCAAGGTAATACCAGGGGAAAGCGGGGATTTGACCATCTATCTTGATAAGGGGGTGCTCCCCCGCACTCCAGCCCTTAGCGGGGCTCTAAGGCACGAGGCCATCCAGAGCTTATGGTAGAAGAGGAGCTATAGCAGAAATTTTAGGAGAAACGCCAGATCCCTGCAAGTCGTCAGCGTGAGACAACCCCATGCTGCTCAGTTCTCTCAAGACAGATGTTTCCAGGTGTGGCCAGCCCAGACCATCAGGCAGCTGGGCTACCTCACGGTCAAAACGATGAGACGACCAGAAGTTTGGTGCCCAGAGGGTTACGTACCAGTTCAGCAGGGAGGTGAAGGGTGGCCATTTGGCAGATTACAAGTGGCAAAGTCCCACAAGTCCCCTTTAACAGGCTGAAGATCGTTTTGTGGATCCAGGCCATCTCTGCTCCTGGGTTTGCGCCTGTTTAAAAATCAATAAAATAATACTGGGCTTCTGGAGGGTGTTGTGACACTCTGTGGATGTGGCTGGAGCGTTTTTAAGTTTCTCCTCTGGAAAGAGCTCTGCAAGTGCAAATTGAAATTGCTGTTAACCTTTTCCTGGGTTGTGTACAGACCGGTTTCACTCCAGCATCCAGGGGATTCAAGCTAAGACCAAGGGTCTCTTCTGCAAGGTAATAAAACATGGTCTAAGGCCATGTTCAGATGGATTCGCCACCCAAATGAAAAGGAAATGGGGAAAGAAGAAATCGTGAGAACCCCTACTGAATGAGAGAGGGGATGGGGGAACCAAAACTGCAGCCGGACAAGGAGCTGAGATTTTACCTCTGCTCTCCAGAGTCCCAGCCCAGAGCTCGGCTCTCCTGAGCACCCGTCCTGGTGCTGCTGATGCTCCTCGCTCTGTGGGAGGGATTGCATCTACTGCAGCTACATTACCTGCAGGGCATGCAGGCTAATTACCAGCCACAGACTCCAGCAAATGGCTCTACCATAGAAAAGTGTTATTGACTGCATAAGAGCGCAGGAAAATGGCCCGATCTCTGCTAAGGTAACCTCCTTTTTCTAAATGGTTAATCTCCAACATTAGAGCTAGTGTGTTAAAGGAGGTTTAGGACAATTTAATAGCTCATAAAACTTTATGGTCCCAGTTGAAATTGGAGTGATAACTCTGGAGTGCAAAGCTATACTTTGCTAAATGTCTCCCTTAGATTTTTTATTTTATTTTATTATTGGAAACTTAACATCTGCTACAGCAAAATAAAACGGAACAATTTTCACTGTTGAGAGACGTGAGCATTCTGCTTCTCTTCATTCTGTTTATATGTTTATTGCTTAAAACTTTGGCGACGATATTATCCTTGTTTATTAAGATTTCAATCACTTCAAGGAAGGGAGAGATAAAATAAGGCAAAATGGACCCATGATCAATTTAACCTGTGACCAGAATAGAAACCAAGAGGATGCTAAATCATAGACATCAATATTGTCTGGAGTCTTTTTAAATTTCAATTAACTGTATGGTTCCTTGGCCAAATTTTGTCTGTAACAGAGCGATATAAAGAAACATGCAAATCATGAAGAGGAAAATGGGGAGGCTCTGGGAGGCATCTGACCTCTAACAGTCCCCGTCTTGGTACAAGGTGCGGCAGTGCCTCAGTTTCCCCAGATGTCAAATGCTGGTGCCTCCTCTTCTCCCAAGTAGAGACCTGCAGCTGAAAGGCTCATCCCAAAGGTTAAGTATCTTTGCTGCACTGGGCGGTAAAGCTGGCCCTGGTAAACACCTACATCTTTGGCAGAACATGTTCTTCATGAGTCTCGGCATTGGAGGATTCTTTGTAATGCCCAAAGTTTTTTTTTTTTTTTCCTCCAACGAGTACCTGTTTGCTATTCGTTCCCAATTCTTTTCAGCATAAATCTCAGTTCACCCTTTCAGGCCACATATTTAAGGGGAAAAATATGTTTCTAAAAGAGCTGTATGAGAAATGAGCTGGTGACTTCTGAAGCCAGAACAGCCAGAGCGTGAGCAGCGATTCACACGGAAAATGAAATGAAAATGTTAGTGAACTCCAGCGAAGGGTGCTCCAGCGGGGAGAGGGCCAGCGCAGCCCAGCACAGGCTCCTGCACAGCCGATCTCTGCTCCCTGGGGAGTATTAAAGGAAGTCTGAGATTTATTCAAGGTCCTTGTGTAGAAGCCAGCTTAACTCGGCCCGAGTACCAGAGCAGGGCTGCTGGGAGCCCGGCGGTCTGTTTGGATTTCTTATTTGGTGTCCCTTGCCCAGCACATTGCCCAGTGCTTCATTACCTGGGCTCACTGGTAATGACCGGGTGCTCCTGGAGCGCAGAGTGCCAAGCTTTCCCCCTGTTGCCAGCGGTCCCCCAGAGAGGCTTCTCTATAATTTTGTGTATTTAACTGCCACCTGGAACAGACGGAAGCTGTTTTGGCACGGACCTGACAAGAGCAGGACATCGCGTACAGGCTTGAAAGGGCTGGTTCCTCCTGCCAAGCCGCAGCTCTGGTATGTCCCCGTAGGGCTGGGCGGTTTGTCCACCTCGGGCTGCACGGCCAGCCACTCGTCCCCAAGAGTCGGTTCCTCCGCCTTCCCCTGACGTGCTTTCCCAGGCAGATGGTGGCACGCACAGATGTCCCCATTCCTTCTAATTCCTCCCAGTTTCTCCTCGCACAGAAGCGCGCAGCTTCCCTGCCCGCCCGCCGCCGGCTGTGCGCAGGGCGGCTTTGCGCGGGCGCTTTCCCAGAAAGTCGGTGATTCAGCAAATACCAGGGCAGCGGGTGAAGAGTTAAAGAGCCTCTCGTTAAGTTGCCCCCAGGGATCCCTTCCCAAGCTTCAGTCTTGGCCTCTGCTGAAAGACTTCCTTCTTCCACGAGATGCCATTTAGGCCATTAGGGGATCTTTTGCAGGGAATAATGCCCATCCCTTACATGTGGTCCCCTTAATTAGTAATTAGGATAATGCAATATTGAAAAAGCAAGGCACAAATTTAATTAGTTGTGTTTTATTAGAGTAACTAAGGAGAAGGCCCCCGGACTCCACGGGAGGAAAGAGATCGATACCAAACATCTATTTTCACTAGAAAACAAGCGCAGCTGAGGGCTGTCTGCGGAGCCCGGCGCGGCGTGATGGAGCGGCTGCCCACCGCAGCGATCCCTGCCCACCGAAGGGGAAGGGGAAGCACTGGGCCCGGTAAATAAATGATCGATATCTCCAGAGAGTATCTGTGTATTCTCAGTTAACGTTACAGAGCAGCTAATAGGAGCTGACACATCGCTATAGGGAGATGGCTTCCATTGCTCAATTAACTAATTATCTTTTAAGCTATTCTGACTCAAATGGGAAATAATGGCAGAGGAGCTTGGCTTTTCCATCTGTTTTCCTTTTCGGCGAGTCGGTTGGTCCGTTTTGCAAGCAAGCCCCTTCCCGCTGCCGCCCTCTCGTCCGCCGGCACCGAGCCAGTGTCACCCCGCGCGTCTGCTGGGAGCAGCGGCCGCGTTCCCCCCACGCCGGTCCTCCCCGCTCCCTCCGCGCGGGCTCGCCGCACACCTCGCTGGGGTGCTTGGCATGCCTCCGTGAAATAACAGGTTTGTTTGCTCGGCGAACCCTCCTCAGGGAGACACTGCGAGACGCGTTTCCTCTTCGGCGGGGCTGGTGTGCACACCAACTTGCCGTTATTTACGTGCGCTCTTCTTACTACGGAAACCTCCCATCTGGGCACACGTACGCCGTGTTGTAGCAGCGCCAACGAGTCAATAAGTGCCATATCTTTGCATGACTTAATAAAGCCGCCAGACAGTTTCCAGTCTACCTTTTCCTACCTCTGCTCCTGTTCCATAATTGTTAGCCAGCCTTCCTGCGCTACGTCAAGTGCCGAGAGCAGGGCTCTGCTGCGCGAGGAACTGTACAAGTGCGTGGTAAGATAAAGGGACTGCACGCAGGCACTCGTAGCTCAGATAGGAAGATAAAGGCTGGAAGAAAAGAATTATTCTTGTCTAATTTAGTTGAGGGAGAAATAAAAGAGTTGCTGAGGGTTGCAGAGAGCGGTGACGGCCACCACTCCGAGGGTCCCAGGCCAGAGCAGTGGCCACGAGGGCAGCCGAGAGCCGGCAGCACGATGCCGAGCTGTGCAAAAAATTAGACTTAAAACCACGCGGGCTTGAATGGAAGTCAGTCTTCCAAAAAAAAATCCAAACAAAAAACCAATGGGAAAGATAAAATGTGAACCCACACCCGTTTCTCAACCTGGATGCTTGAACCACCCCAGCGGATGCTGCCCCGGTCCCTGCCGGAGAGGGGACGCAGCGACACAAAGGGAGACAGGCTGTGAACCCAACCTCCCCGTGGGCCGGTGGAAGCGGAGCCTTTCACGATATTTAATGTTCTCCGGTGCGATTTCGTGTATAGAGATCAGTCAGGCTTTGATAAGATCATAGCAGGAGGACAGGAGGAAATTGCAGTCTTGCCCAATGCTTGATCTTATGCTGCTGAACTTGCTGTATCTGGGACATTATAGTCCAGCCTTAATAGCATCATATTAAGCTGAGACAATGCAGCCCTGTGACCTTGCGATGCTTGATAGCCATATGTGCTATTTTAATGAAAAATTGGGACTTAAGTAAATGGCCGCCCATTGGCAGAGGGCTGTTAACGGGATCTCGCTCCGAGCGAAGCCCGGGCCGGGGGGAGGGCAGGGGAAGGGAATTGGGATGTAATAGCCATAATCATCCCTCACTGAATGACCTTCCGCCTCCTCTGATCACGGTCCATGATGTTCACGGAGAGGCAACCCCAACAGGACCACCACCCCGCCGGGCTGGACCCGGGGCTGCTGGGCTCTGCCGCTGGCTCTGCCTTCCACGTGCGCCCGAATTTGGTGACGGGCCTCAGTTTCCCACCCTGCCGGAGCCGAACAAGCTGCTGCTGCCACATCGCTTGGACGCGTTAAGGACAAAACACAACCGGATTCCCAGGCGTCCCCCTTCGCTCCGCTCCAGCCTCCCCCGTACCAACACCCACCGCCGGCGAGCGGGGACTCGGGGCGGACGCCCCTTCCAGGCACACGCACTGGTTTCCTCCCCCAACAAATTGAAGCTGTAAATATTGATAGCCTTCTCTTCCAGGGCTTTTTAATGCCCTCTGATACTTAGAAACTATTAAGCGCACCCATCATTACTAACCTGCGAAGTAAATGCGTCCTAATGGGCAGGCGAGCTACGCTGGCCCCAACAAATCATTTCTAATGAATAGCACCTGGCACATCCATCACCCTTAAATGCCAAAGCAAATCCATCTGCGTTAGCCACTGAAAAGAGCCAGGCAGATCTCGCCCTCCCTTTCTTCCCAAGGTAGGGGAGGGTTTGCCTCGTAACACGTAAGTGTGACTGTTTCCAATCTTTTCCCATTCCTGCCGTCAGGATCTTCAAGGCGCGTTTCTCAATAGCCGGGCTGCTCCCGCGCACAATGGCGGGAGGTCTCTGGCAGCGGCATGAAAGGTTTTAAATAGAAACCAGCGTTTCTCCCTCGCGCGCACACAATGCTTCCCTGACCCTTTCCCGACCTCACCCTCAAATCTGGGGTTCACAGCCCCAGCCTTGAACCCGGCTCTGTTTTTTCATGTTTGGCCTCTCTATTTCCTGAGGTCAGGCAGCCCACCGCTCCATTAGCATGAAGCAACTCAGGGCTCATTTGCCAAAACTGACATCCTGGGAAAGTCCTGATGAATTTATGAATTAGAGGCTACAGATGCCAGTAAAAGAATTAAGGACTTATTTATTTATATACATATATGTTGTTGGTTTTTTTATTATTTGCAGGAAATCAGCTGGGATGCTGCTGTTTTCTTTTTCTGAAAAGCACCATCAGCCTTGAACGCTGCAAAGGCTGTGTCAGCAGCAGTTTTCTTTTAAAGAGGAAAAAACACATTTTTAAAGGTCTGTTGTTTTTTTCGTTGTTGGGGGTTTTTTTGTTTTTTTAAAGGAAGGGCCAGAGGAAGAAAGTTCGGTGAGCGGGAGGGCGAGGGAGCCAGCACGGCATCCTGGCGGGGTGAGGTGCTCTCACCTTGCAGAACGTAGTGATTGCAACACCGAAGCAAAGAGGTAAAATTTATATCCCATAAATCACATGTCAAGTGCCTGCAAGGAGAGGTCATTAAACAGATGTATGAGGCAAGAGGCAAAGTCCATCCATTTCAGAAGATGCTCCCAGTGTCAGCAGCTCTCTAGAAGCCTCGAGAGGCAGGGATCCAAGCAGCACAGCAGAAGCTTTCCTGATAGTCTTATTTATTTCCTCCTCCATTTATTTGATTGCATTTTCTTTATTGGAATAACTTCCCGGGCTTTCCCCTGTCAGAGCCGCCCGATGCGGGGGATGCGGGATGGGAGAGCGGAGAGTAGCACATCAAACAGCTACGGAGGCACGGAGGGATGGAGTGATGGATGGAGGCTGCCCTGTGATTAATAATCAAACTGAGAGCTTTTACTGGGAGTCATGTGGAAAATGTGGCTTTGGAAACATTTGTCTTCATCCCACAAACAACAAGTGGTGTTTCTCTCCCTTTCTTTGTTTCTCACCCTCCTTTCCTCCCTCCCTCTCCCTCTTTTAGCTTTTCTTGCCCAGATTCACTGATTAAAATCTTTTCCATCCTTTACCTGCTCCAAGCGGCTCCTGTTCTGGTTTGATTTATGCTTTGCTTATCTCAGGCTTCAGTGGAAAAATAACGACCAGATAATAAAGAGCACTAAGTAGCTTTTCAAATGACATGGCATCCACTGCACGGGTTTTGCAGGAGCGGGGAGGGAAATCTGCGATGGCCTTGGGCCCAAGCGGAGGGAGGATAACGGAGAGAAACTCCTCTCCCGCCGTGGCCGAGCTCCAGCAGCTCCTTGGGTGAAAGCCCAGGGCACCTTCCAGCGGGTGCCTCAGCCAGCCCCCCCATGACATGCCGAGGGTCAGGCAATTTAACTTGGAAAATTGACATTGTGGTTGATTTTCCCAGGGCTTTTGGCCCCTATTGCGGTGGCTCCTGGTCCTCCCAGGTCCATGTGGTCCAGGAGAGCGGTTTCTCTCGAGCAGGCTCACCAGGATGCTCTTTCCCACCTCCTTGTTCATCTCCTGGACAAACCCTGCCAGCGAGAGAGGAGACCCCCAGCCCCGTCCTTGGGCTGAGCCGGGCTGCCCAAACCCCGCTGCCTCCTGCAGCCTCTGGGTCTTGCTGCTCCCAGAGGACCTGCAAGGGCTCCAGATCCATGGGGCTTCACCCACGGCAGTAGGGATCAGGCTTTACTATAGGGTCGGGACCTATAGGCTTCCCTGCCTTAGTCCTTGCTGTCTGCAGGGACACACAGCTTCACTGGTCCAGCTTGCCCCAGCCCCTGCACCGGTGTCATCTGGTTAAGGAATTGCCATTAATTTTAGGGTAGGAAGGACCCATTGTTTACTGCGCGATCAGGGAAAAGGGAATGATTTTGTTGCCAATAAACTATTTTTAATTGTAATGTAGATCCAGCATGGCCGGCAAGGTAGCCGCTGCCTGGGAATAGCAGGTTGTTCTCAGAACAAGTCGGCTGGCAAACCGCAGGGACAAACGCTGTTCGTCGTCCCACTGCAAAAACCTCGAGACGGCTGCCCTGGGCAAGCGTGTACCCAGCGCGCCGCGGCACACAGCAGCGCTGGCTCGGACTGGGAGGCAGCGGTAGCCGGCGCTCGCTCGGATTGGGAGGCAGCGGTAGCCAGCCCTGTCCCTTCCAGTACACGTTTCCAACAAATCTCGGTTCAGCTCAAAGGGGAGGAGAGCCACAAGCCAGCGCAGGACTTGCAGCGTGAAATTATTGTAGAGGAGGGATAGCAGAGGGTCCCTCCTGGCTTTAAAAAAATCCTCAGAAATAGATGTCTCTGGATTTGCCTCCTGGCTCCTTCCAGGGAATGAGGGGGGTGTGGGGGAGTTTGTCGGGAAAAGGGAAGGGTGCCTCTTTGTGTACCCCTCTCCTCTGGCGGGGAGCCAGCAGCTTACACCTATGGCAGCATCGGAGCCCTCTCTGCCGAGCACATATTCCCTGCACTGTGTGCTCTATAAATACGTGTGCATGACAGATCTGGCACCGCGTATTCCTGTAAGTGATGTAATCTTTGAGAAGTTACTTAGCAACCATGGAAAATGTTTTGGAGGCTCTAATTTTTCAGTATGGTAAAATCGTATATTTATGCGGTGCAGCTAATCAGCTTGCTGGCAAGTCAGCGACGATGATCTCATTTTCTTCATCATTATTTTATGTGAATTGGGCTTTTAGCACTAAAGAGACCACAAAGATTTAATTCAAAAATGTGATTGCTTTATGTTTCCAGGGTATCATTAACATGGCATCTACGCAAATAACCATGGTAACAAACTGGTAATTAGTACATATACGGCACTTATTATTAATACAGAAACAGGACAAGTTCCAAATCAGCGCAGATTACAGTACATTATTACCATAGTAATTACCTGCAGTAACACACACAAATTGAACTAAATGGCCAATTGAACTAGAGTGAATGGCTTTTTATTCCAGTCCCTAAATAATGTGCATTCTTGGCTGAGTAGTTCAAGGTAAATAAAACTGTTTTAAATTTATTGCCAACTTTTTTTTTTTTCCTTTGGTGGGCAAGGGCTGGGAATGGCAGGAGTCAAGAACTTTTTTTGCCATGCATACAGTATAATTATTGTACAGACTAAGCCATTCCTGACTGCCATAGAAAGACAAAAAGGGTAAAAGTTATTAGTTTGTATTTTATTAGAGGGTTTATTTCTGTAATTTCAGCCATGAAGTAATGTTCAACATATCTAAAAGAGTCAATGCCAAATAACGTAGGGTCCAAATTCAGTCTTTTGGTTTCTGGGGGGGGTGGTGAGAGAGGGGAAGAGGAGGCTAGAAAACTAAACTTTTTAAAAATGATC
>JAVJGG010000053.1:16156765-16187604 GCA_035590195.1 Aviceda cuculoides | reverse complement strand
AAAAAACAGGGGTTTGGCCTAACCCTTCCCCATGGTTTGAGGCCTCAATATAAAGGTATTGAACCCACGAACCCCAAGTCAAACCCAAGAAGTCAAACCCAAGAAGGCTGGACCCGGTGGTGCTGAGATGAAGCCAACCGCTGAAGAAGGAGAAAAACTCCAAACTGCTGCTTGTTTTCCCCATTTTGCTGGGTTACATTGGTGCCCTGACACCTACCGCAGCCCGGGGAGAGCTGGAAAACATCTCTTTTTGGGGTGCTAAAAGATGCTGAAGCCGCAGGTCTCGGAGGAGCAGAGGAAGAGCGGGGGGAGCCAGGGAGGAGACCTTTAAAGGTGGAAGCCATCTATCCATCCTAATTTTTTTCTTTCTAAATGGAAATAACATTAAGAGAGAAGCTTGCAAAAGAACCCTCTGCCTGGCCTCTAAGTCTGCAGGTTTTGCAGACCTGGAAGCGAGCGCGCTGGCTGTGCCGCCGGAGCGCACGCGCGCGTGCAAGGCGTGCTCTGCACGCTCACGGGCAGCCGGTCCTGCAGGTGCACGGTTCAAGACCTCTTTTTGTCTTTTTTTTTTTCCAGCTTTGCCTCTTGAAACGATTCTCCCGGGTTCTTTGTGCGATGATGATATTACCATTCACTTCTTATTTGGAAGGGCTTTCTTCCAGCTGACATTTTTTTCTCTCCGGAACCCCACCGAACAAGTTCTCGGAGCGCAGAAGTGGCCCCAGGCCCACCAGATGAGGTGCTTCCCGTCTCCCCAGCACCGGCAAGCAAGAGCAGAATTAAAATTGCAGTTATTCACAGATATTCCCCCCCCCTTCCTTCTCCTTCCTCTAGACAAGCATTAGTGTTTCCACTCGCCGTCAGTAATTCAGGCAACACCATTCCTTGAGCTGACTGTAGAGCAGCACGGGATTGTATGTTCACGTTTTGTGATGGAGACAGGCACTACATGGGGGCTTTGGCAGCCAGCACAGCCGTGGAGGGCACCCTACACGCAGACCTGTATGAGGGAAAAAGTGGAGAACCTTCCCCACCAAAAAAACTGCTTTATTGTGTTCTTTACCTCTGCACTCCTGCCAGGCACACTGGAGAATCATTGTTCCTTTATCAGGTCCATCTCTCATTGTACTTCACCTTCCTCAATTGGTAAGAAAATTATTATTATTTTAGCAGGCAAGCATTTAATTAAGTTTCGCTGTATTTGCTTTGGCTCTCACAGCATGGAAAATCTCCTCCTTTTAACAACGATCCATTGAACCTGGGTTCCGATAAAGCCAAATCGCCTGGAACTCAGCTTTATGCAATCCCCTCTCTACTCTCCGTGCCGCTCCCTTTCTCCTTCCAAATCCCAAGCCCACCCAACATCGCTGGGGTGCTCCCGGCCCGCCTCGCCGTGCCAGAAGCGTACGTAACCCCCTTCAGCACACGGCAGAAGCAGCGACGCTTCTCATCCCTGCGTCTTGCCGCCTGCCCCCTCCTCCCCCCGCACCCCACCGCCTGACTCACAAACTTGCCGCTTCAAATTAACACCCATTAGGGCTTATTTCCATCGTGCTCTTCCTACGTACGCGCAGCGGAGCATTAGCTGGGTTCAAAACAGGGTTTAAGCCTTGTTTTGATGCTGATTTTGTCCCTTTTTTTGGTTTCTTGGGGGGGGGGGTGCCCTCGTTGGAGGCGAAAGCATCGTTCTGGAGGGCGGGAGCACAGCAGGGCTGCCTCTGAGGAGCAGCTCCGCTCCTGGGCTCGGTTCTTTAATCCAGCAAGCCCACGGCACATCAGCCCTGAGGAATAAAAGGCTCTTTTTCCCCCGCAGTGCCAACAGCCATGAGAGGCTCGTCTTTGTGAAGGGATTGTGAGCTGCTGTTGAGGACTCTTCCTCCCGTGCTGGCCATTTTTTTGGTTTAATTTTCTCAACAGCAATGAGAAAAAAAAAAAAAAAACGAAAACCACAACGGGTTTGGTATCCTCAGCTGCCAGCGCTGCTCTGCTGGCGATGGCCAGGAGCTGGGACCGTTCTCAGCCCCAGCACAGGCACAGGTACCCCCAGAGAACCACCACGGCCAGACCCGTCCTGAGGACAAGCCTGGGAAATGCCGCCACCGCCGTCCCGAGCCACGGCCGCTGCCTCGCTGCAGCCCCTTCCCGGCTCCGGAGGCCAAACCAGGCAGCCCAGGATCCTCTAGGATCCCAGCAGAGCCGTGCACAGGTCGGTGCAGGACCACGCAGCCGGCCCCTCGCATCAGCACCCAGTCCGTGTACTAACTCCCACCGACCTGGGATGCACCAGCCCACTTTGCCTTAAAAACCCCTGAAGGAGAGAGCAGGGCTTTATTTTCTCTCCCTCCTCCCCTCTTCTTGTTACTGTTTTGTTTTGCAGCAGTTGCTGCTGTTGCCATGCTATCTCTTTTTGTTGCTATGGATTAATAGTGTTTTTTACTTATTTTTATGTATGTCCTGGGAACATGATTGCTTAATTTGCCCTGCAGGTTTGTAGGCCTGACAGGCATTTCCACATCGTCCCAGCGCTCACCTTATCTTAATCCAGTTCTGGGCTGCTTGCAGGGTAAATACCTGCAGAAATGTTCACTCAGAGGCTCGGGACCGGTATTTGCCCCAGCAAGTGGCCGGGGTGTGTGCAGAGGGGACATACTGTTCCTAAAACCTGTGCCGTGCCCTCTCTGCTGTCATGCGGCTGTTCCTCATCTGACCCAGTATAACAACCCAGAAGCCACCAGCATAATGGTCTACCAAGCCTGGGCAGAAGGATGGGCTCCAGCTGTCCTCCACGGAGAGCCCGACGACGACACATCTGAGGGCTTGCATAAAATATGTTCCTTTATGGTATTGTAATGGGCAGCAGGATTTCGCCTCCAGCTTTTTCTGTCCCTGGAAAATCCCGGTCACTAGAGGGGGGCCAGGAGTCTCCAGGGAGTATCCGAGCTGTGCCACGGGAGAGCCTTTTGTCTCCAGCACGTAACGTGGTGATGGGAGCGAGGGTGGCGGAAAGAGAATAGGAACAAAGTGTTTTCCAGTGATTTTAGGAGGTTGGTTTGTATGCTGTGGAGCTTTCTGACTGAGCACAGGGAGGACTGAGTTTCTGAGGCCATTTGCTCAGACCCCAGTTCGTTCATGTCCCACAAACCCCAAGGGCTGCTCCATCATCGCCGGCTCCGGCCGCGTTCAGCATCGCTGCTCTAGGCACCCCTGGCCACCCCTGCAACGTTACTTGCCACCAGCCGGTCCAAGAGGGGGACTTGCATAAGGAAACCACTGCAAATTTGTGGTTTCGTCGTGTTACACACATGTGAAAGCACGGAGGGGGAACCAGGAGGGATCTGCTCTGGGTCTGGCTCCACTGCACGCCCCTCGTGGGATAGTCTGCTTTATTATGTTAAGGCAAGCCTCTAATTGCTCTGCCTCTCCATCCTCCCCACATGAAATGGGGAAAACAATCCATCCTTTTGTCCCATTATTGAAATCTTCAGGGAAGTGACTTCGTCCTATTATTATTTTTGCATTTGGCTCATCACAGTGGCCACCAAGCCCTAATGCGCTAATGAATATGGATGCAGGGATCGGTCTCTTCCCTTCTGCAATTAATCTTGCCTCCATCCTACTGGGTCATCTAATGAGGAATACTCAGACGAATATCCCCCTGGAGTCGTGAGCTTCGGCGGTTCCTTGGTTGCACACATCAAAGGGGAGCTGATGACATCATGGAGATCACAGAAAACATCAAGTCTGTCTGTCTTGGGGGGAAAAAATAGCTTCTCGCAGATCCACAGCTGGTGGGGCTTTTAATTACACACGGGCCGAGGAACATTCCAACCATAACATCCTGCAGTCTCTCCGCCACCAGACAACGCGTCTTTTATTAGCGTAGGAATGTATCTTTAATAAACTGGAGGGTTTTAACTCGTCAGAGGGTGCCGGGGACTGGATGCACCGCGGTCTTTTTTTGGCCTGGCTGTTGCATCAGCAGCAGGGCAGGTCATCCCACGGCTGCCCTGGTCCCCAGCCCGTGCCAGTGCAGTGCCGGTGCCGTGCCGGTGCCGTGCCGGTGCAACGCTCGTTGCTCTCCGTGCACCCCCCGGCCCCAGGCACCCCGCGCTCTTACAAGGGGCTGACTGGCCGGACCCTCCGTGGGCATCTCACAGCATCGTCCCCCCGGTTCCCCCCAAAATCCACCCACACGCGCCTGCGAGGAGAGGGGCTGGTGGCACAGGCTAAATCACGGCCAAAGGAGCGAGTCCGTTCTGCAGCTTTAATTACCTCTGCCGTCACCAGTGCCGGTGCGTTTGCACAAACCGGGCTTTGGGGGGGTGTTTCGTGCAAATAAATTGGTTTTCGCCATTTGCAAAACTGTTGTCGCCACCTTCCTCGCTGCTGTGTGTGTGTATATATGTATAAATGTATGATCTCATGTAATTCAGCAGGGTTCGGGGCTTTATTTGAGGTTTTCCTTCACCCTGCTTAAAGCAGCACCGGAGGGAAGGTGACGCTGAGCGGTTGCTCCACCAAGTAACAAATCTCCTATATTGTTCCTCTCCTTAATTTATCCTGAGCGGGCGGCAGCAAGGCAGCCTGAAAAAGTGTGCTGTGTTCCGAGGCGTGCAGCCCTGCAAATGGCTGTTTGCTTTAATCAATCCTGGAGGAGCCCGTGGGGGCCAGGAGAGGTGCGACGCCGGAGATTTGTTCTATTGATTAACCCAGCGCCAGGATGGGAGGAATCAAACACTGGGAGTGAATAAAAGCCTGGGAGGTGAATAGGGCTATTGTTGGGTTTGGTTTGCAGGTTATTGGGTTTGGGGGATTTTATTTTTCTTTTCCTACCTGCAGGGCTGAGAGAAAGCAGCATAACTTTCCTAATATGCCTCCCCACTTCCCTGTTTCAACTTCCCCAGTTAACACCACACGCCAGAGAGCCCCCCCTCCGCCTGCCAGCCAAAAGTAAGATTTCACATTATTGCGTCTGACAGGTCTCATTCCCCAGGCACTTTCTCTTTCCTTCCTCAAAGGAGAGGGGGGAAAAAATCAAAGATTTCAAACCCTGAGCACCTTCTGAGACTGCAAAAATGCAGCCCCTTGTCGGGAGGGATGCTCTGAGCAGGCGAGGGGGAGGGAGGGTCAATGTGATCCTGAGCAGGTTGGGAAGAGTTACGTTTGTTTGACATTGCGTTTGCCTTGGGCCTTTGGAAGATGTTTGTAGTTTTCAATTAATCTCATTAGTTTGGAAGTAGAGGGATGGGTGGGAAGGCAGGGAGGAGAGCCGGGAAATAAAAATAATTTCATGGGGGATTCTCTTTAATGGCTTTTTAAAAACATATAATTGAAATCAGTGCTGGTGGAAGATACTTTAATAGCGCTGAAGCCGGCTGAGGGGAGGCAGCAAGGGATGCTCAGGAAAACCCTTGTACGAGGGATCTGCCGGGACCAGGCTGAGCCGTGGGGGCACAGGGCTGCCGGGCGGGCTGGCATGGGGACGGCAGCAGGATCGGGACCCACGGCCGCGTCCCCCCGGTCTGGGCTCGCAGATGAGCCGCCCCGGCTGCTGCAAAGCCCCAGGAGAGCCCTATTTGCCATCATCGAGTGAGCATTTAATTTCCTTTTGCTGCTCTCCTGAGGTCGAATTTGCAAGTCTGGAAATAACGATTCCTGCAGCGTGCCTTTGCCTCGCTCGCCGACGAGGTGCCAGACCCCGCGGGTGCGGGTGGCCGCTATTTACCCACTGTGGTGACACTGGGATGACTTGGGGGGTGGCCTGGGGTGAGGACAGGGCACGGTCTGGACGGGCTCCAGCCCCTCCATCCCGGGAGGGATGGCCTGGGGAGGGATGGAGCCTGCCCACCCACTCAGGGCATAAAAAACCCCTCCCTGCCTTGCGATAACCAGCCCCAGCACCACGCCTGCCCGCCGGAGGAGAGCCCAGCACCCCTCAGGGGACACAGGACACGCTGAGCGTCCATCCCACCGGCCAAATTCACTGCATCCCCATTAACCACACGTTCACCGGAGAGGGAGAACTGTTCGGTGAGAGAGGCAGCTCTTGCTTGGGTTTCGAGGAGGATCCCGGGGCAGAGACCCCCACCGGCCCCCCGCACACCCAGAGCTGCCCTGAGCCCTGCGCCAACCCCACACGGCCATCCCTTCCCGGTCGGCAGAGGTGTGCCCTCCTCTCCAGCCTCCAGGCTGAGCATTTAATTGATCGGATTATCCCTTATTTACTAATTAGCAGCCTTGTGCTCAGACGGCAGGAGCAGGGGCCAGCAGCGCTTTCCCTTTATACCCAAGCAGTTGGTGTCTGACGGCGGCAGAGGCTCCGTCAGCAATTTGCTGTGATTCATTTCTGCCGTGTAAAACTGAAACTTGGCACGGCGCTTTCCCGGGAGCAAAGCGACGCCGCCGGGAAGAGGCAATGCCAGACTCTGCCCACCTTTTAACTTGCCTTATTTTTCCTTATTCCACACCAGGGTTTGGTTTTCTGTGCCGAACGAGCTCTGTAATTACTGTCAGAGATAAAGTCTGCTGCTCCATGTAGGTAGCACTAATAGAGAAGATATAACCCAAGGGGAAGGACGTGACACCGACACCCAGAAGACCTGGCTTCTGTCCCAGAAGAGTTACCTGCTGCCAGGACACATCCTTTTGTCCATCACCCACCTCTCTCCATCCTCCTCCCCGCTGCTGCCCACGCCGCGGTCTCCCGCCCTGGTTGTTCATCCATCCTCCCCTGGACCGACACTCACGGGCTAAGGGCACCAGCAGTCAGGCAAGTGAATTTGTGCCTCTCCTCTGGGGAGAAGCAGACTACAGGATTAGGCCCGCTGTCACCAGATGGTATTTTTATTCCCCTTAGCTCTTAACTAGTGAGAATCTGGGGACTTGGGAAAAAAATAAAAAATTACCTGGTGCCATAGTGTCTTCCCTTTCCTTCCCTTGTTTGCCATTATATTCCTGTCACCCTACCAAACACCTCTGCTGAAGGACAGAAAAGAGCAAACTGTGACAGAAATAGCCATCCATCCTTCACAGCAGAACCTGTGAGGTCAGCAAGAATGGCCCAAGGGTGTAAGATGCTAAAACAACAGCCGAAGGAAAAGGCTTAAGGGTGCGTTGCCGGGCTGGATGAACCAAACTGGGGAGGAAGGACACTTGAATCCACTGATGATCCATTAGCAGGCTCCGTAAGGAGATGTGAACCTAGCTTCTGAGCCAAAGAGCGCACCTTTCGACTTAACAGCAGCCAAAACCTTGCGTGCATTACTTAGAGGTGGCCCGGGGGCACACACAAGGCGACGCCTTTCCCTACCAGAAGGCAATTACACAAAAGGAAAGTCCGCCGCAGGAGAACATCTCAAAATACACGTCCACGGGCCCAGGCTGCTCTGTGCTGGGGCTGCCAGGCCTGGAGGGTACGGGGCAGGGATGCCGGAGCTGCGGGATGCACGTGCTGCCCAGGATGAAGGACAAGCTGCTGCCATGTGGCTTCATCCCGGCAGTCAGACACCGCGGCACGGCCACGGTGCCGCCGGCTCCCGGCTGACCAGGGAGCAATGCAGGTTTGGGTACAGCGAGGCAGGTCCCCCCCGTCCTGTCCCCCCCCCCAGCACTGCGTTTGCTCTCTTGCCAATGGATCAATTGTGTTCAGAGAGCTCTGGGCTGTATGTAGGTCAGGCACATCGCTGGCTCCGGCATTGCCATGAGGTTATTAAAATGAACAAGGATCCCTCCTTCTCCCTCCATTCAACCCTCCCGATGCCCAGCCCTTGGCAGAGGGCGGCCTTGGCTCTCGTCCTAGAGAAGAAGAGCATTTCTTTGAGGCTTTGGGCTCATTTGAGCAAAGCCAGCATGCGTGCAGCTCCCGGACCAGCGCAGACGCTGTGCCCCGTACATCCCCCTGAGCAATGAGCTCCCTGTTTGTCTGCGCGTAAGGAGAGCTCTGCGCTGGGAGGGGAATGGGAAACATGACCCAGTTCATGGTTTTCTGTCAATAAAGCTGGCACTGCTCCCTCTCAGCTTTGTGAAATGGATGGGGCCGAACCAGCTCCCAGAGAAAGGGGATTGCTCTGCTGGGGCCCACTGCAGGCTGGGCAGCCCCAGGGAGGAGAGAGCTGGATGTTCCACGCGTGGTTGCTTCCCTGCTTGTCTCTCCATGGGAGGGGAGCAGATAAGAGACATCCTAACCTTCAACCTTGGGAGCCTCTGGTTTTGGCCACCCAGCTTTGATTTCCCCCAGAAGCCTTTATCACTCCAGGAGGAAATGCAAATCCTCTGGGAACTTGGGCTCCTCCTGGGCTCGCCAGCAGGAGGGAGCGGAAGGCATGGTGAAAGAGAGCAAGCAGAGAAGAAACTTTCTCAAATAAAACATTCAGTAGTTTAGAGCAAACTTTGCACTAGCTGAAGATTTGACCTTGTGTTCTCTCCTAAGAACAAACAAGCGAAGAACGAGGATCATATTATTTTGCCTGAAATTTGGAGTGGATCAAACCCCTGCTGTTCTGAGCTCCTGCAACGAACGGCTATAAACAACATGCATTTCCGGAGAATGAATTAAACAGCGAGCCTGAGTACTGACTGTGTTTTAAGAGATGTTTATTTGTCCTCACTGCCTCTCTATAAAGAGTTGCACAAGGACTTACTAAATTTTAACCCCACATTGTTCTTGGGTAAACACCGCCCTTTATCCAATGGGATGAGTGCTCGCAGCCGAGATAAGCACAGGTTAGCTCGTGCTCCCCGGAGCAGGCAGTGCTCCCCAGGCAGCCCTGGGCATCAGCACGGCACGCAGACCCCGCACACCCCAGGGCAACCAGATAGTTCCCACTTGCCTGCAGGCCTGGAGCAGTTTTCTGCACCTTTCTGCCAAAAAATTGTTTGCAAGAAGGTGGGGATGACCTTGGCCTGCAGAAGCGTAGCTGAGCCGGTAACATATGTCTCGGCTCCTGTCCTCCTTATTTTACATTATGGAAAGGGAAAGCGTGAGAAAACATGCAGGCTGGCCAAAGAGCTGTTGCTGCAACTTCCCAGCGAGTCAAGTCCCAGGGACAGCTTTGTCCCAGGGTCCTCCTACCCCAGCTCCACACGGAGCAAGTGCTGCTGTGGGTGCATGGGCCATGGGCCATGCCTCGCATGCCCTTCCCGCAGGCGGCGATGGAGAGTGAAGCACTGAGAGCTTCCTCCTCCCCACTTTGCATTCTGTCGCACCCAGGATCACTGGTGAACGCACAAAAAAAGGGCTGAGGGGGGTTAATACCACTGCATACTTTCTGTTTTCTTTCATTTCCAGGGCCTGAACAGCCTGCACTTTTGGACCATCTGCTGGCATCCAGCGGGGTGGGGAGTTAGGTCTGCACAGCCATCGGCGTTCAAGCAAGAAGAGCAGCCTGGAGTGCTGTATTTCTGGGGGAAAAAAATGGTGTTGCTGCTCGCAAGGGAAACGCTGAGTAAAAGCATGAAAAGTAAACCCTGGCACCTCGGCATGAAAGCCGGGCCAGCGCTCCCTGCATTACCAGGAGCCTGGGAGAAGTCCCCACTTCCCTGCTTTTCGGGGTGCTTTGGCGTGTTTCCCCCACTTTGGGGGGGATGCCAGGCACAGGACGCAAGATGCTGAACATGGTTCTGCAAAAAGAAGAAGGATCTGTGCCTTGTAGAAACACTTCTGAACTCATGTTTGTTCCCTCTCCTGGGTCTGGGCAGAATGTCAAAGCCTGCTCTGAGCTGGAAATATTTTAAGACTAGCACTCACTGGAGACTGAAACAATGGCAATTCTTCAGCTACTGAGGCTTTTATAAAAGGGCTTTTGACACAGAGGCTGCTTAGGGTTGGGGGTTTTTTCGTAGCTGTTTTTTCTCCCAGAAAACGCTGTGCTAGTGTCCGTGCGTATGTTTGCGCGCACACTTTCGCGTGTGCAAAATATCCTCTTGGCTTTCAGCTGGGCCGTTTGTGTGGATGCCCACGAGGATGCCCGCAGCCCTGCTAAAATGCAGCCAGCTCTGGCGAGAAGGGAGGCAGCGCGGCTCACACGGGATGCCATGCAGCAGTGCAGGAAGAAGACATTTTAGAGTAAATGTCAGCTTTTGCGTTTCTGGGTTTGGGGCTTTTTTTAAACATGTGGGTGGGACTTTTAATGCCCACATGAAGCTGAGATGGTTTCAGTCTCCAGGGCTTCTCCAGAAGATTCACACAAACACTATGGAAAGTGTCTCTTTGCTTAGGAGGATGAAATTTGACACTGCAGAGATTTTAACCCGGTATTCCAGCAAAGAGCCTCGGTGGTTAGTGTGTCATATCTGATAAAGGCTAATCAGCCCTCCTTCAGGCACCATTCAATTCTTATTTTCATCTGCCTCCCATGCATATTGCGTTATCTATGATATGTACTCACATGCGGGCAAACCAGCGCAAATTCTGCTCAGCTCTGGTCTTCCCTTAACGCGAGACCAACAGGCAACGAAAAGTGTGAAGCAGTACCCGATGGACCCCACGACCAGAGCCCTTGCAAACAGCCCAGGCAGCACCCAACCAGGTCTTCGGCATTACCGGGAAACCAGCAGCATCCATCACCAGTTTGCACTGGTGTGGGCATGGGATCCCGGTGGGGAGCAGGTTTCCCCGCTGTCGGCTGCCTGCCCGGAGCCCGGCATCCCCTGGCCCCGGAGCCTGCCCCGCTTGTGCCGTCCCACCGAGTCTGCTCGCCCTGCTCGGTGCCTGAAGCCTCCTCAACAATTATCCCAGTCGCTGTTTGTTCAGGCGATGTGGATTTAGCTCTCCAGCCTCACGTGTAGTGTGTGTATAGGGAAAGACAGATTGCCGCTACTTTCCAGTATAAATCACATTCCTTACAACACTCCAAAGTAGCATTTTCAACCTCAGGGTGCTAATAGGATCCAGCAGGAGAAAGAAATGTCAGCTAAGTAGCAGGCGCTGTTTGGAGAGTGCAATGGAGCTGATCCACAGCCCCGGGGCAAAAGGAGCAATCCCGGGGCAAAGGTTAAAGAGTTCAGGAGCACTTCAGCCTGCTTAATTGCAACAGGCCTCTTACACAGCGCAAGATGGATGGCTCCAGACGGGCAAGGGGGGGGCAAAGCGGGGCCAGAAGCATCCCCAGCTGGAGGCACACGGGCGGCCGGGGGACCGCGGCGAGGGGACAGAGATGGAGGGGAGCGAGATGGAGGGGAGCGAGATGGAGGGGACCGAGATGGAGACTGAGATGGAGGGGACCGCGGCAGAGGGGACCGTGATGGAGGGGTCCAAGATGGAGGGGACCATGATGGAGAGGACCATGATGGAGAGGACCACGGCAGCCCCCCGGGATGCTGCTGGATGGCAAGGTGGCCTATGCCACACTGGGACGCCCAGCCACCAGCTCTGTCCCCTCTGCTGGGAGCCCGTCCCCAGCCTCGGCCGATAAATGGGAATTTATATCGGATGCCGTGAAGGGTTTGATGCAAGAGCTCAGCACAGCACTCATCCAGGCAGATAAATACCCCATCACAGGGAAAAATATCCAGCTGCTAAGGAAATGTTTCTCTCTCCCGTGGAAATTGTAAGGAACATTTTAAGGGGAAAGAGGGGGAATTGGTTAGTGTTGCTGTTCTTGTCATTCTTACAGGATTTGTTTTCTGATTTCCTTTTATTTCGCATCTTCAGAATCTGAACGTGTTTTGTATCAGTCCCTGAGTGCCTCTGCTGGGAAGGTGCCTCAGATAACATTTTTAGTAGAGTTTTGACTTGTTTCCTGACACACATCTGATAAATGTCATCATAAGCTGATGTTTTGCATGGAAAAGGTCTTTTGCATTATATTTTTTTATGTAAAGAAAAAAAAATAGAATAAAAATATTTCATTCATTTCTCACCAGTGAGGTTTAATGCTGTTTCCCTGGTGATAAAAGCACAAGGCTGGCTCTTGAGACACATGCATTTAATTCCCAGCTCCACCACACACCCTCACGATGACCTTGAACAAGCCACTTCGGCTCCGATCCGTATGGGATGAAATTCTTCCATTCAAGCTCCTGTTTGGCCCCTTGGGTTGGGAATAACATTCGGCAAAAAAAAAAAAAAAAAAAAAAACCACAACCAAAACCCAAAGCCGTTCATTTCACGTGGGGTACCCTGCTCCCCACCCTGCGGCACCCCCGCTGCAGGTTCTGCCCTGCGTGGGGTGCTCCTATCCCTGCACCCCGAAGCCCCCCCGGGCTGGCCGGGGTTCCCGGCTGGCGGAGCGAGGGCCGACGATGCCCTCTCGTGGGAAGAGCCGGGCTCGGCCGCCCGCCCCGTGCCCCGGGTGGGATGGGGGGGTGCGTGGGTTGAGCCCCCCCAACCACCCCACCCTGCGTACCCCTGGCCCTGCGCTCCCCTTGCTCCAGGTTGGTGCCGGTATCCCCAGCATCCCTCCCCCCCCGCCCCTCCAATTCCAGAGAAATGTCCCCCATCCTTCCCCGGGATGCGGGGGAGTCACGGCAAGTTTTCCAGGGCAAAGCATTCGGCACCTTTTATTGGGGCGAGGGGAGAGGAGGGTGTCCTGCTCCACCTTGAAGAGCAGGTACAGGGGTATCCCTGCTTCCAGCCCCCCCTCCCCGAGGGTCCCACACACACCCCCCCCAGCCCTGGGGGGGCTCAGGAGAGGAGCAGGGCGGCGAGGAGGGAGAGCAGGAGGATGCAGCCGCCGGCGAGGCCGGGGGGCGGCCGGGGGGCTCTGGGGGAGCCGTTGCAGAGGTCCGTGTCGCAGCAGTGGATGCGGACCCCCGGCAGCTCCTGCTGCTGGCAGTGACGGGAGGTGGCACAACCGCTGGTCAGCAGGACGCCCAGGACCACTGGAAAGCAAGCACAGCGCGGGACCTCAGGGGTGACGGCCGGGGCGGAGGGGGGTGCTCTGCCCGCCTTACACCAGGGCCAAGCCCCGTTTGAGGGCCGCAAGGTTCGCTTTGGGGTGCGAGCATCGCCGGCTCCATCTGGCACCCACTGCGGCCCCGGCCTCCCCCCCCCCCGGGCAGACTCACCGCTCTCTGTCTTAATGCAGAACCGGTGTTTGAAGCCCTGGTGGGAGTGGGAGCAGGTGATCACTTCTGGGTTAGAGCACCCCATGTCCACGTTTTTGGTGCCAACGATGATGTTGCAGCCGTAACACCGGAGTCCGGACACTAAACAAGAACCGTATGAAACAAAATTGGGGGTTTGCAGGGGGGGGAAATACTTCAACTCCTTCCTAGCTGATCACTAACGATGGCTTTGCAGCGCTCCCTGCCTTGCCAAGTCGCATTAGGCACTGAGTCAGAGCCCGAAGCTGTCTGCCACTTGTTTACCCAGTGGGCCCAAAAAATATAAAAGCATCTCCCGCTAGAGGTCAGTGCGAAATCAGAGATTAGCCGGAGATTTGCGCTGGGATCTAATAGTGGGAACAAGGGAGCTTTGAAACAGGGCTTGTAAAGAGGAGGTGAAACCTCCCAACCACAGACATCACCGAGCCAGAGCTCAGCTGCTCTCGCAAACAGCTTTTCCCTGTTTCAACAAATTCCTCCAGTTTCAGCGGCGCCTGTGTCGCAGGCATTCACACCGGAGGGATGGTTTCATCGGCGTGGTTTGGTTTTCTCCCTGAATGCGGTCCTGCTTTTATCGCAGGGTCTGTCAGGAAGGCAGAACAACTCAGAAACAGAAGGAAAATCCTCATTCGGAGCAACTGCAAGCCAACAGCCTGTGACCCCGGGACGGTGGCGTTGGTGTGTGTGGCCAGAGCTTTGCACGCTTGTACTGGCGGCAGCTCAGACCTTCCCTGCAGGGTCAGCAACTGTGTATGAGAATTGCTTGCCCTCAACCAGAATAGGAAAATGGGAATTAAGCTATTTATCAGGTTGCTTAAAAAAAAAAAAAAAAAAAAAGGAAAAAAAAGAAGCCTTCAAAGAATGTTCATTTACATCATCCGCAGAGTTTAAGGCAAACGCAATCTCTGCGCTGATTAATCATAACAACAAAAATCAGGTTGCACTTACTGTTGCCGTCACCTTTCCCTGCCTCTGAATGCCGACCCAGAGCCCTTCCCGAGCGTGGCCTTGTCTGCTCCCACAGGATTTTTGGGAGGTGGGATTTTTGGGATCACCCTTGCACAGCCCGGCACGGCAAGGGGAGTCCCTGCCCCAGCGGCACCAGCGAAGGGTGTACCTGGGGATCCCAGGGGATCCCGGCTCCTGGCCCACATGCCCTTGTTTTGCAAAACGCGATGACATTAGCTCCTTCCAAAAACCACCGACAACCGGGATTTGGGGAGGATGCGAACGACCAGAACTCCAAAGCACGGGCACACTCCGCACCCCGAGCACAGCAGCACTTACCCTCCGGGAGGACGAACACCACGGTTATCAGGGAGACGATCCCATGGGCACCTCCAGGCATGCGTCCTGAGAGCATGGGGGTCAGCTCCCGGAGCCCACCCGGGGCTCGGAGGACGAACGCCGGTCTCTGGGGGAGCGGGCGAAGACCGTCTCTCCTCCCGGGTCTTTTCTCCGGCCACGCACGCCGCTTGCGTTTCACCTGCAAAACCCTCCACCAGAATAAAGGGTGCAGCAGGGATTTGGCCGCTCCCCACTTGCTCTGGCCAGCCCCGTGGAGCCCAGTCTTGCTATGTCGATGCTTAATTTCTCCCTTTGCCTCTTGAGAAATTCTCTGATTCTTTCAGTTCATGCACAGACGTGAGTGCGTATGTGCTACCCTCGGTTATTTCTGTCCTATTTCCTCTGTCCACGATCACTTCCCATTAATGCTACCGTGCAGCAGCTCTTGGAGAGAAATTCTCCCTAATCAAGATTTAGTTTTAAATCCACTTCGAAATCCTCTAATTCAGTTGGATTACGCAGAAGGGGTTTGGGGAGATGTGTGGTTTTACTTCTTTTTTTTTTTTCCCTCCTCTTTTTCCTCTCTGAGCTGCCTCATCTTCACGAACGGACCCACCGGCTTTCTGTGACATATTGTGCTATTTAAAGAGGGCAGGAATAATTTTATTAAAGAGGAGCAGTCAATTAATTGTAAATCCAAGGCTTGAGATGCTCTAGCAAATTACAGCCCTGGGGATGGCCACGGGATTAAAGGCAAAACCTGGTGGAGGGAGAGGTAGGTTTGAATGTAACATATGCATTCGTGCGCAAGAAAACAGTTGCCTTAATAAAGCAGCAAGAGGCCAAACGGGGCCAGCCCCGAATTTGCATCGGCTCTGGAGGGAGCCCGGCCGGGGCTGCTCGGGGCTTGGGAAGGGGGCCGGGAGCGCAGCGGTGGAAAGCACTGAGCTGTGATGGCTCCGATTCTGCGGGGCCAGGATCGGATCCACAGCCACATCGGGCATCACGGATGTCACCGGCTGCAGGATCAGGCCCCCAGACCTTTGTTGGCTCCTCCATCACTGTCCCCACAAGCCAAGCCCCGGGTCTCAGTGGAGCTAATGGGACTTAGAGAGCTAATGCTTACTAATAAGAGAACACGGCCAAACGCACGGGATTAAAAAATTAAAAAGACAAAATACTCTGCTTTTGTAGCCCATCCAGTAACGGCCTGCTAGCAGCACCTGAAATCCCCCCCCCTGGGCACCCCAGCCCCCCGGGCAGACCGCGGGCTCCCGCTCTGCCAGACCCAGCTCCCTGCCAGGCAGGGGCTTGGACCTCCTCTCCACAGAGCATCTCCACGAACAAGTACGCTTGTTAATATTTCACTGGGAGGCAGCACAATCTTGTCCAAGTACGGGCATCTGCAGCTCAGGAGGGGCAATTAGCACCTGGGAGAAGTGCCTAAGTAATGCAGCTCATTTATTCAAATCGCTTAAACCACCCACGGTGCCTCGCTTGCCTCAAAACAATGTGATTATAACAACCGTCTAACACAGCAAAGCCTGAAAGCCTTGGGGAGAAGGGATAAAACGCAGGAAATGGGATTGATTTAAACGCACGCATAAATCAGAGCATTCAAGGAGGAGGGGAAACTAACTTTTAATCCCTTAATAAACTCATCGGGATCCGGAAGGGACAGCCAGGAGCAGCCTGGGCTCCGCACCAGCTCTGCACAGCCGGTGGGTCCGGGGCCATGAGCACCTCTGGGCGCAGCACCTGGCTCCGCGGCCTCATCCAGCGCCAACGGGAGCGGCACGTACCACCGGCTGCCCTTTCCGTACCACCGGCTGCCCTTTCCGCAGGGAACCCCGCGGGAAGCCCCGGGAGAGCCGGTGGGACAGCAGGGTGCACCAAACCCGCCGTCGGTGGGACCCGATGCCGGGGTGGGTGACCCCAGGGGGAACATCAGCCCGAAGCGGTTCCCCTGGCTGGTTTGAGGGGCTGCTGGCGCTGGTTTGGCCAGATATTTGGGTTGGGTTTATTCCCTTGGGATGCAGAAGGCAAAAAGACCTTTAGAAAAGGCGGGGGGGGGACACCAAACCCAACCTCTTTGACGGCTTCCACATCTGAAACCAGTATACGTTTCTTTTAACTTGTCATCAGCTCTGGTGCAATTCGGAGAGATTTGTCAGCTCAGGGGCACCGGGAACGCGTTAGGAAAAGGCCGTCCTCCCCTGACTGAGAAAAATTTGATTAGCAAATCCCGCGGTACACTCGTGTTCCCACTTCAACCTTCGGGATACCCAGAAAGACGGCTAAACCCTGCGCGGATTAGACGGGTTCGCCTGCAAATCCCGCTTTAGAGCTCATCCCTACGAGAGGCAGAGCTCAGCGGGCGGCCCCCGCCCCCGCCCCACCACCCACCGGCAGCGGCCGCAGCCCCCGGCTCCGCTCCGCGCCCCGGCCCGGCCCGAGCTGGGACTCGAACCCGGGTATTCGGGCCCTCCTGCCGCCATTAGCGAGACGCAAGGTGAAGTGCCCTCCCCCGGTAAACGCGCCCGCTGATTGGAAGCGAGCCCGTTCGTCAGGGCGGGGTGCGCGGCGGGCGGGGACTACGGCGGGAACGCCAGGGGGCGGTCCAAGAGAAGCCGGCTGCTGCGCTCTGATTGGCTGAGAGTGATGAATACATTAAGACGGCGGCAAAGAACGCGCGTCCGTGCTATTTTCACGGGGTTTTCAGGGGTTTTTGTACTCACACGGGAACTGAAGTAAAGGTCTTCGGTGGGGATCAGAAGGAGATGTCAAACTGAAAAGGAAAGAAACGCGAACCATTTCTCACTCGATCTGTAATAGAACCGGCTTGATGGAGGTTTAAATAGCAGCGGAGGCACACTTCTATTTGTGTTGTATGAAAGGAGAGAAGGTTAGCACTCCCCTTGATAAGGATGGAAGAGGCCCTTGTGGCCTATACAACACGCATACGGTTAAGGCACTGCCACCTACTTCGTGGCATCTAACCATGTTTTTTTTCTGTTGTGGTTCTTTCAGGGGTAATCCCTCAAAACACCATCTCCCTCCAGTTTCTTGCTTCTCCCAGATTCTCCTTTTCCCTCACCCTAAAAGCACCCAGCAGAGCAGAGCCCCAGGGCGATAGCTCACTTCCCCTCAGCAGGTTGCAGGGTGCTCCAGCCCCTATAAAAACCTGCGCCCAACACAAGCAAAGCTCCGTCTCTCCTACTACAGAAGGGTGAGCTAGCCCAGCCCTCGCACGACCCTTGCTTTCGGTACTGTGCTTTACGAGATTAGCTAATCCCGGCTGTCAAACCACCACTGGCGTGCCAGGCTGGATATAATTATAGCTAAGTAGAGCTCATGCAGATAGGCCCCAGCATTATTCCCAGATGGGATACTAGGGACTTAAACACAACCTTTACAAAGGACAGCTTTCTAGCACATCCTTTACATCAGGGCTCTTCGGTCTGGGGGAAAAGAAAATCCCTGTTCAAGCGATTTCCTCCTGATAGCAGGAAAACCATCTCCCTTCTCCATAGCTCTTTGGCTCAGAGGGCAGGGAAAGCAACTCACTCACGGTTACATGGGAAGTACTATGCTGCAGAACATTTTTAATCTACGTAAAACTGCTTTGCTGGATTAATACAGCAGCTTCTCCACACTGGTAAAGCAGCACAGCCACATCTTGCACTTGAAAAGTTTCATCGGCCTGTGAGAAAAACACTGAAAAAAAAACTCATGAAGAAATTTATTATTTCAGCAGTAACACTAAGTCTAGAGACAGAGTGTCCTTTCCTGGGCTTAATGAAAAAACTCAAAAGACAGTGATATTATTAACAGCCATTTTAGCACAAGCTCAACATGAAATTTATTTTTATATTTTAAAAAGAAAAGCTATACCTCATGTCTTGCAGCTGTCTTCTTCAGTAAGGGTAAAGCAAGGCAGTCTCTGAGCAGCCACTAGAGAAGAGGTTTGTACTGGAATTGATTTTCAGTTATTATCAAGCACATGAGGTTGATACCAAAAAATGGATTTTTGCTTCACCGGGAGCAAAACATCCCCTTACAGCAGAACCCTTTGGGTGCAATAAAACTTGTGTCTCAACGGAGTTCTTAACCAGCACAAGCTAACTCCTGGATCATCACGCAGCCTGCCCTGCCCATTCTGCAAGGAGAGGGCAGCGGGATTCCTTTCCCCTTAGCTAAAGGTCTCTGTGAGGGTTTGTACTAATGTTACCTCTGCCGAGGACACCTTCAGTTCAATGCTCTGAGCTTCTTTAAACAAGTTTTTTGACTTGAGTTATGCTCCTCTTTTCTTTTGCCACAACAGATGTAAAGTACCACGCTGCTCCTCCTCCTCACTCAATGAAGCAGCTACAGAAATATTTCCTTCCAAAGATGTTTTTAAGGGAGGCTTCTCTGGACACAGACACTTCACATTAGTACACTCTCACCACAAGCATAGACATAAAATCCCACCTTTTTATTTTATTATGGCATACGGTATCTTTTTGGATGTGTAAATACCACATGGGTATGACAAAAAGGGAAAGAAATACCAATGCTGAAATAGATACAGAGTCATGCCATTATCAATACAGTTTCATACAATGGATTTTCAAGATACAAAAGTCTGGGGTTTTCCTTTTTACATTGAAATAACTTTACAGTGTTCTGTGAGCTTGCTTTATAACCAGAAGAGAAAAAAATTAAAATATGCTGAGAACAACTACAAGCAGGATTCATTTTAATGGTTAACAGAAGAACTGTAACTTTGCTCTAGAACAGCATCTATTAAACACACGTAACAAGAGGTAAGCAACTATACAGAAGGTAAGAGGAGATTTCACCACAGGAGTCAAGTTGGGGCAGGAAGAGGGAAATCTGGAACTGCATGGTTTTATTTGGTCACGAAGTTTGAGCTGAGTGTTTAAAATGAAGCACCCTTAAAGATGCAGTACTCCTATTTAAAACAATACAGAAACTTCCCAAGAGACTAGAACCTACATTCTGGAAATAAAAAATAAAAAATTAGACATTTAAAAAAATTCCACACATCTCTAGGCTCGTGACTTAACTTACTGTTACAAAGTAGACTGGCGGCTCTTCCTTAAGTAGCAACTGTGCCCAGAAGTAATGCCACCATAAAGTACAGTATCTTTGGGGTGTCCAATACAAGGCTGACACTTCTAACGCGATGTCAGAATGATCCATTTGTCTGCCAAAAGATTAGGCAAGAAAAGGAGACACTGCATCTTTTTTTTTTTTTTTTTCCACCACGTTGCCCGGTTCTAGCAAAGAGCTAAGACGTTTTCTTTGGGCCAAGACTAACAGAAACCACTTTATCAAATATTCTTCAGGTTTCCTGCCAAACTGGATTTATTATTCTCATGTGGTTTTTTATTATTTTTTTAAAAACTTTTTTTCCTGACAGTCTCTAAAGTGATACTGGAACGTTTAACAGTCACTCTTCCACAGTTTAATTGTTTTGTCGTTTTCTAGTGCCGCTGATGCAATGATGTTTTCTGTTGGGTGACAAGCTGTTGAGATTACAACATCTAAGCAAAAAGAAAAGATATACAAATATCATTATTTACAGCAATGAAATCTGGTTCATAGAAGGCATTTCTGAAAATGAATGTGTATTGCTACTGCATTTTAAAACAGCATAGCCAAGTTACTATTTCCTTGTAGCAGAATTACAAACACATTATTCATAAATATTTTCCAACTATTGCTTCTCTGTGAGAGGAAACACTAGCAAAAAAGAATTGAGAGTAGTAGTTGGAAAGTGTTTGACAGGTTTCAAAATGTGAGAATGCTCTAGATTCTAGTTCTTGCTTACTTCACAGGCAAAACTCTTGGCATATTATGTCAGACACAGCTAATGAAAACCCAGCTCGGTTTTTTCTTTCCATGTAAGGCATTTCCAGCATCCCCTAGTCAATGCTTAGATAGCACTGCATCTTCAGAGCATTGCCCTAGCCTGAAAATGAAAACCTGCTGCCACTGCCCGCACTTAACAGTCCAAATCAATGGTCTTGCAAAAGAATAAGCATGCTTAGATTTCACAGCACAGTTCCTTCTAGCCAGTACAGTGAAAGTGTTGCTTTCTTATGGGATTCAGACTGAAGTGCCCATCGGGTGACATCTCAATACATGCTCAACTCTGCCTTCAAAACCAGGCATGCATACAGACAGACATTTACAAACGGCAGGACCACATCAGTCCTTATCCTTTCAAAAGCTGCAGCTTTAGAAGGTGTTAATAGACAATTCAAAGTCACTAATATTATGAGTCACTTAAATATCTTGACCAGTTCTGAACTCAAGGAAATCTCTTTTATAAGCTGATGTCCAAGTTCTCACAGTGAAAGAATAAACACTTGCAATGCCCATTAAAAAAACCCTTCATAAAAAAGACAGAACTCCTACAGTTCAATTAAGCTTCAGCCAGTCAAGAATTTATGGGTCTGACAGTCAAAACTAAACATCAGAGAGAAAATATTCAAGCTAAGCCCTCACTACAAGCTGACATGAGGGATATTCCATCAATAAAAACAAAATCCTCTGACATGAGGGATATTCCATCAATAAAAACAAAATCCTCTTCCACACCTGTGTGTCCTTGTAATTTCTGTACAATCTCTTTTGTCTGAAGGTTCCAAATATAAACCAGGTTGTCTTCTGAACCGGACACAATCCACTGGAGGGGCAGAGAAAAAACACAGTTATTTTAACCTTTCTCCTCATCTATATCTAACTGCTATTATTCAGTAAAACATTTCATTGTCATCACATGAAAGGGAACTTCCAACATTATATGACTACCTGATGTAGTTCACTCTCTCTCAGCCTCTATTCAGTGCATACAGGCAGCAGAAAGCTTTGTGCCACCCAGCATACGCTGGAGGAGGAAAACTAAACGGAGCAAAAAGTGCTAAGGTGGTTCTGTGTTAGGACTTAAATCTCTGCTGATCTGTTGCGTCTTCTCAACCAGAAGACACCAACCTACCACCTGACGGCTGATTGCTGTGTGGCTATGGCAAACGGATACAGCAGCAGCCGCGCTCCTGCTGCAGGAAAGTCCCTTTCTACTGCCCTGGCGGGAGCCTGCAGTGGGACAGCGGGCACACCTCGAGACACAGACACCAGGGGTGCTCTGAGGGACTTTCCTGGGACGCCCCCTTCTCCCGCTCCACCATGGCACCTGTGAACCAGGACCCACCAAAGAAGGTTTCCATCCCCAAACTATTGTTTCTTCTACAGAGAAAAGCAGTAAAAACTGCAGAATGGTAAAAAGTATCTCAAATAAACACTAACCTTTCCACCAGTAACGGAGAAATTTGCAAATATGCAGTACTTCTCATTTTTGTGTCCTGTGTATGTCTTCAGGCACTGAAAGGGAAGAGCCACAAGACATTAATACAGCTGGGAGGTAGTTTTCTCCGTTAAGGACAAACTCTCTTGGCAGAAAAGACTAAATATGTCTGCCTGTGTTTCCCACCCTGCCAGCTTATCTAGAGGATGCAGAGGGCATCTCTGCCCTAGAACACCAATTTTGAAGGGGGGTGGGGGGGAGGGCGCAGGCAGGGAGAGCCCTACATTTGTCACATTACCACAGAGAAAGAGAGCAACAGCAATTTACTGTTCATAAAGAGAAAAATGCAGAACTATGGCTTTACTTAGTATCTCATGGCTACGCAGGAGCCCGATCACTTTTTTTTTTCCCCAAAGGCATCTTTAGTCATAGAATCATATCAAATCATAGAATGGTTTGGGTTGAAAGGGACCTTTAAAGGTCATCTAGTCCAACCCTCCTGCAACTAGCAGGGACATCTTCAACTAGATCAGGCTGCTCATAGCCCCATCCAACCTGACCTTGAATGTTTCCAATGTCAGAACCTCTCTGGGCAACCTGTTGCAGTGTTTCACCACCCTCACTGTAAAAAATGTCTTCCTTCTATCTAGTTTAAACCTACCCCCTTTTAGTTTAAAACCATCACCCCTTGTTCTATCACAACAGGCCCTGCTAAAAGTTTGTCCTCTCCAATAAAGGGCTACTAACAGTTTTCTCTATAGTATTCATAAAATGTTAAGCAAGTTTAAAAAGCAAATATGAAATCCAGATTTTCCTATAAGCTTAGTTAAGTCTACATAGCGAGACAGGATTGTTTTTACCTTTCCTTTACTGTAGTCCCAAAGTTTAAGAGTGCTAGAAAACAACAGAAAAACAAAGATTTTAGTTCTTGGGGTTTTTCCATCTGACAATTTCCTAGCAGCAGAAAAAGTTTCTCCATACCAGAGTTCTTAAAGTCTGCACGAATCACTTTAGCCTGGCTTTGGAATGGAGCGTTAGTTAACGTCAAAGTATCAATTTTACTGCTCTATAAATAATGACCAGACAATTAGCGCAACGAAACGATGGGCAGGATAACAGACAAATGACAGTGAGAAAGGATAAGGTGGTTTGGCAGACATCCCCCAACTCCCAATGCATCCAAAAGACTCATACAGGTTTCGTTAGACATCATCCTTCTCAGGGTGAGAAACCCACTAGAAACAGGGATGGCCCTACAAACTATCCCCCTTCCCCCACCTATTTTAACATCAAACACTGCTGAAAGTAGATACAGACCAAAATACACACACACTGCACTAATTTTTCAATTTGCAGTCCTGCACCAGGGTGTTTCAGGGGAGTAAACACTGGACTGACGTATCTTCAAGCCATTCAAGCCTAAGCCAGTGCAAAGCAAGTGAATAATCATGCTACTGAATACAATTTGGACATAAAGCAAGTCACTTGTTTCAGCCAAGCACGAGGCTCTTCCACAGACTAAGCAAGCCCCATGCACGTCCAGATACAGACCAGCTGTACTGATACCCAGGCTACTGTCAGAGCTTGCAAGATAGTCCCCTTTCTCTTCCCCAGGGAGCCTAACCTGGGTTTTCTCGCTTTTCATTGACTAGTTGAAAAAGGCAGGCAACAGTCTGTGGCATCTTTTGTACAAAGACGCTCAGACAAGGAGGGCATCAACCTCACAACCTAGGAAAGGAAGGTCTCACGAAAACAACAGCATCATTACCATCTCTGAATGGGGATGATAGACCAGCTAATCCCTTCTTAGTAGCTGCATGGAAATTCCCCAGGTGAATCATTCACAGTACAATGAGCCCACCTGCCCTGCTTTTATGCCTTACACACAAAGTTATTTATATATTGCAGCCTTTTATAGGCTAGGTTTTGTCTCTCGATGTTACGAAAGACTCATACAATTAATACAAGGAAATGCTGAGGTTTTGAAAGGTACAAGAAGGAATGAATGGGCCTTGCAGTCACTAAGCAGTGCTAAGACTTTAAGACGACTCAAGTCCTGCCTGTGCCATTAGCAAAGCACAACACCTTGCAGGCTTTTCAAGTTAGATAGTATATATGAACTTGTGTAGTATCATTACTAAGATAGCTAAAGAGCAGCAAAATAAAGTTTTATCTGATACTCAAACACTTCAAAGCCTGTGGAGTTTTTCTGTTTGTGGGGTTTTTTTTAAATACTTACTTGTCCAAAGTTGCAGCTAGTATGTATTTGCCATTTGGTGAGAATTTCACAAAAGACACAGGAGGGTTATCATCATCTACAGTGAAAATAAAAGCAATAATAAACAGTGCATGGTTGTATTGTCTCATTGACAGAGAATTTCTTTTGACAATAATTTGTTGTTAATCTTTTCACTGAAACAAGCTTTCGGTTTTCTTGTCCCTTGGCACTTCAAGAAAAACAGAGGTGTAGGAAAGGTGCTTGTTTTCATTAATTTAAGAAAAGGATATTGAGCATTCTGCTCACAAACATTTTAAATAACCCTTTGCAACTGAACTTTCCTTCCATGCATCAACACTTAGAGCAAGACCGTATCTCTACCTTTTAAAAAGAATCTTTATATTAAAATACATGCCACTGATTTGCAGTGCTATATAACTTGCCTATATAATGCTTTACAAGAATATGAAGGACTAGGGAACATATGTCCAACAGGTGGTTTCCTTTTATTAGCTATGTTCACAAGATGCCTTCATGCATCTTGCAATAAAAAGGCAGCTTGTGTAGTCACAGACTACCTGTTTCCATCCCATCCAACAGCACAAACAACTTTGTCATTGCAGTTTTGAACTGCTGCACAGCAAGAACTACACAGCTGAACGGTAGAAAACTTTGGAAAACTCATTTGACCATTTATACTAAACAGCACTCAAAGCTTAAGCATGTTTCCATTCATGTGAAAGGATAGTTCCTCTTATTGCAATAGGTAAGAGGACAACAGTGTACTAACAGAAAGCAGGAAGACAGTAAAATAGAGCTTAAGGAAGCCACGGTTCACAGAAATGATGCAGAATATCTATGTCACAATTTAACAGTGAAAAATAGAGCACAAACAAGAAATGTTCCTACTCACCGATCAGTGTTTTCAAGCACTGGCCTGATGCTGTATCCCAGATTCGACTATTAAAAACACATGAGAATCATTACTATTGTTTTTGAAGTCTTTGTTCCAATTTTAACATTACAAATACAAACCTTCTTTTAAAAGTCCTTTTTTTTTTTAAATGCAAAAGGTCTGAACAGTGCCACAGACAAGAAAGAACCACTTACCAGAGTCCATCATAGCTACTTGACACTATCAGGGATCCATCACGATTAAAATGCACCTGTAAATATTACAGAAGGGGAAAAATAACTTTACTGATGTTCATATAGATCAGATTTTTAAGCTCCATTGAAAGTGCTTATCTTCCATTACTGACACTGCAATTCACGTGGATAGAAGTGGAAAGTCAACACAACATACAAACAATAGGCATGCGTTTAGATGGGTAACATGATCAACCAAGATTCTTCCCCCCCCGCCCAGTTTGTCTGGCATAATTATAAAGAGGGATGGATGTTAACTACAGCTGTTTATTCAAGCATCAGGAACTGGAATACATGTTTCTTCAGAAGCTAAGAACACATGAACACACAGATATTCTGTTCGGACAGCATTAGCTGCTCGAATAATAATAGTATTGAACCTGGGGATAGTACCTTATAATTTTAAGGGCATGGAATTTAACCTCATACATAGCCATGTATATGTTTTAAGGTCAATTTATTGCCTTGAACTACACCTCAAAATACCGCTATTTTAAAGAATAATTACTGCTAATGTACATTTGTAGGTGTGAAATATCTTCTACACAAGGGAGAACAATCATGTAACAGCAGCCATGGTTTGGCACATCTGAGGCTCAAATTTTTTTCAGTTTCCTTCACTTCAAAAACATTAAGAGTTGAACACTTTCTGGTTTTCCTTTATTGGAAAGGATATTGCTGTATTCCAAGCTCCTTTCACCTATTAAATGAGTAAGATTTGAAACAGAGCATACTACGGAACTACCCCGCTCTGGACTTTAGTAATACCTTGGAACAACACGAAAGCAACAAGTGACCACAAATCCATGCCCCAGCATCAGAGTGCTAGACTCAGGCATGACCGGCACACCACTATTCACTGCTCCCCACATTAACACCCAAGACCGAAATCTGTATTGATCTTAGAGAAAACACTGTGCATTTCATTCTGTTTCATTTAATTAATTTCATTTTCATTCTGCAAATCCACCACAGCTCAACCCCTACACTGTGTAAGGACTTGATAGTAAGAGTTAGAGCACAAACCCATTTCTCTACAAACAGAGGTAGAAAAGGAGCTCTGCTAAACAAAATAAGCATGTTAGTGTGCTCATTTATCAGAAGGGACTTACAGCTGAAACTGGGTCAGAATGAGCAGGCAACGTCTTGAGGCACTTCCCTGTTTTCACATCCCATATCCTTACGCTTTCGTCAAACTGAAGATTGAAGAAATGCACAAGGTGGTTTAATGATGCACCTATTCGAGGCATGCAAGGTGTTACAGCTTGACTAGACACACGTGCCTTCCTCCAGCTGCACTGCAGCTGCATCAGAAAGCCTAGGACACAAGCACCACACAGGGCAAAAATAACAGAATGGGAACATAGCTCCCTAAACTCTTCCTCTCCGTGCAGGAAATCTGCACGTTGAAGATGGGTTAAGGGCTTGACTGTGTCCCCAAGCAAAGACAGCAGTGGCACTGTGCAGTTCACCTGACTACAAGCTGTGTTTGTGGAGGAAGACAGAGAATTGAAACGGTAAGGGGTTGCGACCGGTACCCGCTGCTCCCAACCCTTGGTAACGTGGCTAGCATAACTAACGCCATTTTATAAGGCAAGCAGCCATTCTCTGTGACTGAGCGGGTCAGGTATTTGTTCCCTCTCCCTCCTCATCAGGCCCTGGAGGTCCTATGAACCAAGTAGACAAACCAAACAGATTTCTTCTTCCCCTCCCTGCCAGCCTCAAGATTGCTGGGTGCCAGGCCAATTACCACCTTCCTCGCCAGCCTTGAAGGTCCTGGGCAGCTGGCCAACCTGGTGGCAGTGATCGTCCTGTCCCAGAATGGGGAAGCATAAAAGCACAGAGAGCACTGTCTAAAATCAAGCAGTTACAAGTCCCGAGCAGGGAACCTGGACCAGAACTGCTGCTGGACAGTGAGACCGTGACCGCTCTGGTAGCCAGGGACAACCCCACCATCATCTGCTTCCTCCGAGGACTGAGTGACTCACATTCTTTTATTTTATGTGATTTTCAAGTCTAGATTGTGATTGTTATATTGATACAGCAAGCCATATATTAAGATCTGACCCAATCTGCAGTGTCCAGGTGACTAGAAGTCATACTTTGAGTTAAGTTAGAATCTAGGCGATTACAAATTAAGTTAAATTATGTTATAAATTCTGTATTATGCTGCCTATAAATTGTACTACGTTGATTCTGCTTGTAGAAATCCTGTGCCATTCTAATCATAAATTCTGTGCTATACTAATCATAATATCCTGTTAAGAAAATAAAGCTTTAATTGTAACTATGATTTAGTGTCATCACCATTCTGCCAAGGATCCCTAAAAGAACTCATCTGTCCCCTCAGCGCTGGGTGACAGTGCGTCAGCCAGTTTACAGGGAAATGCCTGTTACCTGAGAACCTCATGGAGAAACAGGGAACTCCAGAAGGTGTGTTTGGCACAACTGGAAAAGGGTTGGATGCAGTATTCAGGAAATAGGAAGGGATGGTATTCTGGGGAATTGGACTCCTGATGCTGTGAATGTTCTGCGTTACACAGCCTGGCTACATTGTTTAAAGGAATATTACTAAATTAAAATTTACTATTTGAAATCTTAAGTTACTGATTGTTTTGTTTGTTGGCTTTGAAGGAGGTTAATCTTAAGAGTGCTATGGCTGAAAGATATGTAGCAGGAAATTTTTCTCTTTTTTGGCCAATTGATTTTGTTCATTTGGCAGCTTTCTACGTAAAGTCACTTTAGCTGTTTTCTTCTGCAAAACCATCTATCGTTAAATTTTGAGAGGTGTACAGTGGTTTTCTTTTTCTATTGTTCAACACCTAACTTGATATAGTCTTGGCTTTCAGAGATCACACGAACTTAAAACTCCTGTTGATTTGGTGGGAAGTCTTAGGGGTACAGCACCTCTGGGAATCAGGGGTCTCATGCCTAACTTCCAAAGATCTCAGATTTTTTGTATCTAAATATTAGAGAATAAATTTATCTAGTACTACCAGCATTGTTATTAACTTTTGCAATGGCTCTCTGGTGTATTTTCGTATTTGCATTTGGAAATCAGGGCATTATGGAAAGTTGATTGTAGAAAATAATACTGAAAAATTATGGATTCATTTAACTTGGATGAAAAGATAAGCAAAAAACAGATTGACAGTTAAGATCCCCAGTTTCAGAAAGAAAACCTACAAACTCTCTTCTTTTAAGAAATATCAAGCCTATTTTCTGAGAGGGGATAGGCAGCAGTAGGGAGGTCTCACTCCTTGCCCTCCTTCTTTGTTCTCTCATCCTAACCTTCTGGACACCACGCACCCTTCCCACCAGGCACAGTGAAAATACACTTCAGGAAGGATTGTAGCTTCTACTGCACAGCATGTTCTCTGCTTTAAACATGTTTTTTGCCACCTGAAACTCTCATTTTTGGCAGCAAGAGTGAATTGCCACGTAATTCACAGCAGGCAATGTGAGGAACTACAGCTTAGAGTACTGCTTCATAACCGATGTGAAACATGTTTTTAAAAGTTAGATGTGGATCACGATAAAGCCAGCAAGCTCAGCTGGCTTTACTGTCTTGCACACCATACCACAGCTAGGATATCAGCTGTTCCTATTAGCTAGGAGGAACTGGTGTGAGTGATTTTTTTATTAGGAAAAGTCAGAAACTACTGCACTAGGTTTTCTGGAGACTTACTTACATTGAAGATGCAAAAATTAACTGCAACTGATCCCCCAGACAGGGAAAAGCTAGCAGGAAAAACTCAACATATAAATAACTAACTCAGAAAGGTCATTAGCAAGGAGCAGACAGAATATAAGAGGTGGATGAATTCCTGATCCACAAAGAAAGCTACTGCATGAAGCATGTGGATAAGATGAGAACAAAGATGAAGTGCCAACTGGGAAATTTAGCTAGAGATGATGTGGAGGATTAGTTTAAAAAGAGAAAAAGGTAAGAACTGGCTAACTGTGAGGCTTGGCAGATAGCATCACAATAGAGGGAGGTTGTTCTTGCAGATTCTCATTGCTGTGTTTTGGATCTGATCTTGCTATATCGGTATTGGTGGCTTTGTCAGAAAATGCTGTTTTAGGACTCTGTATGGTTAAGAATTTTAATTCTTAATAAGAACTGTGTGCTATATTTGCAAAATGTGTGCAAGAATTCTTGTGTGTGGTGTTGAACAGCTAGTCTATGGGGTCTAGTTGAAGAAAACGGTCTTATGACTGCCTAGCTCATCCAATCCTCAATGTAAAACAAAGAGCTGCAGTAAACAAGCAGTCGCACACATGAGCAACATCCTACACAGGACTCGGAAAAAAACCATGCTAAGACTAAGAGAGAGACCACTGTAAATCAAAAGATGGAACATTATGTAAATCTTCAAAGATTACACACTACAATCTGAAAGAAGGATGCTTGCCGTACTCTCTGCTTTCACTGCCTTAAAAGAATATGGAAGTGTGTTGGCTCCACACCCCAGTGCTCTGGTCATCCAGCAAGAACCAGTGTGGGCAACGTAATCTGGAAAGTGCAGAGACTGAGAGAACATGAGAATGAGTATACACGCATGCTTGCACTTGCAAGCAGTTTTAGTTAATAAAACACCATAGAGTCTCTTTGCCTTGTAATGACTTACTTAATCAAGGTACAATAAATAGTAACAGTTAGAACTATTGCCATCAGTTATTATACTTGAAAGGGTCTGTGCAACAAAAGAAGTGCGATAACTTTGCTGACTTGACCTATTCATGAGCCATTGTTAACAACAAGGAAGATCAAGTTGTTATGTGGGAAGAACTGGATGTCTTCAAAGAACAAAGTAATAGGAGAAGGATAGTATCTGGTAGTATGAGAGAAATGCACGTCCTTAACAAGTAGGTATTTTCTTCCGTATACAGAAATGGCTAGGAAAAAACTTAGCCGACCTAATTAGTCACAGGACGATGGAGTAAGAAATGTAACGCTACCGTGAAACAGGCAAATGCAGTTCTAGACTGTTTCAAAATACGTATTTCCAGTAGAGATAAAAGATATTGCCATTGGTGCTGTTGGTGTATGAGATCTTTGTATGAATAAAAGGGCTGATTAAAACTTAATTAGGTGTCGAAAAGGGTGCCAAGGATACTAAAGGAAACGCAGAAGCTGTCCTATACATGTGAGATGAAAATGTTTTTTCACGTGGCAACACAAAGACTGCAAAGAAAATGACTCTTCCCTATATGCAAAGGAGACAGAAAGATGGGGAGAGGTATAAGCCGTGAACAAGTTCAGAGCGCTCGCTGTCAACTGTTGGAGCAGAAAAACAACTAACATACTTCCCGGGTAAAACGTGATCAGCGGAACGGAACTGGATGCCTCCAGAGGGGCTGGTGCTCTGTGCCCCAGAACGCTCCCACCCGTGCCATACCCCTGTCCGAAGCGCAAACAGGGGGCTACTGGAAACGCCGGGTTTCGTTGTAGTTTGCCCAGGCTTGGTTCCCACGGGCCAGCCGAAGTCAAGCGAGGCCGCAGCACTGCCGAAGCAGGGAGCCGGGCCCGCCCAGCGAAAGGACAAGCGGCGACCCCCGGGCCGCGCCAGGTCCGCCCAGCACCCGGCGGCCGGACTCCCACTCCGCTCCCGCTGCCACGCAGCCGTAATTGCGAGGGCAGCCAGCCCCGACTTGGACGGGCCGCTCGCTCACGCTGCCGCCCTGGCTTCTGGCGCCGGCGGAAAGACGGGCCAAGCTGGAGGCAGGCGGACAGCGTGCGCAGGGCGGAGTAGGGGGGGCGCGGGGAGCCTCCGCCGCCCCTCTCCCCCCTCCACGCCCCGGCGCCCGGCGGCGGCGGCACGG
>JAVJGG010000053.1:16100484-16131462 GCA_035590195.1 Aviceda cuculoides | reverse complement strand
TATGTGTACACTAAAATGAGCAAACATCAAGGAGGAAGTCATGTCTTATAAACCAGCTATGCTCAGGAAACTAATTAACTAAGATGGGGATTACAAGGTATATGAAATGGGGGGGGGGGAGCTGAACTAGTTACTTAGATATCTTTAAATTACTTTTTAAAATGTATTACTGTTTTGTTTTGAAGAAAATTCCTGAGATATATTTTAAAATGAAAGCATTCACCTTTTCCATTCCAAAAAGATAAAAAGTAGTTTCTACTCTATTTTAAAAACTTCTTTTTTTTTTTTTCCTAGTTGAGAGCTTGCAATAAGGTTTATGATTTTGTTCAACAACAGATTCTGATGAAATATAATTTTGTTATAAAAACTGGATAAATATTTGCTGTCTTGCTTCAGGTAAATTTAAAAATAGATTTAACAATGTAATAGAGTCCTTAGGTAGCTCAGGTTTTCATCCACTTCTAGAAGTAAAAAGGGGTCAGCTCTCTGGTTCCTGCTGGCTGACCCAAATAAGCTAAGTTGAAGCCTGTAATTAATAAAGCATCTTAGTGTCTGGTTGAGGGAAGGCTTAAAAGACTGTTACTATAGAATTATTTAAATTAAGGTTCAATTTTGGAGTTAATCTGATTAATTTACGAAGAAGTCAACTGAAACTTATGCCAGGTAAAACAAACTTAATGAACTCTCTGTAAAAGAGCATCTGAAATCAAAACCCTCTAACATTTTAGAATTCTAAAAGAGAAAGAGAGGAAGAACTGTGATTTGAGGAGCAACTGTGAGGAAACTGGTGAAACATGTCACATTTGACTACATTGCTGAGTAACAAGTTGAAAGATAAGCTATTCTGCAGCATCAGTCCAGAAACTTGTAATGACGCAACACTGAAAAAGACATTCATACTTTATCTATGCATAAAAAGCATAGATAATGTTCTTTTGTGGTGGGTTGACCCTGGCTGGATGCCAGGTGCCCACCAAAGCCTCAGGGGCAGGACTCCTCACTCTTCCCTTGCTCCAGCATGAGGTCCCTCCCACAGGAGACAGTCCTCCACGAACTTCTCCAACATGGGTATTTCCCACGGTGTGCAGTCCTTCAGGCACAGACTGCTCCAGTGTGGGTCCCCTGCGGGGTCACAAGTCCTGCAGGAAAACCTGCTCCAGTGTGGGCTCCTCTCTCCACAGGGCCACAGGTCCTGCCAGGAGCCTGCTCCAGCATGGGCTTCCCATGGGGTCACAGCCTCCTTCACACATCCCCCTGCTCTGGCGTGGGGTCCTCCATGGGCTGCAGGTGGAGATCTGCTCCCCCGTGGACCTCCCTGGGCTGCAGGGGGACAGCCTGCCTCACCATGGTCTTCATCACCATGGGCTGCAGGGGAATCTCTACTCCGACGCCTAGAGCATCCCCTCCCTCTCCTTCACTGACCTTCGTGTCTGCAGGGTTGTTTCTCTTACATGTTCTCACTCTCCCTCGGGCTGCCATTTCTGTCTGTCCCAACAACCTTTTTTTCCTTCTTAAAAATGTTATCACAGAGGCATTACCACTATCGCTGATTGGCTCGGCCTTGGCCAGCAGTGGGTCAAACCTAGAGCTGGCTAGCATTGGCTCTGTCGAACACAGGGGAAGCTTCCAGCAGCTTCTTACAGAAGCCACCCCTGTAACACTCTGGCTACCAAAACCTTGCCACACAAAGCCAGTACACTAGATCAGCTATCATAGCTATTGTAACTGCAACAATGGGAGTACCCACAAGTTTGATAAGTCTGAATAGACTCTCCATCCCCAGATACCTAGCACTTAACCTCCCTTGTCATTTTATCTCTCCCTAACAGACAGGTAGAGGAGGGTTTGACCCAGGTAAAGGGGCCAAAAAGTGTGGAGAGCTTTGAGTTTGTTTCTGTCTTTGCCTAAACCTTCCTTAGAAAGAGGTTTATCTTGATTGACCCATTAGGTGTATCTTGTAGGTGATGTTTGCAAAACCCTCTGTGGAGAGGCACTGAGCCACAGAAACCGTGCAACTTACCGAGAGGGGAAGGTTGCTTAGCACTTTGCAGGATGGGGCTTGAAGTGGTTACTGAATCACAGAGGACTGAGTTGCTGTCTGTGTTGTGGTTTATACCATACTTCTAATGCGCCTTCAGCCATGTTCCTGCCTCCCCTCGGTCCCCTGCCCCCCCCATCCTGCTCCTGACATGTTGGGAGCTTGTATGGTATGTGGCCATGTGCCAGCACCTTCCCAGTGCTTCCTTTTTGCCTAATGTCCAAGGCTGCAGGGCTTCTGCTGCACATGGGCTTTTGGGGGACTGCAGTAACCCCTACAAGTGCTAGAAATTTCCAAATAAGCATTCAGTGTGTTGCAGGGCACTAGATAAGAGACAGCATATGCTCTGAAGCAGATTCACCTTCTCTTCTTTCTCTGTAAATCTTGACTGCCTGCTGTCTGGCTTCTCTCTGGCTCTTCCCCTGATTATGAGGTGGTGTGGGTTCAATCCTGTGGGTCATGCAAGGTAATTTCATTGCATCTCCACCTTTCCGCTCTAGGAAGAAGTGGCACGAGCAGACTCTGCCCAGGCATGTGATTATCCCAAACACTTTACTTTCTGTGCCAAATCTCTGTTATGAAAATGAAGGCTGAAACAGCCCAATGCTTTTTTTTTCCATTGCCATAAAGATGTAATTGGTGTATCTTTTTGTGAGAGGCACAACCACTAGCATTTTCCTCTGAAGCACCTACCCATTCCCATACTGTTGATTTGACTCTGCCTTCCTAGAGTGTTGATGTGCAAGCCACCAGCTGCTCTACATACTCTGAAACCTGTTTGTAGATGCTTATTTCCACTGCTACAACTAAGTGTTTGTTAACATTATCATTATAGGTCACGCAGTTAATTTGCTGAAGTACTTCCTGGAAGATTTTTTGCAAAGTCCAGTTCAATTTATTTCAGAAATCTCAGTCCAATCCTTACTGCAGAGTCAGGTCTCAAAGCTGTCTGAACTCCTCCAGTCAGGAATCCAACACAGACTAAGCTCTTTAACCACTCACACTTTTCCTTCCTCCTGTAGCCTTGTGTCATAGTTTAACCCCAGCTGGCCACTAAGCCCCACGCAGCCACACTCCTCCCTGGTGGGATGGGAGAGAGAATCGGGATAGTAACAGTGAGAAAACTCATGGGTTGAGATAAAGACAGTCTAATGGGTAAAGCAAAAGCTGTGCACACAAGCAAAGCAAAACAAGGAATCTGTTCACCGCTTCCTGTCGGCAGGCAGGTGTTCAGCCATCTCCAGGAAAGCCGGGCTGCACCATGTGTGACGGTGACTTGGGAAGACAAACGCCATCACTCGGAATGTCCCCCTTTTCCTTCTCCTTCCCCCAGCTTTATGTGCTGAGCATGATATCCTATGGTCTGGAATATCCCTTTGGTCAGTCAGGGTCGGCTGTTCCAGCTGTGTCCTCTCCCAACTCCTTGTGCCTCCTCCAGCCTGCTTGCTGGTGGGGTGGGTGAGAAGCAGAAAAGGCCTTGACTCTGTGTGAGCACTGCTCAGCAATAACGAAAACATCCCTGCATTACCAACACTGTTTTCAGCACAAATCCAAAACATAGCCCATATTAGCTACTATGAAGAAAATTAACTCTACCCCAGCCAAAACCAGCAAACTTTGTTAACAAAACTGTGTGTAACTCAAGAGCTTGCACAAAACCAACATATGTCCAAGTTAAAATTTGCCTCCTGTTTTCAGAGGACCATAAAAAGTAGGGCTGGAAGAAATGTCCAGAGGTCATTCTGTCCTCCATGATCCAAAACAAGATCAGCCATACCTAATCCATTACTGAGGCTGGTTACTTAAACTGTTCTCAAAAGGAAATTCAAAGCTATGAAAATGAACTCGTTATAGTGTGAAACATCACTCCCTGCACTTGAAACTGCAGCTTTTAGCAGTTGAGCCCCATATGATTTGTGTGTTGCAGGAGGTATGTGACATGCATCTAAATTCTTGCTCAGACTTGATCAGAAGGTGCTTCCTGTGGTGTTAGCAACTTGCTGGAGAGAAATACTCTGGCCTGTGATTATCAAAAAGACCATCATTTTATTTGAGATGCCTAGAATAGTGCTTATAAAAGTCCCCAGTGCTTTTATAGCCAAGATAAAGTGACTTTTGGGTACCCCTGAGTTTGAAGGCATAATGTGAGACATCTTAAAGCAGCGTGATTTGCAAGGAGCACTGAGTATGTATCGGAACTGAAGGCCCTTGAAATTACCAGTTACTTCTGGCTGATTCTTATCTACTGGTTAGGAACCCACAGGCACCTTACTGAGGAAACACCTGTTCTTACAATAGCCAGGGAGAGACCAAGGGTGGGAAATCCATCTGCATAATCTGATGGGCATTAAATTAAACAAGTCAAAAGTCAAGGAACTGACTTAATCTTCTGTGATCTTTTTCCCTCCCTCATGCAGAGGTAACTTAAGGACACAGTTGCATCTCCCAGTCTCAGGATGTTATTGGGGCTGTGCTCAAAATAATATGCATGAAAAGCAAATCTCTGCTATGTGGAATTAAAGATTTTGGAGACAAGGACAGATGAATGAACTTTTAGAGTGCAAAGCTGCAGTGTGCCATAGGGGCACTCGCAAGCCAAATTCCCGTTTCCTGCAGTGAAGCCAAGTACAACTGCTTCATCCCCAGGTCTTGAGGGGGTGGCATATTGTGTATAGCGTGCGTGTGTCTGCCAAGGCAGCATTGGCTGATAAAGCAACTAATCTGTCCTCAAGTCTTTGTCTCAAATGGCAAGTCCATTGAGTTTGAAGAGAACATCCCTGCTGACATGGAGTTAGTAGGTAGTGAAAGCTGCCTGAAGTTCAATTCCAACATGGGGCTGTGAAGGTAAAGGAAGGCAGAGTAGAAGAAGGAGGGAATCCACCAGCTTTGGTTTTTTCTGAGGAACCTGGAGGAGTGGTGGTGTAGCCCTTACTTTCTACAGCCATAGAATGGAATGAGTACAACCCTCAATTAATAATCTCACCTGACTTTAAGGTTGTGTTGAGGTGTAGTAGTAGTGCACTAAACCTCTCCTGCAGTTGTAAGATGGTCTGGGCAAGGTGATCATGGGCCTGCTGCTTCTCTGAGATGGGGAGTAGCATATGGTGGCAAATCTGACCAAGCTTCCAGCTATTGCTGCTGTCGGGGAAAAAGGGACTGAGCATCTGCTTTGGTGGCTGCAAGGAGCCTGTGCGGGGGAGTAATGCTTGGAGCAGCAGCGTGAGGACGCCTGCTCCAGCTGCCCTGCTGTCTCAGTGCTGTTCTGGCTGCTGGCTCCATCCTACCTTCAAAAAGGCTCCGTCGCTGCCTTTCACGCCTGTGTGAGCAGCGCTGCTTCAGAGGTGTTATTTCTCAGATGGGCTGGCTCACAAAACTGGGGCCAGGCGCTGGCTGGGGTTTAGGGCTCTGCTCTGGGCTCTGCTGTAGGCTCGCTGGGTGGCCCCGGGCAGGTCACTTCACCACAGTGTGAAGCGTGAGTTGTGAGCGCCAGCTCCTCGAGTTGGGAACAGGGTCTTTCTCTGTGTCTGCAGAGTGCCAAGTACTGAGGGACCTTGGTCTCTGCACAGCCTCCATGTGCTACTGTAATGTAAATAATAATGTGGAGATAAAGATGAGTTCAAGGAACATCTCTTAAACTTGATAATTTTCCCTGATGGGAAGGTTTATGTTGCTGTTTCTGACTGGGCTGGAATTGCGCCAGTTTTTGATCAGTGTCCAAGTAACCGTGCAGAAATACTATACCAAGAGAAAAAAAAGAGTTGTTGAGCTCACATGCTAACATAAAGCTTGCTACCTTCTAATTTTGCAATCAAAACAAATACCAGCCTGTACTGCACGAACAGCAGCAAGGGAGTGAGCCATCCGTTAAATGTTTGGCACTGCCAAAGGAAGTGGCAGAACCGTTAGCTGAAGCAGCAGGCTTACTGGCACAGTGCATATTTCATGGGGCTTTATAGCTTCTTTTAAAATAGTCTCCACCGCTGCAGACAGTCTGTGGGCTGCATCAGCTGAATAAAATGTTATCCTGCTAGTACAGGGAATTATTAACATGTTTTCTCCATGCCAACTGTCTCTCCACTGACTGACCCATGCAAGCAACTCAATGAAAGAAAAGTTATAAAGAATAAATCCTTCCAACCTAGCTGAGTTTTTTTGATGACTGGTTTGGCTGAGGGATGTGCCAAACCCTATAGCTTTGCTGGATGCCACACTGTGGTTGCAACTTAGCACAAAAGGACAGACTTAAACTCCAGAGAAGCAAGATTTATTTGAGGGTTTGGGTTTTGCTTTTAGTTGTCACCTCAGACTGGGATGAGTAAGAAGGAGGAGAAATGCACAAAGTGGGAGGCAGCGTGCACTCTTTATGTATGACAGCAAAAGAGTGTACTTTAAATTTGTAATATCAGAACTGTACACTTGCAGCCAGAAAAAATCAAGAACAACTTCTGTTACTTGAACATTACAGGTCTGAGGAACAGGATAAATAGTAATTTAAAAATTTAAATTTAAGAAGTTAGTACTTCAAGGCTAAACGAAGTCCAGCCTTAGGCCTTCACATGATGTCTGTGCCAAGGCTGGTTTTGGCAGTCTTCGTTGCAGGCTTGTACAGTGATGTCCTGGTTCACAACTGGTCTCCCTAATAGTTTAAATAATTATTGATACTAATACAATTTCAGTAGATGCTGAAGTGCTTAGACTAGAGCTGTGTATTTTGATTCCGCTCGTAGTTATGGGACAATTTGTGTAAGCTTGCTTGTTTTTTGTGTGTGAGTCTACCTAAGTGTCATGTTGGATGACTTGTATGGTAAGTTGGGATGTCAGATGGTCATGCCTCTCACTTTCCTCATTTGATAAATGAGGTCTGACAACTAGTAGATTTCTCAGGCAGGGCCGTGGCCTCTCTGAATTCAACGTCATACACTTCTGGACGTTCCCAAAGCATTTGCACCCTCAGCTTCCAGATTCCTCATAATCCTGGTTTTTACATTCTTAAAAAGAACATTATTTTGAAACTTTATAAGTAAAGGAATGGATGTAGAAACAAATTTTTAGTTTTAAAAATGAAGGAATAATCTGATATCAAAGCAGCTTCCCCAGCAAATGATGAGGAAGCTGATGGACCAAGGGTTAAAAGGGTGCAGTGGGGCACATGCACATTAAAGCTGTATTTATGCCAGGAACAGATACTTCCAGTGCTGCTAAGATAGCCCAGGTAGCTATTCCTGTCTTTCAGCTGCAGGATCCAGCATTTAAATGACAGTGCTACTAAGAGGTTTGGGGTTTGTAGCCACTTTTGGTTGTAATAACCAATGAGTTGGAGCATGCAAGTTAAAGAGGATCAGCTGTTGGAGGACTAGCTGAGTTGGCTGTCGTGATTCTGCCCCTCCTACTTTTGGTAATGGTTTTAATTAAAATCTTTTCTGAGTTCTGTCACTGATGACTGTTACATGTTTCTCTTGTGTGGACTGTACAAACCTTGTTTAAGCTTGGTGATCAAAATGTGCACGTAAAGAGGCAGTGCATGTCCCAGAGAGTTTGCAGGCTGGCTGGGTGGAGCTGATGAAGGCAGAAAGGACTATTGCTATCTGCATGGCACAGATGAGGAGCTGTGGTGTGAACATCTTGAACACCTTGGCTAAGGTCAGAGACGGAGTTTGGGAGAGGCAGGAGCTAGATTTGTGTTTTTTGAATTAAAGTTCTGGGATTTAATAAAAATTAATTTTAAAAAATCCTTATCAAATGGAGTTTGAGAGGTAGGAGAAAATCAAGAAATTCAAATGAAAAGAGAATAGCTGTATTTAACCTTAGGTTATTTAAAGGGAGGACTTAAGTTGCACTGCATAGTTTCAAACTTGTGACTGAAATGCTCTATAGCAGTAGGAATTGCTCTCTTTAGGCATTTTATTTCCTGTCAACCCTCATGTTGCATTCAGTTTGTTAATCAAGAAGACAGCAAACAAAATGCCTTAATGGTGGTCATCAGGGGCCTGCAGTCAGTGTTGCATACACTCAGATGATGGATGTTGCTCAGAGACCTCGGGGTCCAAAATCCATGCAGAGAGCTGCCCAGGAGGAGACTGAGTGAAAATTCCTAATCTTTTTTTTCTTCTTTTTAATTCTTTGTCTCTTCCCCCCTTCTTGATCTGAAGATTGCATGTTGCAATATTTCTGCTGCTGCTTCGAGTTGATGGAACATCAGGAGAAAATGCTTCCCTGGTTTCTTCCAAATCTGAAATCCCAATAAGATCCTAGTTTTGAAATTCCTTGCCCAGAGGGTGCAAGCATCCCTCTTGGCTGCTTGGTGATCACCCTGCCTGCCAACAGCAGCACGATCAGATGAGAGGGCTGGAGAACAGAGACAGTCCTTTTTGAACTACTAAGCTGGGCTCTTGAATTATCAAAGAATAGGGACCAGAGGCTTGATTCTGCATCTCTACTTGTGCCATATACATGGCACAAGAAAGTCCTACTGTTATCTCTGCTTTTTCTACATCCTTGGAATGTAATGGGTCTCGCGAATGGATGGTGGCAGAGTCATAACTGGTGTTGGCTGTTCCCTGCATAGATAAGCACGTGTACTCACACACAGATTCGTTTTTGTTTTTTAACAATTTCATTTTCCGTAGAAGCACTATAAAAAATTAACTATACAATTAACTCTCAAAAAATAAACCAGATCTGGTTTCTGGAGCCAGGGACACCTGTAAGCCAAGCCAAACTGGTCCATGGCAAGGTGCACCCAGCAGCCGTGGCACTTGGAGCACTCAGGTGTCCCTGATGGCTGTGGCACCTGGAGCACCGACTGCTTTACAGTGTGGTTCCCTGTGCCACAACGTCACAGGGGTGCTGGAGCGTTCTAGTACAGAGCTGCTGGGGCAGCAGCTGGCCTCCAGAATGCACATGCCTCCGCTACCTGGGCAAGCCTGAGAAGACCAATATTTAAACATCCCTCTCTGCTGCAGGGATGTTTATGTTTGTACACATCTATTTTTGTAAAATTCCCCTAAATTAGGTATGTGTTTACTTCTTGCCATCGTCTAATCAGCAATTCAAAGGGTAAGTTGATGTTCTATATTTAGTCCAGATATTCAGTAGAGATGATTAGGGATGTATCAAAGAAGAGGTTTTTATTTTTTTCCTAGGATATCTTACTGCTCTTTCCTTCTTCCTGTATTACTGCAGCTTCTGTCTCTGCTCATGTTTCTCTGTACAGCCAAGAAGCATATGTCAGAGTATTTGTGTGGCTTTCTGAACATACTTGAAATAATTTGCCTTTAGAAAGTGATTGTGGTTTGCTTGCCATGAGAAGAGGAGCTGCAGTCCTGATGTGAATTGAAATATCAAATGTTTATGGAAGATGACATAGCAAAGCCGTTTACCATACGGTATACAAAACACAGTGATACTAGACCATTTTTTTCCCTGCTGTTTGCTGGGGAAAAAATTAGAATACAATAATGCAATTTTTGTATTCTTCCGTATTTCATATGTGCCTTTAAGAGAGAGCATGACAGTGTTCTCTTAGCCAGGTCATGGGATATAAATATAATACTAATTAGTATTTATATTGAGCCTATATCTTGAGACTTCTGCATGAAACTGAGGGCCCAGTCAGGTATGTCAGTAGTAAGACATTTATGAGATTCAAAGTCCAGGTCACTTCGAGTTAGGATATTTCTGGTGATACCTTTCATTCACAACTGTTCACGGCACCTCCCTCTGCCCCTTCTTTCATTTCTCTGGGTTGAGGTCCTCTGACAGCTGTCATCCGCTCTTGATTATGGGATTTTAGACTAACCATTGCACCACTGTAGAGAATTGTAAGCTGACTCAGTGCCAGCCAACATGGGTCTAGAGACAGTGCAGTTAAGTTTACATGGAGCTGCAAGCTACGGATCAGTGCATTCATGGGAGTCTCTGCGTTACATCCTGACTGTATTCTTATGCTACCCCATGTGTTTTCTTTGCATGAAGATGCTCTCTGAGCCAGATAAAGCAAGAACTAGTCCTGTAAAGCTTACTGGCTCTCTGCAGGCTTTGGATTTGGGAATTGCTGTTCCACTGTCTCTTGGGTCTTGAACTGTGCCCATCATCAAGACAAGGTGTGTTAAAGGGAACGAAGCAGATGGGATAAAGAGCCTGAGTTCAAACACTATCAACAGCGGAAGTGTCTTAACATGCCTACTTCAAGTATCTGTATTTATACATTGTCCTCTTCCTCTCATTTGATCTAGGTTGTATGATTGGACCCTGGAAATGGGATGTCAGTCCCGTTCAGGGAGCATAAAGGAAGAAAGAAAATCTCCAAGTTGCTGCTGCTGTGACAGCGAGTGAGAGCAAGAGCAGGAAAATGTCGACAGTCACATCAGCAATCCAGGCTCCTCAGGGCCCTGTGAATCCGCCGCCTCCGGAGGTCACTAATCCTAATAAGCCTGGCCGAAAGACCAACCAGTTGCAATATATGCAAAATGTTGTGGTAAAGACCTTGTGGAAGCATCAGTTTGCTTGGCCTTTCTACCAACCTGTTGATGCAATTAAATTGAATTTGCCGGTACGTATCTTATCATTTTCTGCTTGGTATTCTGTTCTTAGAATGCTTTGTGTTGGTGAGATCAGTTTTCTGATCACTGGACCAGAATGGTGAGGTTGCTTTTGGGGATTTCCTTGAATGTTGTTAGACTCGCTGAGTTAGAAGATGATGTCTTGCAGAGCTCGAGAGGTGCAGGTCTCTGAAGGAGAAAACTGCTTCTCACTTAGTGAAGGAAGAGGAGAGCGCACAGGCAAGCTGTCTTAAAGCAACTGAAGCATAGTGTTTCGTTTGCAGCTTACCTCTGTTTACTTTTATGTGTTCTCACTCCTTGTCCCACCTCTGTCCAATTTGAGCGAGTCTTGAAGCCCACGCTCTTCTGCGCATTTGGCACTGGGCTCAATGTAACTTGTGGTTTTGATAGGCTTTCCTTGATTTGCTACTGACTTCCATGTTGAGGAAGACAGGAGAAGCTCATAACCAAGGATACTTTGGAGCTAGATATTTTCAAATGCTGTCCTGGAAATAGAAGGAACAGAACAGTTGCATTTACCCATCTGCCTCCTGTGCCTGATGATACATACTCTGTCTCTGTCAGACCAGATAGCACAAGATATAGGCCAGTTATTCAAAAATGACCAAAGTTTACTAAGCTGCTTTCTTCCAGGGCATAGAGCAACACACTCTTCGCCTCTTCAAAGGGGTCCTGTAAGTGTAAAACCTCAGCAGTGGAGGCATACCCCTACCCACCCGCTTCACTTAAAACAGACACCACCACCCCCCTGTCCACCCTGCTGTCTGCTCAGCCAGGCAGTCCATTGCACATTAACTCTGGCTGCTTTGAGCAAGAAGGTTGCACATAGGATTTGGGAGAGCATGGTTCTGGGATGTAAGGTTAGGAGAGCTCCATTTACCACAGGTTATAACCCAATTTTCTGGACTGGATCAGGAGTCTTTTGAACTCTGTAATGTTGATGGGTACTATTTAAAGTGCTAGCCGAAAGAGTAAAACACTTAACACCTGTATAATATTTCTCTAGGTCTGTGCTCCTTTGTGCCTTCTTTTTGTGGATTTAGTTTCTCAGTGAGGCATTTTGAGGTGGTTTTAGGGCAGGTTACCAGAAAATTTAGAGGAGGAGTCAGTTGGAAGAATAGTTGTTTTTCAAGTGTGGCCTAAGTCTGCACAAGCCCAGTAGCCAGCAGGATTGTCTTTCCTGCCCTAGCGTGCCTTGCCTGGAAATATTGGTGCCTCAGATCGCACTTGAGGGTTGGGTTCAGAGAGTGGGCAGTGGCTGTACGTGGCTCTGTGTGCACGTGCAGCGAGAGGCCTTGCTGCTCTTCTCCAGAAAGAGAAAATTACAGTGTATAACCTTGCATGCCTAGAGCATCTCCAGGCTAATCACAGCCTCTATAGATGCTTGAGACCAGTGCAGAGAGAAACTGGGTTAACATGTGAAAGCCTTTTAAGGGCTGAAACTTTTAGCACAGTCTTAGCCAGTGCTGGCACTGATAAACTTCTGTAAGTGCCAGAGGCAGCCTTTTAAAAAGGGAGGCAGAAGTGCTGCTTCCAAATTGCAAGCAGTCTACCATTAAACTGAACACCCTGCCAAAGCTAGTGCTGACCCTGCTGCCCTGACTTCTGGTCCCACGCGAGCATGAAGCACATCGCTGCAATGTTAGTCTAGCTGTCAAGTTTGGCACCCTTCCACTCTGTGGCACAACCCAAAATGGCAGCTACAGCCTTGTAAGGGGTATCAAGGCTGCAAACAGCTTCCAGGGAGAGCTGCTCAGAAAGCACATTTTCCTCCACACGTTACTCTTAGTGCCTTCCCAGTCCAGCTGTCCTTATAAAAAGTAGGTAATGTCCAAGTAGCCGTTTGTGTGTGTGTTTGAGCACATATTGGGAGGAGCTGGGGAAGACTGGTGGTTGTGGAAGGAGTTCTTGTGCTTTGTAGTCAAGTTCATAATAACCATAGACTAAACTGCCACAAATTAGAAAATAAATGAAAGCAAAGGCGATACTTAAAATTTCCACAAAAATCTGGGGATGTGTTTGTTGGGAGGGGGAATGAGGAGAAAGCTGGGACTAGAGGGAGATGGGAACAACACTCTGCATATCAGGAGATGTAACGTCTTTCCTGTTTCTTCAACAGGATTATCACAAAATAATAAAAAACCCCATGGACATGGGGACGATCAAGAAGCGTCTGGAACATAACTATTACTGGAGTGCCAGTGAATGTATGCAGGATTTCAACACCATGTTTACAAATTGTTACATTTATAACAAGGTAAAGAGCCCAGAGAAGCAGTTAGGTGGGGCACTGCCTAGGAAAGACCCACTTATAACTGTTACAGTGCAGGTTTTGAACAGGGCCAGCTCTGCTGTGCTCTGGGCCCTCCTTGCGAGGATTTGAAATGCCGCTAATTGCAACCACATTACTTGAAATGCACAAAGCTGTCTTTGTGCTGTGTCTTTCTTCCCCTGGACTAGTTAAAATGGCAAACGTGCCTTTTAATTATAGGTAGGTTTCTGTTCTGGGGTTATGTAGCAATTTTTTACTCCTTTTATTTTCAGTTACAAATTCTTTAAGATGAGCTATGGTTTATGCAGTGCTTTGCAGGTGTTCTGTGGGGTATTAGTGCTATGTGTAACATTGGCTGTCTAGAAGTAAATGGTAACTCTTAGCAGCAGAGAGCAGTTCAGGAAGTATAGCTCTGTTCTCTGCCTATGTCTCGTCCATACTTGCACACCTTTAGATTGCTTATTATTTTGGGTTTGGCTTGTTTGCTGTTTTGTTAGGTTGTTAAAAGCCTCTATTCTTTGTATTATGTTTTCTATAGTGGTTTGTCATCATTGACCCATACTGGAGAACAAGCTGAAATAAACAAATTAATTAGTTTGAGCCACAGAGTATGTGTTTACACTCTTCTCTGGGACCTGCTGGCAAGCAGGGGAGGACAGCTCATCTGTTCCAGTTTGCTGCTTCCACACTGTTGCATGGGATGCTAGTTATCAGGCTCCTACTGGAAGTCCTGATAAGTCTCTGGATGCAGTGTACTTAGAGGCTGTAATTATTGCATGCTAGACTAGAATAGAAGAGCAGGAGGGTAGCATGGAAGGAGGGAAAAGAGCTAGTCTATTTATTGTCAGAGCTCGGATACCATAATTTATTTGAAGTGCAGTGTCATTGGGGATTTCAAAGCCTGATCTTGAACCTCTCTGCTTCTAATATGTGGATGATACAGCATGGGCTTGTATTCTTATTTCTGCAGCCCACAGATGACATCGTCCTCATGGCCCAAGCCCTGGAGAAGATATTTCTGCAGAAGGTTGCCCAGATGCCTCAGGAGGAAGTCGAATTATTACCCCCAGTTCCTAAAGGCAAAGGTCGCAAGCCATCAGTGGGCGCGCAGAGTGCAGGTATTAACCTGATCCGGTGACATTAAACATTACGAGCCTGTTGCCAAGGACTGACCCACCTTCCAAGCTGCCTGGCTTTGCAAATGATGAAGAGGCTAGGAAGGCAGCACCTAGTCTAACAGTTAAAGCAGTGGAGACGAAAGTGTGAGATGTCTAGAGATGTCCACCCAGTTGTTTCAGAGCTTGTCTGTCTTAAGGCCACTCTGCATTTGTCATACAAACATCTTATCATCTGTGACTTACCCATCCACGCAGTGCTTCAGCGAGGGAGGGCAGTGATGTTGCTTCCTGTATGCAAAGAAGAAACCAAGGCAAGAAGAGGCAAGGTAGTTAGACATGCCAGTCTGCTGCAAGTGACAGACCATGGCATAGAATGGCTTTACAGACCTGGGTTTATACAGCTCACCCAAGGTTCTGGCAGAAGTCTGACACAGTAGATACTTGGACTCAAATCTTGCCAGTCCCATAAACCCTGTGTAACATTTTTCTTTCGCACACAGGGTTGCAACATCATAGAATAAAGTTTGATCAACAGAAAGGATTTATTAAGCCATTGCCAAACGCTGCGTAGACCATTGCATATCAGTAGAAACTAAGTTTAGTTCAGCTTACCTAGAGTTGATTTTAAGTGGATTTAGGACTAAAATGTCTGTAAGCATGGTAAAACAGTTCAGAAAGGAGCTTGTGTGGGCTGAATTAAACTGTTGCAAATTTTTTTTCTATAAACAAGGTCTAATTGTTGCTCTGGGGAAGTCAACTGTTTCTCTTTGTTTTCTCACATCTCAGGTGCCAGGTGGAGCTACAACTCCCTCCAAGCTCAGAGAAATTTGTGATTATGTGTCTTTTCAGCATCCTTTGATAAAAGCTGCTATAAAAACATAGAGGAGTATTGCTGCTTTGGTCATTAGTTAGTAGAGTTGTCCCCCTTTACGCTAGTAGGCAGTTCTTTAACAGTGCAGGTCTAGCATGAGACATTTGCCTGGTTATCAGGAGACTTAGGCTCTACTCACAGCTCTGTTTCATTGCATACCTTGTGGCAAACCTGAAGTGCTTTGGACTCTTGGGTGTTTAGCTGGCAATAGGGGAGTGGTTGTTACCATTTGTCATGCATAGTAAAAACACTCTCCAGATTGAGGTCTGTGCAGGACAGCAGCTGTCCAAAAGAGCCATCTCCCTCCATTCCCTCTCCTTGAGCTCCTGCTCTTTTGCTGAGTGCAGGGTAGCTGTGAGAGCACGAGAGGGGTGAAGACTGTCCCAGAGCAACACTCACCCCGTGTGCAAAGCTTGAAGTATTTTGCTTGCATGTGGCTGGCCTAAAGCTCATGGTACAAGGACTTAGGTCAGTAATTTCTCATTTTTTGTTGACTGCTGGGTAACAGCACCAAGCAAATCACACTGTGTCCTTTGTGCTCTTCCTGTGGCCCTGGACTGGGAAGCCTTTGGCCGAGCCCATGTTCGCACAGTCCAGTAGCACCAGTGTCACTTTGTTCCCGATGTCTTGTCAGCTCTTGTAACCATCAGTACATTGCAGTGTGTTCTCACTTTGTCGTTTGAAAGGAGCGCAGCAAGCAGTGGCCGTGTCTTCCGTCTCCCCGCCGGCCCCGTTCCAGAACGTCCCTCCAGCCGTGTCTCAGACGCCCGTCATTGCTGCCACCCCTGTGCCAACCATCACTGCTAATGTCCCGCCTGTCACTGCCCCTCCCGCCGCTGCTCCCCCTCCGCCTGCTGCTCCGATAATGCCCGTGGTGCCTCCTACGCCACCGGTAGTCAAGGTAAATGGAGAACTCAACCCCTTCCTCTTCAGAAGGCAATATTGCTAAGCAGTGCTTTATTTTCATCCCCTCACTGCTGGTCACATGCATTCCTTCCTTTACATTTGACTCCTTGCCTCTCTGGCCATCGTTGTCCCTTTGGGGTGTGCTCAGACAAGTGCTTGCTGTCGAGTTTGAGAGGGTTGAGGAAAGTTCTGCCAGTTTTCCCACATCCCAGCTGAGGTGATGTCAACTGTAATTGTCCAACACAGTTACAAGCTCTCATCTGACCGTTGTCTTAGCCAGTGCTGATGCTCCATGAACCAGAAGGCTGTTGGAGGTTTCCCCCATTTTGCACCATATAGCCCAAAGCGTCTCTTCCTTCTGTAACTGAGCGCCTGATTTTTACTGGGACTCTTCCTTTAAGCTTTGCAGACTCTAGCACTAGGAATGTGCCTCTCTGCCATAAACCAGTTCAAGACAAGCCTGTCCCTCCAGTTGGAGGAGACTGATGTTGCCTGCAGGTTTTGGGTGCATTAGTTCTGTCTTCCTTACTGAGTAATCTTCTGGGACTTGTCATTCGTGTTTTGCTATTTACTATGTTAATGTATGGGTAAATGAAAACGTTGCTCTAAATAATTGGAATTTTCCTAGCAAGCTCTGTATTGCTTTAAAAATGATGAAAGCATAGCTCAGAGAAAGCTGGGTTTTTTTCTAAACTGGGGAATTAACTGCAACAGTATTGGTGTTCTCTAATGTGAGGTTGCATGGACTAGCAGAGCCACAAAATTGTTTTGCTTATTTAACCCTGTAGTTTGGGAATTACTGGAGAAATTGTAAGTCAGATCTTCTTGCAGCTAAGCTGTTCTCCTCAGAAGCCTCTCTCATACTTCAGTTTCTGTCCAAATAAGTTGCTTCTGAGAACCGATGTAATTTTCAAACTCAAGGGTGAACCCAGAAGCGAGTTTGCCAAATACACGCTGCAAAATTAATTCTGCTTGGGATTTACTTAAGATTTCCCTTAGATTTCCCTAAGGAACTTTTTTCCCCCCTCTCTCTCCAGAGAAATAAATCCTTCATAGAAGCAGAAGAGAGAGCTGATTGGATAGTCGCAGCTTGAATTTATGTGAGAGAGGTTTTATTCGCTTAAGGCAAAATCATTACATTCTTGCTCTTGTCCATAATAAGCAATCTACCTTAGCACACTCACTAAATACAAGGGAGTGAGGGCTTATGGGTCTTTGGTGATTAATATGCTTTGGTTCAGAACTTATAGCCTGATCCTGCCACTGGGGACTCAGACATGTGGTTAAGTTACTGACACTTACTAAGTCACGATGCATCAGCTGAGCTGCAGTAATCGACTGGGCGCACTCCTTTCCCTTGGCAAACATGAGGTAAGAGTCCTTAGTTTAAATCTCAGTGAAATACATAGAGCTAACACATTTTGCATCATGTTTGGGGTTGGGTTGGAGACGTGCAAATGGCTGGTTACTGTGGCTCAGATGACATGTAGTAATACATCGTGTTGTAGTCACTGAATTGTGTGTTGAAGCTTCTAGTCACAAGTCCCATTTATCCCAGTGAAGTAATTGTATTTTTTGTCAGAGGACAGGCAGATCTCAAAAATAAGGATGAACTGTGCTAGGTTTCTGCTAGTGTAGCACGAGAGCTGGGCACGTACTCATGAAGTCTGTCCATCTGCTGTTTCAGAAAAAGGGAGTGAAGCGGAAAGCAGACACGACAACCCCTACGACCTCTGCAATCACTGCCAGCCGAAGTGAGTCGCCCACGCCCCTCTCAGACCCGAAGCAGGCCAAAATCATCGCTCGACGGGAGAGCGGTGGCCGGCCCATCAAACCACCAAAGAAAGACCTTGAAGACGGAGAGGTCCCTCAACATGCAGGGAAGAAGGGCAAACTCTCTGAGCACCTCAAGTACTGTGACAGCATTCTCAAGGAGATGCTCTCGAAGAAGCATGCAGCCTATGCATGGCCCTTTTACAAGCCCGTTGATGCAGAGGCCTTGGAATTACATGACTATCATGATATTATCAAACACCCCATGGATCTCAGTACTGTTAAAGTACGTCCACATTTACCACCTCTTTTGCAGGGTGTCGCAGCCCTCTAGTTGCAGAGGACTGGCTCCTTCTGGGGGAGGGGGTAGGGTGGAAAGCTGAACCTGTTTGGATATCATCTGGATATTTTTATATTTTGTTTCCTTCCCCTCTCCTCTTTTTTCCCATAACCTGGGACATCTTTTTTTTTTCTGCCCTGCAAAGCAGACTGTACGATGGCATCCTCTCCTCTTTGTGGATAGTCCAGCTATTTAAACTTGTGTCCTTGGGATTGTGTTGCACTCTGAGAAGAAGAGGTGCTGTATTTCATAGGATTCAATTGATAGTATCCCATTTCCAGAAACTGCTGCCTGCCTACTTGTTGGCATGATGTGTGGTCCAGATAGGCTTACGCTGAGCAATTCCAACCGGAACATGATGATCGCCTGGTACATGGGGAGGGGAGGAAATAATGTGATGCTTGTGTGGTTCATGCTTGGCTTTTCAAAAGCTTAGCTTAGTGTGGTCCATTATTCAAGGTGGTTTTCCCAGTAGGCTGGGAGGTTTTCTGAATCCCTCCTAAATATCCATGGAGCAAAGCCATGTTTTTTCTAGTTCCTATCTTGTGTGTGAGCCAGCCACTGGAATTGGTGTTGGTGGAGGTGAGACTTTCTTCCATGTACAGGAAGTTAAGGTACTTCTGCTGGCTTTTGCTAGCATGCCAGAAGTGTTTTGCTGCCAGCTGAGCCAATGTCTGGGATTGTCTAAATGCCCAGGTGACAAAAGGGCAGCTGCATTTGTGATTCCTTTCATATTCCTTGGCAAATCCTACATAGTACCTGGAAGCAGTGTGTCATGCTCTGATGTGCCATGCCATTCAGCCATGATGCTGCAGGAGTTCTTACTACAGCTGCAATATTTTTACGAGTATTTTAGTTGCATTATTTAGAGGTGAGACAATAGTTGTCATGGTCTGTGCATTGAGCATTAGACCAGGAGTTACCAGTGTCTTGAGTTTTAATTGCTCTTCTAATGCTATGGTCTTGGGCAAGTTTCCGCACAGCTCTGTGCCGTAGTTTTCCCAGTCATAAAATGGAGATAATAATACTTAACCTACCTCACAGGGCTGTTGTGAGGACAGATATCTGGAAGGCACTATCTAAGTACTAATTATTATTATTGATTGGGTTTGTACAGAAAAGACCATCTCTGAGCTGGCAAAAGCATTGTAAGCAGGCTCCAGTGGAGCTAGGCTTGAAGACCGTTCTGTTCTCCTGAGCTTGCAGTGCCTTTGCTTTGCTTACAAAAGCCAGTGCAACGTGCAGTATTTTTGACTTGCAATTAAGCTGAGCTGTGTTAAAGGCCTGCAGCAATTTCCTGGCAGGAGAAGAGGGCAAGACAAAGCGTGAGTTTAGCTGTAAGCAAGAAGAGGGAGCCTGAAACACAGTGGTAAAAGCAGTAGAAAGGGCTGGTTTGAACATGGTAGTCTGTGAAGCTGGAGCGCTGGTGCCTGGCTCTAATGTTCTGCTGATAGAGGAAGGTCCCAGTGTTTTCCTGGGTAAGTTTCCATTTTCTTTTGCTCTTGAGTGTGGATGAGGGAAGAAGCAGCTCCCCTCAGTTTTGGTACTGCAGTGCATTCACCATCCTGCTGATTTTGGATGCCCAGTACTGAAGGCCTACTTAATTCTTGTATATTGTTTTAATTATATGACTTGCTGACAAGGTCTGCTCACTTCACTTTGCATTGGAGTTGCTCTTCTCCACCAGCTTGGAGCTCCATCCACACGGCTTGGATCATAGGCTGGTGGATGATTCAGGTTGGTCAGGAGGCCTGCCTCCTGCTCAAAGCAGGGTCATTTAACACACTCTGATCTGCTCCCTTCCAGGGGTCACCACCTTCTCAGCTGGGTGGGTCTGACCTTGCTCCTCTGATGCCAGTGAGTGGCCTGGGAGCAAGAACAGGTTGCAAATGGGGTTTTTGGTGTTCTTCTGTAAGCCGAATCAGAGGTGCAGGACTTAGGTGACATCAGGAACCTTCGTATATGATGTTCTGTTTACTGTGCATACAGTTAATTTGCCCATGCTTGTTGTAGGCTACTCATGAAAATCTGTTCTAAGAGTTTATAAACTGGCCAATAGCTTTAAAGGAATTTCAGAATATGTCTGGTCCACAGAAGTGACTGAGATGGGAAGAAGCATCTCTTTCTCAGTGCAACTGTTCTTTCTTTTTCTTACCACATCAAAGTGATGAAGTGCTATTGATAGCCTTTTCTCTACTAGTCTTGTGAACACAAGTTGTTAGATGATCACGTCCTAGATGAACTCATTCAGTTAGTGTACTGGCTGTAGCGGAACTGCTGGTAAACCTAGTCCTTTCAGACCTATTCTCAGCTCATTCACATTCCCTTGACTTCCTAGGGATGCTGTGGGTCTCCAGAGATACCTGCAACTTGGTAGATCAAGACCTGGGTGAATGCAGTAAGATTAGAGATGGGAGAGAGTGAAATCATGACTCTCTCAAAGCTGTTCCATGTGTGGTTAGGTGGCTTCTTAGTGCAAGAGATTCTGTGCTGTATTCTGCAAAATCTAGGTGCAAAGCTGTGATTTCTTGGGTTGGTGTCTTCTTCACACTTAAATCTCTTTATACCCCTAACTTCATTCTTTTAAAAAGTGTACACCTCTGTTCTTTTTCTACAAGTGCAGGTCATACTCTCCCCCTGTACCTTACTAGTGTAGGGCAGAAAACTGGAGACAAGTTAATGGCAGATGCAGTGGAGTCTTTTGTATGTAAAGACTCTGGATTTGTCTTTCCACATAGTAGTATTTTTCTTAATAAACTTGTTTGAAGTGCTGTCTGGTATTGTCTTTTTATGGAATGTTTTATTATCATTGCTCTTGGTCTGTAGATCATAGTGTGACTTCTCTGAGATGCAGTCTATAATACCTTAACTGCATGGAACAGAAACCTGCCATTTGCAAGCAGTGTAATTCTCCAGTGTCAGGGGCTTTCTTTGTGGCTCTGAAAGGATTTAGATGTAATTCTGCACAAGTGACAATGGCTGTGGTAAAGCAGCGCAACTAATGGCCTTCAAACTAATCTTGAAGGAATTATGTGAGACAGTAAAACATAACCATTGCTGCAGCTGTAATGGATTCCCCAATACCTGGTTGCTTGTCACTTTGGTTCTCTGGTTATATGAGGTTTGATTTTCTTCAGAGAATATCCTTCACGTCCAGGAGCATTTTTTTTCAGGCTGTGCACCCAGCAGAGGTGTGCTTCAGAAGGATTCGGAGATTGTTTGCTCTGTGTGCGTGGTGGAGGAGGCAGGTTGGCTGTTGGGACTGTGCCAGTGGCAGGTGAGAGGTGGAGGGGGCTGTCGCTGAGCTTCTTGCGGCCAGGAGCAGAGGGTTGTGCTGGAGTGCCGTGCTGGAGCTAGGACTGAGAGTGGGAAGAGCTGAAGGGACAGGATCAGTGAGCTCATCTCCACCTCAGTGCTTTGATAGTCATCACAGAGGGGGAAAGAGCAGAACTGCTTGGAGTAGAGAGAGGAAAGGATGAAAGCATGAGGAGAGACAGAGGCAGAGGCACGGGTTACACTTTAAGAGGCAGCAGCCCTGATTCCCTGTAGTAGGTGAAATGCTTGCTATGAAGCTGTAGCAGCACTGTGCTTCTGCTGCCGTGCCCACAGACAGACAGGGCCCACTTGCAGTACATTCATGTCCCCCTCTGATGCTGGGGAGCTTTGGCGTGGGAGGCAGGGTGCTGTGCCCGCGATGGAGCTGAGGGGAACCTGGAGCACCTCTTCTCTCGCTCCATCCTCTGGCTGCCCGGTCACAGCAGCAGCAATGTGGATGTCTGCCTTTGGTTTACTCAGTGGTGAACAAGCAACAGTCCTTGCTATGCAAGTGGATTTATACAAGGTGTTTACTTTTGCAATAAAGCACTACCTCCAGGGGTCTAACTACGCTCACTGGTTAATTTTCTTGCAGTGAGTTGCTGTGGCTTCGGAGGAGCAGAGTTCAGGGTCTTGAAAGTGAGGAGACATTCTTTGGGAGAATTTTCAAAGATTTCTTTAGTTGCACCTATTTTAGAGTACAAACGCAGCTTCGCAAAGCAGCTGCTGTTGTTGAGGCAGTTTCTGTAAGGTGCAATTAGGCCCCCAGAAATCAGGCTGAGACCTCATTATCTGATAAAGATGGCATTTTCTGTGCTGAAGTCACTGGACCTGTGTGGCCCTGTCCCTCATTAACACCTGCCCTGATGCCATACCCAAGGCGTGTGCTTTGAGGACAGATTGATGTCCAGCTTAGTCTTAGAGAAGAGACAATGGAAAGGGGACATTTTCGATCTTCAAACATGTGAAAGATTGCTGCAAGAAGGGAGGGAACAAAATTTTCTCTGCATCCTCTGTGGGCAGGGCAAGGCTTACCTTAGAGCAAGAGACACATTAGACATGAGGAAACAAATTTCTGAATCTTAAAGAATATTAAGCAATTTAATTGATTGCTGAGGGGAAAATGAGATTGCTGTGGTAGATACTGCGTGGGGCAGAGAATGGACTAGCACCTCTGCCAGTCCTTCTTGTCTATGACTCCTGATTTGCAATTGTAAACGTAATAACTTTTTTTAAGCAGCTGGATATCTCAAAGTGAATTTGTAATCAAAGATATTCCAGCCCACCAATTTAAAGTCCTTTTATTTTTTTTCTTTTGTCAAGTTAGTTATTCTTTACAAGAAAACAAAACAAAAATCTACAGATTAAAACTGTTGGGCTAGAAAACTGTTGGGTTTGGATGAAAGCGAAGCCTCAGACACTGGAATGTATTTCATAGGCAGTAATCAGCCACTGAGTGTGCCAAACAAATATGAGCGCATCAAAAAGGCCTTTCATGCAGTAAGACGTATTTTAAAATAAATGGGGCCTTTCGTTTGAACATATGTTTTGCTTTGGAATTGGCCTGCGATGCTTTTCAAACAAGGCCAGCTCTCCTTCAGGCAGGAGAAGCACAGACCTATTTCCCTTTCCGTCTTTGTGCTGTGGCTCAGAGGCTGTCTCCTATTTTATTCATCAAGAGAATGAGGTCTCCTGACAAAAGTTCGACAGATGTCTGGCTGCAGCACAGCAGGGAGTAAGGCTGCAGGAATGTCACCACCCTGCGTGCAGGTTCCTCCAAAGCTGCATCCCTGGAGGTGAAATTGTGCCCTATTCAGAACAAAAACAGTTTTAGGAGTCATTGCAGTGTTTCAAGATAGTTACAAGGTCTACCGTGTAGCTGTGAAGTATCTGTAGCTTCCATGGAACAAATGGGAATTTTGCTTACGTTAAGGCTTCCAGCGTGGGTTACAGACCCTAAGCAGCCCTGCTTTCTGCTCAGATGGGGGATGTGTCTTCCCCGACCACATTTGCAGCCTGTCTGCCATCAGCGCCTTCCCTTCACTAGGGGATACAGGTGCACAAGACATACAAAAGGGAGGCCTGCAAGCACTTGGCAAATAGAGAATTTCTTTAAACCCAGGTCTTTTAAATGCAAATGAAATCTAGTGTTAGCTTCTTTTTCCTTTTAGTAGGAGTAATTGGAGCTAAGGTTTTATACATAGTAGTAATATATGCATAAAATCAATTAAGTTCTAGGAATGCTATAAACTGTTCTCTAAACCCAAGTCATTCAGTCCTAAACAGCAAGAGAAATGGACAAAAGTGAGAGCTGAAAAATAAGAGAAAGGAGCAAAGTGCAAATATTTAGCTCCTGATACTTACCTTCACTGCACTAGGAAGTGATATTAGGAATAGGTTCATAAAGGGTGAATTCTGTATCCATTCTCTATCACTTGGACTTTAAATCAAGAGTAGGTGTTGTAGTTTAACTGTAAATGCCTATCTAGCTGTAGGAATTGCCAAGCAAAATTCATGCCCTGTATTAGCAGGAAGTCAGAGTTGGATGGTCATGATCTTTTCTGCCCTTTCAGATTTACAGGGCAAAAATACTCAAGCAGCGTGTAGAAATACATGCTTAAGGTACGCCTGTAATTGTAGCTTGGTTGTTTGTCGACTTCTGCCCTTCCCGTCCATGATCCTTGTTTAGATTAGTTTCTGATCCAGCAAACCCTTTTTCTAAATGACTCTATTTTCTAATAGAATGTGGACCCTGACAAGTTTATGTAGTACTACTTAGAAAAAGAAAACAACCCAAATTTGGCATCTTAAAGTGTCTGAACTGTTATGGAGCAATATCAACTTCTTTGGTTGTCCAATGTTTGTTTGCTTGCTTGTTTTAAAAAGCAGAAACTCTTAATATTATTTAAGAACCAATAAGCCAGGTCAAACTACTGTTCTAGACAGATATGATTTTTGAGGCTGTGCTGAGCTGTCTCCAAGATGCACGTGTCCTCCATGCAGTTGCTACAAATGCCTTCTGCTTATGGCTTTTTCTTCCCTTTCCCTTTGGCTTGTTTGTTTGCAGAAAAAAATGGACAGTCGGGAATACCAGGATGCACAAGGTTTTGCAGCAGATATTCGGTTAATGTTCTCTAATTGTTACAAGTACAATCCTCCAGACCATGAAGTGGTAGCGATGGCCAGGAAGCTCCAGGTAAAGGTGTTGGCAAATGCATCTTCCAGATTATGTTTAGTTCAGCTACAAGGTGTCAGTTGAGAGATCCAAGTGTGGATCTGCTCTTGGCACCAACAAAGGAGAGTTGGTGATTCCTCCAGTCCTTGGAAAGAGCCATGTTCTCTGCTGCAGAACTGTTGCGCAGTTCACATGGCATGGCCCAGCACCACATTCCACTCCTAAAATGTTATAATCATTGCTGTATAAAGTAATGGGAGAGTTTTCTTGGGCTTACAGAATATGTATGCCCATCTGTACGTTATTATTTACTTGTACAGCACCTTGTGTAGTGCAGTAAGACCCTGACCCATAGTGGGGTGTCTGGTGTGTTTAAAAAGGCCAGAGTGAGGTCTTTGTGTCTGAGGCTCCTTTTGTCACCAGTTTTTCCCCCCTTTTTGTAGGATGTCTTTGAGATGAGGTTCGCAAAGATGCCTGATGAGCCTGCAGAGGCCCCACCTCTGCCTCCACCAACAGCACCAGTGGTGAGCAAAAGCACAGAGAGCAGTCACAGCAGTGAGGAGAGCTCTTCCGACTCGGATAGCTCAGACTCGGAAGAAGAGCGAGCGACTCGGCTGGCAGAGCTGCAGGAGCAGGTATGGCAACAGCCAGGCTAGATGTCTGTGTCTGTGCAATAGAAAGAGCCTAGCAGGAGGAAGGGGTTAATTTGTTCTTAAAAAATCCCATTGAGGCTGGGGTGCAGCAGAGCAATCTCCCCTTCTGCCAGCTGTGAAATAAGTACATGTTTGACGTGGTGTTAATTTTCTTCAAGATAGCCGTTCTTGGTGCTGATGCTCCGTGCTTCCTTCTGGGATCCCAGGCTATGAATGAAGGTGCACACAATACTAGGGATCTGAGAAGAACAGAGACCCATTTTGTATGAGAGCTCAGGCATAATGAAATGTCACAAGCTTCTTGTGGGATATTGTCCCCCTGTACTCCATCTGTAGAAGTGAGCTGTTTTGACTGTTGTGGTTGCAAACGCTTAAGCCATGGCCTTTCATATTATGTAGATAATTCAATGCCAGATGCTGTAGTGCTTACATGTGCTACTGTAACACAACAAAGCATTAATAAAATAGCTTATCCGTTGTCTCAAAGCAAGCTAGTAGGAGAGCCAAGAAGTGAACCCAGGATTCCAGACGCCAAGTTGTCAGCACTGTAGACGGAGCTATTAAGCTTAATTTTTAGATGCCCCTATAAAACAAGAATGACGTTTTCATTTGAGTCAGCTTCTGCATACTTGCACTGTGTTTTTAAAAGAATTTCAAATCAAGCAAAGTCTCCTGAGTTCAGTCACTAGACTGCTTGAACCCTGACTTTGGGATATACTTACACCTCGGGATGTAGTGGAAGGGTATGTGGAAGCATCAGTTATCTTGCCTTGAAGTCTGATTAATTTTTTCACTCTTCTCCCTCAGCTAAAGGCCGTCCATGAGCAGCTAGCTGCATTGTCACAAGCACCAGTAAACAAACCAAAGAAAAAAAAAGAGAAGAAAGAAAAAGAGAAGAAGAAGAAAGATAAAGAGAAGGATAAAGAAAAGCACAAAGTAAAAGCTGAGGAGGAGAAGAAACCCAAGGTGGCTCAACCACCAAAACAAACCCAACAGAAGAAAGCCCCAGCTAAGAAAGCAAACAGCACAACCACAGCTAACAGGTGAGAGCCTGCCTTCTGCAAGTTGCCTTAAGGGAAATGCCAAGAGCTTCCAGCCCAGTTCTCCTGTCCCCGGTGAATTCCTGGTGAAGCTCAGTTGTCAGAGCAGTATTGACTTGCTGTTGAATAGTGTCCCCATTCCCAGACAACTCCAGGGAGTCTTTAAGTTAGAGCTGGCAGTGGAACCATCATATTTCCACTGTCCAACTCTCTTAGAATCCCTGCCTGATCACTCTCAGATAAGGTTTTGCTTTCTGCCTTCTGTGCAGCCAGCAAGAACGTGCCATTTCATTGCTGCCCCCCTGCTGCTACATGGACTTGTTGTCATGCCTCACAGGGCTAAAATATAATAGGAGTAGAACAGCTGATCTCAAATTTCTGAACTTTTTCAGAAGTTGTGGTGCTGTTTAAGCCATCTGGCTAGAGGTTCAAAGCCAAAAGCATTGGGATATTTGTTACAAGGGGGGTAGAAAAAAAAGAGTTCATTGCTTCTATATACCCATTAATGTTTCCATGCTCGCCAACCCCTCCAGGCAGCCCAAGAAAGGAGGCAAACAGGCATCTGCAACCTACGATTCAGATGAGGAGGAGGAAGGTCTGCCCATGACCTATGATGAGAAACGACAGCTCAGCTTGGACATCAACCGCCTGCCTGGGGAGAAGCTAGGCAGGGTGGTGCACATCATCCAGTCGCGGGAACCTTCCCTCAGAGACTCCAATCCCGACGAGATAGAAATAGATTTTGAAACGTTGAAGCCCACAACTTTACGAGAACTGGAGAGATATGTGAAATCTTGTTTACAGAAAAAACAAAGGAAACCATTTTGTAAGTTACCTCCTGGGGCACGTGTTCCCTCACCAGCTCTTGGGCTCAGCTTTGGAGTCAGGGCATGTGTGTCAGGATTCTCTTATCCAGCTCTTTAGAGATTCTTTTCTTCCATGAAAATGTACAGAAACTTTCTGTTTTTTCTGTTCTTTGTTCCCATGATGTCATGCCATGGAGACCTGGAGGACTATTGTGTTCCTCTACAAGACCTGTGTGGTACCTTTATTTATTATCTAGAATCTAGAAGGCACTATAAAGGCTTCAGTCTCATTGTGTTAGGTGTTATGTGCACACATCTTGAAGGATCGGTTTCTTATCCTGTATAGTTTAGCATCTAATTAGGAAGGAAACAAAAAGTATGGTTGGGATCCGAAACACCAAGGGAATAAATAATTCGCACAAAGTTACCTGGGCAACCTGTGGGATCTGGGTGTAAGTGACTGAGTTATATATTCATCCCAAAACTGCTCTTCCTAGATGGCCTGATCACCATATTGCCCTCAGTCTCTATCAGATCATAGGGTTAATATTAATGCACTGCCAAGTGTACCATTTAGTGTGGGACAGACTTTTCTCTGTGCCTCATCTACAGAGAGTGAATTGTTCTGGCCCCTTGAGAGCTTAGCACCAGCTGAATAGCAATAGGATCACTTACCTGAAGTGGTCCTGGCTCTGTCCATTTGCTTGTCGGTTAAGAGGGAGTTGTCCTGTTGTGAGTAGCTACTGTGTTATACCCTTAACTCTTGCAGAGCACCTCTGTTTATTCACCGTAGGATTTTCAGATAGGCCTAAGCAAAGCTCAGACTTTGACCCTTCCTTTTGCTTTTTAATACACTGCTTTGATTCCCCACCCACCCACCCCCGGGTCCTTCACTGTTGGAATAGCTCAGGAAAAGATTTTCCAGAGTGGTTAGGAGCAAGAAGCATCCTTTTGTTTTGGGACTAAAGTGTAGAGTAATTCAGTTAACCTCAGATGTCCTCTCCCCTGAGACTGGTGCACCCTGGGCTGGCAGGCTGGCATGCCTGACCCCAGCCAGACTCTTGTGCTGTTTGCTGTCTATTGCAATGCTTAGCGTCCAAGGGCACACCCTCTTAGGACTGTGCTTTCCAGATTTCTTTTTTTAAATAATTGCTTTAAAACAGCGCATAGAAACGTAGGTATTTCCTTGCTGGATCAGGCAAAATATCTGGCCCCTGTCTTGTGCTTCTGATGCTGGCCAACACCTGTGTTAAATTACTCCTTCTTTGGAGGATTATTTCTTCTGCTCAGAAGTATGAGTATTGCTGGTACTTCTCACCATTTCCATCCTAACTGATGCAGCTACATTCCTGTTGTCTGCCAGCCTTTGCCTCACTGGTTTTTAATTAGTCCTTTTTGTTTTGTTTTATATTTAAAGCAACATAAAACACAGTAAATTCTTGCATGAGGTATCTTTAAGTTTTAATGGCAGATGCTTACTTCTGACAACCTTTAATGGGACACTTTATTTTACAGGGCAGAAAACCCATGTAACAATTCTGTAATTACAAATGTGTAACTATTGACCATATAACTGGCTGGTAAGTAACCTGTAACTACAAGGTCATTACATGGATATTTCTATCTTCTAAAATACTTTCCAGAAGGTCTCTCTTGAAAAAGTGCATGTTACAGGATGATGGTGATTGGATGATCTAGACAACATCATATGTTGTCCTCTATCTGGGATGTGTAGTTGCTGTGTAGCCACTTGATCTTGGCAGTGTCACTGCAGAGTGGTTGCACAGATTTACATGCCCTGTAAAATAGTGATGTCCACTCTTTTTCACCTGCAACCATGCAGTTTCAGAAATTGTGCGTTCCTCCTCCACAGCTGCAAGTGGAAAAAAGCAAGCAGCAAAGTCAAAAGAAGAGTTAGCTCAGGAAAAGAAGAAAGAACTAGAGAAACGGTTACAGGACGTCAGTGGGCAGCTAAACAACAACAAGAAACCTGCAAAGAAAGGTAATGGCTTTGGTTTTACTGTGCTAACAATGCCCGAAAAGTGGTGTATGTAGGTAGACTTCCTCGCTGACGCAAAACTACTGCCGCCTTGTAGCCTTGGGTTATGTCTGTGAAAGTTGCCCCAGTTGGTCAGTAGTGTCAGGGTACAGCGAGTTACTGCTGGGCACTGAGCTACTGTGTGGGGGCTGCTTTGGTCCCTGTCCAGGTGGAAGCTCTCCACCAGCTCTCCTGGGTGATAAATGTGAGGTGTCTTGGAGGCAATTCATCCTTCAGAGGGAGGAGAATCTTATCCTCTGTGTTAGCCTGTGCAGGACTGTGCGTACAGACCAGTACCATGGAGCATCTAACAGATGATTTTTCTCCATTGTGGGATTAAAAAAAGCTCAAGCCGCTATGTAGTGCAATAGTGTGAAAGATGGTACAAAAGGTTCTTCCAGTGCAAACTAGGCTTCTTCCAGCTTCGCACAAACCAGGCAGGGTTTTTTTGTGATCAGAGGTTGCACTGAAGCATGCAAGGCTGTGGACACAGCTCCCCAAGTGCTCTGCACCATCTCACCACGAGCGCTGTAGGGCTGTGGAGGACAGTGCCCTCCCTTAGGGCTCCTGTGCGAATCCCAGACTTTCATGGTCACCTGCAGCCTGAGGAACCTTGCCATCCATTGGAAGGACAGGCCTTGTTGCAGCAAGCAAAGGTGGCAGGTAAATAAGCTGCCCCCGCAAAACAAAGTTGTGAACGAAGCTGTGGAGGATGAAGGCTGTGGGCAAACCTTTTCTATTTCAGTTCCTTGCAAGTAATCCCATCGCTGCCTTCTTCCCCGCAGAGAAATCCGGCTCGGCTCCCTCCGGAGGCCCTTCCCGGCTCAGCAGCAGCAGCTCCTCCGAGTCCGGGAGCAGCAGCTCCAGCGGCTCCAGCTCGGACAGCAGCGATTCGGAATGAGTTAGAGACACTTAGACACAAAACACAAAATGGACATCACCCTCACCGATGCTCTGCAGTGTTCCTTTCTCTCATTAATATACTACTCTTGTTCCACGGTGGTCAGGTTTTTTTTCCTCTCCGTTTCTCTGACTTTTTTATTTTATTTTTTAATTCAGTGTTATAAAAGGTATCTTCCATTTTTTGGGGGGGCACTCTTTTGATAGGTCAAAGATCTTTGCGTGTGCGTGTGTGTGTGACTAGACTTTATGACAAATAGTTCCCTTTGCATAAAGTCTCTAAAATACATTTTAACTGAATAAGATTGGTTGAAAATGGAAGAACTTTGAACTCTTAGCAGGAGATAAATAGCAAGTTCTGCAAGGTTTGTAGTACATTTCCCTCCCGCCCCTTCCCTCTCCCCAGAATATTCTCTTTTAATAAGCCTGCCTGGCTCACACAAGGTAAAAAAAAAAAATCTTTTTTTAAAGAAATCGCTGTAAAATGGTACTGTATCTGAAAGATGTTAGCTTTTGAACTAGTTGGTGTATTTGTTATTAGCACTAGTATTCTTAATCTCAAAGTCTACAGTGTGATGAAAATGTCAGATGCTATCATCTTTTTACATAAAAACAAAACCACAAAAAAATTCTCATGTACTGTGGATTGCTAACATGCTTTTTTTTTTTCTAATCTTGGTAGAGGCATAGGCACCTGTTCAGGAAGGTATTTAAGCATGAATTTAACTTTAAGCACATGAACAATATAAGTGGTTGCATTTCTTTTTTTCCACTCAAAATTTTCATTTTTCTTGGGGGTACGTCAGGAAGAAGGGAGCAAGGGACACTCAAGTTTCTTGGGAATGTTATTTTTAACATCAAATAGATAATTTCCAGGAAATGCACACTCTCTATGAAAGTTTTCATTTAATTGAAAACAGTTTTTGGCTGAAAGTTCTCAGCTGGACCTCAGAGTGATCCCTGCAGAGTGACCAAGGCAAGTCATGTGCTCGTTATTAGACACATGCTTAAGTATTTTCTCCATGACAAGCACCTCAGTCTGGGCTTAAAATAAAGGAGCACTTGAGCTCCAGCTGAGGCTGAGCTGGCAGGGGAATTGGAGAGGGATGTTGTGTGTGTTTGGGTTTCGGGTTTTTTTGTTGTTGGGTTCCCCCCCCCCCCCCCCTTATCGT
>JAVJGG010000053.1:16067063-16082548 GCA_035590195.1 Aviceda cuculoides | reverse complement strand
ACTCTGTTTCCACACACCCCCCCCCGACAAAGACAGACACCCCCTCAATAAAAAAAAAAAAACCACCACCTTATTGTATCCACATTTGTGCCCAAGGTCTAAAAACCCATGGGGACCTTGTAGCTAATTTCCCTGAATTTTTGGAACAAGCCTGTAAATCCCATCTTCTCCCTTGATCCCTCCATCTTTGTTTCTACAACATTTGGGGGTATTTTTAGCGATGAGTTGGCGCTCCCGTCCTTGCTATTGATCATCCGGGGTGGCGCGGCGGAGGAGCAGGGAGAGCAAAGCCTGGTCCGTCGCGCTGCCCGTGCTGCTGCCGGGGACCGCCGGCCGCTGCGGCAGAAGGATGGGGCTGAGCCCAAACCCTCAGCCTGGCGCCCAGATTAGGTTAATAGTTTTTGTAACCTCCAGATTTTGGAGCGGCTGTAACATCTGTTCCAAGTGATAATAAAGCAGTGCTGAGGGGGAATTAGCATACAGCTGCCAGGGTGGGTGAAAGTCTCTATCGGAAAAAAAAAAAAAAAAAAAGAATTTATTGATGGAAGATGAAGGCTCATTGCATTTTCATAGTTCCTGGTGATTTTGGCAGCGTGGGCAAAATCTGTTCCTTTGCAATGGGAAAGGACGGCGCTGTGATATGGGACTCTGATGTACATTTAAGACTCAAGTGTCCTTTGTTTTATCATTTCAGCCTTTACCCAAAGCCAAGAGTATTTCTGCCTGCTTTGGGTGCTTTTTGAACGTTTCTCTGGCATGGTTATATCTACCAGCTGAGTCCCATTGCCTGGGTGGAGCTGGGCTCGCTGCGCGGGGGTGAATATTTAATATCTCTTGGAAATCGCTCTGCTTTCGCAGATGGGGGACGTTCCGTCCGCAGGATCCAGCGCCAAAGCATCTCGCTCCCAGTGGGCTCTCCCGGTGTCGGGTGGCTCGGCCCTGGTTTTTTAGGCTGTCACCTCTGTGCCGGGCTGTGGTTTGGCTTCGCACCTCTCTGCCTTGCTGGGCTCGTTGGCGAGGACCAGCACAAGGCGCAGCGTTAAATCGGGAGGGGATGGGTGCGAGCCTGGGCGGACCCGGGAAGCGGGAGAGGAGCTTCCCTGGCTGGAGAGGGAGCAGATGCGCGTTACCCTCCTCGCAGGGGGGTGTTTTGTGGAACGGCAGCTCCGTGGCGGCTGGAGCAGACGCGGAGACCAAGAGAAGCGGCAGCGGATGCTCCGGGTGAAGCGGAGAGGGGGTCCCTGGCGAGACCGGCGGGTACGTGGTACCCAAACTGGCCGTGACGCCTCAGCCCGTCCTGCCGAGACTCTGGGGGTTGGTAGTAAAGGTCTTTTTTTTGCTGTAACCGAGCTCTGGCCGGGATCACCGGGAGAGACGGGTCGGTGTCGGCACTGCCCGAGCGCGTTCGCCTCTGCTGGTTCCTCGGCAGTCCCGGGATCGGGATCCTGCTCAGCCGCCGTCTCTCCCGGGCGGGCGTCCGACCCGCAGCTCGGAGTTACCAGCGAGTAGCGGCAGTGTTGTGAAGTATTACTGGGACTTTTCTTCCCTAGTGTTTTTCTGGAAGACCCAGCTCCTGGGGTCCTGTGACAGGAGAATGTAGTTCTTCCTTAAGGGAAGGCAGACGAACAGGCGTGGAAGCTGTTGCTTTTATTACTTTGGGGAAATGCATAAGAACACGATTGAAGTGCTCTCTGAAGCCTCATAGACTTGAAAGCAAATTTAAAGTACCCAAGTTTTAAAATTTATAAAGCAGAATGATTACTGACGAATGAGCAGGTGATATTCTGAATTCCTCTCCTTGTAATATAATAAAAAAAACCCAGAACTAAAACGAACCCGCGTTCAGCTTTGGGCTCCACCAACGGAAGCCGACTAAGTGAATAGTATTGTCTTTTACATGCGTGGAGAAAAACGATCTTAAGCAGAGTTAAACATCTGGTTTAACTGGGTGTAAATAAAAGGAGCGAGAGTAAAACTTCAAGAGGTGTAAAGCAGCCTCATAATTCCGTGGGGGCAGAGAGGAACTTGCCAAAGCCGAGGCTGTGTATTTGCGTGGGTGTTAAACCTCCTGAGCCAGAGCAGAGGGAAGGACTTTGCTCCCTTAGCCATCAGGTTTTGCATGTTCTCGTTCTGGGGACGAGAAGAAAAACCTGTGTTTCACTGAGCACCGCTCTCATGCAGACATGGAAGGAGGAACTGCTCAACTCCCCTTTCTGAGTGGTTTTTTTTTGGTTTTTTTTTTTTTTTTATGATTTTGAATTTTTTTGAGACAGCTTTCTTAATAACAGTGTCATGGTGTGAAGATCCTGTATAATAAAGACGAGGCATCAGGTAGTGTTATTGCTCCATAGAAACCTGTTATTCACCTGAGCAGGGCTGTTATTAGTCTGGTTCTGGTAGCGCAGCAGCAGGAGCAGGAGGAGCTCCCTCTGACAGAGCGCAGGAGGAAACCGGAGACAAAAAAGGGTATTTAACTTGTCTCTGTGCTCAAGGTAACTTAATAACTGCTTGGTTTTGTCTTTGTCACGTTAGCAGCCAGGCTTTGTCATGTATTTGAGCACTGAAGAATAAACGTAGAACTTCTCCTCCCTCCGCCCACTTAGCGTTTTACTGAAAAATTGGAAAAAAATGCCTTTTGGCGATGGTTGGCCATCCCACCCCGCAGCCCCGTATCGTGCAAGGGTGGTGAAACACTTTCTGGCTCATTTCTTTCTTTGGGGTTTCACATTTTCAGAGTCCCTTAGACCGGAGATACGTTTCAGTTTCTCAGCTTCCCACGACGTTCTCCTTGGCTCCCAGACAGCCTCGCAGCCGTGCTCTGGGAGATTGCAGGGTAATGAGGACTGACGGAGCCGGAGCCGATGGGCAGCCCGGGGTTTGTGTCACTGCTGCGGCTCCGAGCTCTCCCTGGGCGTTTTGGCATCATTATTCCTGCTGTTCTTTGGGAAAAACTTTTGCAGAACTTTTCTGTGGGTGGCTACAAAAAAAAAAAAAATCTAACATGCAAAAATGAGGTGTTGCTAATGCAATTCTGTGGGTTTAAGGCAACCATTAAAAAAAGAGGCAGCACTCGGTTACTGGTGCAGGACTGCGTGTGCTGTGGGCTGCTCCTGGACCCCGGTTCTGTAGCAGTCTCCTTTAGCAGTGGACACGAGTGCTCAAAAAAAATCCCAAACCCAGTTAGATGTTACTATTCGCATTACTTTCATTAACTCATGGAAGCCCAAGTCCAGGCTCCAGTTGGTACCAGGTCTCTTGGCAAACAGAGGCCCTAATCCCGGGCAGCAGGTTGTCCAGGTAATTTGGGAGCACAGAGCACTGAAATCTCGAAGCTGAGAAGAGCCATGGGGCAGAGTGGGTCGCTGCCCCTCTGCGGAGGCAGCTGGGCTGTGATTTTTGTAATCAAGTATTTGTTTTCTTCCAAAAGGACCATATTGCTTGGTTTATAGTTACCCCTCCAGCTGAAGCTGTGCTTTTTGTGCATGGCTGTGTGAAGGGAAGGGGACAGCAGCGTGTGCTCCTCTTCCTCCTTCTCTTTCTCCTTCTCCTTCTCTTTCTCCTTCGTTGTGCAAGGCCAAGGCGGGACACGTGTCTGACTTGTAGCTGGTCTGCCCTAGGAAGTCTTACTGGTGGTCTAAGGTTGACTGGGGGGAGGTTGTGACACTTTTGCGGGAGGGAGCAAAAACCCCAAGGTTAGGACGTGCATCCCTTTCCAGCGACAGAAAGCCTGGCGGAGCTGTACGGCGTCCCCGCTGCCGCATCTGCTCCGCAGCATCCCTTGGCTGGATGCGGCCCCTTCTTGGGGCTTGCCAGCTGAGCTGGTTGTGTGGTCGCTCCCAAACCTCCCAGCAGCTGAAGAGGAGGTTCTGGCTGCTAGAAGAGAGCTGAGCTGGTTTCCTCAGCCCTCCAAAGGGTTTACGGGCAGATTTGGGGCTGGTTTGGTCTGTGGGGCGCATTGACCTGGAGTGGGACCTTAGAGCTTCTCATGGAGGAAATAGTCTCGTTAAAGAATGAAGCGGTGCGAGGTAAAACCGGGAATTTAGGGCTGCTGTGTGGCTGTCCGTCCTGCTCAGTTTCTGGGGGGGTTAACCAAAGAAAGCAGTGCTGTTTTCCTGGGAACGTGCGTTGTCCGTGGCTAAGCGGGAGCGGCACTGTTCTCGGCTCTCACATCACCATGTCTGCATCACGGGGGCTGTGGGCGATGGGGAGGGAGGATGCGATCCCGGCGATTGTGTAACCGTGGAGTCCTTTTCTACGGATACGGATGTGTGGTTGACCAGAGTCTGTGGTCGGGTACGAGGCAGCTGAGAGCTTGTTCCTTGTGGTGAGGAGGAGAGACAAAAGTTCAAAAGTTGAGCGTCTGAGTTAGACCAGAAGCTTGATACCAAGGAGGAGTTGGGATGGCTGGAAACTAAAAGCTGGAGCTGTGATTTCTTTTCAGATTGTGGGTGGATTTGCATCACTTCTATTTGACGTTCCTTAGTTTATTCAAGGCAATTGAAGAAAGTTTCTTAGGATTGAAGAGGTTTGTATTTGGGAGTGGAGGAGGACTAAAACCTCAGCTAAATCTCTTTGATCCCCTCTGCCTAGCTGGGGAATAACGCGTCAGAAGTGTGCGTATGTCCTTGGGTGGGCAAGGCCGGGCACGCAGAGGGGGTCGGCTGAACGTGGGATCTCGGTCTCAGCTCCTGAGCTGGCAGCACACAAATTGTTTGACGTAGCGATTCGGGGTGCGGGCACGTGAATGCCTGGGGAGAGCGGCCAAGGGTTGGCTTGGGGCGGTCTGCCTGTGCGTTCCAGTCACGTTACAGAGCCGAAGGTGGAAAGGGTTTGTTCCCTGGAAGACCCTGTTACTCATCCGGCAGCAAGGGAGGCCGTGCGGTGCCTTGGCTTTCGTATCCTCTCTGGGATGCGAGCCCCTTGCCAGATGTCCGTCGGACCGACGTTGGTCACTCCTCAAGTCCTGGCGAGGGAACGCTGTTTGTGGTGGAGTGTGGTCCAGAAAAAGTCTTGGTCTGCTTCTTGAACGCAGCCAGAAGTGATGGGTCATGATGACTTTACGTGAAATGTTATTTATGCTCCCCTCCCTGAGAGGCACTCAGCGGCTGGAAAGCCTTTCCTCTGTGGAGCTCGAGGAAGCTCTGTTTTGAAGAAGAGCTTTTTGCATTGGAAGCTACACCTTAGAGAAAGATGTTTTATTTCCCCTGGTGTTTATGGCCCTGTAAAATACTACGTAGCCTTCATTTTTTTTTCTTTGTATAGTCTCAATTGCATTATGCAGAGGAGCAATTTATTCCTAACGGCTCAGCCTAGTATGTGCCATAGCCATTTTCACAGGAGCCAGACCTGTCTTGATGTTTGCTGTATGACTTTTAAAAAGTATCGTGCTGGCTTCTAAACAAATGTTTTTAATAATTTCTACTTTGGGCTGCACAGAACTGAGTATACGTTAGTCTGACAAAAATCTGTGTGCTTGTTCTCGCACCTTAATTCTGTGCTTAAAAATTCTCCATACATTTTACACTGTGTATGTGTTGTTGGAGGCAGTTGCTAAGAGAAGGATTAATTTAAAGCAGAAGAAAGATCACTTTTCTTCAGTTATATATGCAGCTGAAGTAGTAAAAATTAACTCAAATTGGGTGGTGCTTAGGAAAATAGGACAGGGTTGCTGCCAAAAAAAGGGGAAACGAAGAGTCTGTGTTTAACTGCATGCTGACACTGTCTTAACCACGTCAATAAAGTAACTTTAATTTACAGGTCAGAGAGCTTTTTTTAGGGCCACTGCCCATTTCAATGTATTGATCGTCTCCCATTAGAAGCCCTGGCTATTGTCCTTTCGTGTCCAGATAATTTTCAGCCCACTAAAGCGGAATGGGGGGCTTTGGAAGGAGATGGAGTTGAACAGCTGAGCCGAGGAAGGGATCGGGTGCTGCTTCCAGTTCCCCTCCTAACCCCTTCTGCTGAAATACAGCATTAATGGTCCAGCCCAACACGTCCCCGGGGCCTTATCTCCGTGCTCAAGTTGTACCAAATTAATTAGACCAGCACAGCAAAAGCAATGCAACCTTCCCTCACACTCCCTGCTCTGCAAATGCAATTACGCTGTTATACGGAGTTTATTTTAGATTTTCCAATTAAGAGAGTAAGCTTTGCTCATATACGCTGTCTGGTGTAACTGTTCGTGTCTGGCTGGTAAATACATTGTTAAGTTCTGTTTCCAGGGGAAATGCTTGTCCTAGGAAAATACCTGCATTTGACTAGACCCAAGTCAGTGCAGGGACGGAGAGAGGAAAAGTCAGCACCCAGAAATAACCGGCTTTTCTCGTTGTCTCACAGTGAGAAATTCTGGTTTGGTTTTCTTGCTTAAGTGAGTATAAACTGGGGACAACTGCAGAATCACAGGAATGTTGGTGTTTGTGATTGCATATACACACTAAACTGTCTATTAAATAATTTAACAGCGCATCATTTAAAAAAATAATCAAAAAACCCACAAGACAACAACAAAATAGTGTTCTTCTGTATTTTTGGTAGGCTAAAACATATCCCTGCTAGTGCATGTTTAGCCCCTGTTAGTCTGGCTCAGAAATGAGGATTTGCCTTAAAAATTACTGAGCCAGAGCTGGACACTATCTAGTCAAAATGTACACGAGATTTTGAGAGGATTTCTAAACCCCTCTCTAGCCTCAGGTGCCAGCTTTGAGTGCACCCCGGTTTGTTACTGTAATAGATAAGCGTGATGTAGGTATTAGATCAGAGGGTCCTATTGATCTCGTTATACTCCCAAGAATTAATTTATATAAATATCCAGAGCCTGATTTCCCATAATCTCTGGGATCTGTTCTCGGTGGTGGTTCTTACGAGCTGGGGAGATGACCTTTTTAAGCAGCTTTACAAATTAAGTAGCCAGTAGATTAATTTTCTGTAGCCAGTTTTCATCATGCGGAAGAGGGACTGTACTGAATTGCTGTAGCAATAAATTTTGCCTCTTGAGCTTGGGAAGGAGGGACAAATGTTCCAGATAAAGTAAAATAGTCACTTCCTCAGGGAGAGATTTAAAATAAACTGGGTCAGAAATGAAGCTCCCCTTCGTTTAATTCAGCTTAAGCCTCTCCCTGAAGTGAAGGTCACGGGTGGCGATGCACCCAAATCCAGAAAGGTTTGGAGCCTGTGCCGTGACTGCCAAAGTTTGGTGCTTGAAACTTTAGGCACTACTCGCTGCAGAAAGAAGTCTTTAATTCATTGTGGCAAGAAATCTTTTTACACGTTGGGAAATTTTACAGTTCAGTGTTAATTTTGGCTGGAGTCTCTCATTAAATTCTACTTTGCAAAAATAGCTTGCAATGGAAAGCGATTTTTCTTTTTTTTTTTTTTGTAGCATGCTTTCTTCCTGTGGTGTGAATTGGATTAGTTGACAAGCTGTATAACTAAAACAAAATCAAAGATGGCTTTCATGGCACTTGCCTTCTCCCTCCTTTCTCTCACCCAGGAAAAAGTCCAAATTCCGCTTTTCCTGAAGCATGCATGCATTGTCATTTGTTTTTCTGGGTATCCACCTGGAAATCCCAAACCGAGCCTGCCCTGGTGCTCAGATAGACACTGAAATTAGGAAAAATATCCTCTCTCTGTAATGTGTTGCAGGAGAGGGGGACGACCACAGAAGAACGGCAGCTGTGGACTGCAGGCAAGGGGATTTTCTTATTTTGTTCTTAACATGAATCTGGTTAAGGAAGAGCCAATATCCCCGGCGACAGTGCGATTCTCCAGCAAATCACCCGTTTGGGAGGGAGGCTGCCGGTCTGCTTTTAATAACCCCTCACCTGCCGAAGGAGAGGCTCTCCCTGAGCTCTGGCTCCGGGAAGCACCGGGATCGCTTGGCATCGCCTCGCCGTGTGCCGGAGCGCTGGCAGGGCCGGAGCATCCGCCTCGTACGATGCCGAGCGTCCTCCGGGCACGTTGGGGACGTGTCCTGGGGCGTCCCCAGCTGGGGAGTGGGACAGCGGCCGGCACCTCCCGTGCCGATTTTTATCCATACGTCCCAGGATCTGGGAACTGATAAGCCCTGCTCGTTGCATGGGTCAAAATCTGGATTGGAAGGGCTGTGGGTTCCACGTTTTCTAGTGCGTTTCAGGGACCTGGCTCCTGCTGCAGGGAGGTTTAAGTTGGGTGCAGAGATACTTTGCAGCTTGTCCTTCCGTGCTGTGTCCACTGAGTGTGTTGAGGGGGTTGGTTTATTTGTTTGGGGTTGGCTTTTGTCCAAAAAAGGCAAAAATGTGTTTTAGCCGTTGACCGGACTCTTACCTCGCTTTAAGGTAGATCAGAGCGGTTTGGTCTCAAACCTTCCACTCTTTCAGGGAAAAGGGGAAAATAATACAGACATCGTTGAGTGTCCAAGACTGTTGGGACAGCGGTTTGTGAAATATTCAAGTATCTGCCAGGCAGGGTTGAAGCCGGGTGGATAGAAGAGCTGCCACGGACTGGTTCCCAGCACACCGAGCCGCCGTATTGCTGGTAGAGGACCGCTGCTGCGTCGTGCCTGCGTACCGCGCCGCGGGGACGATGCGCGCGGCTGCACGTGGAGCTGGGCATCTGCTCAGAGCAGAGCATCCTTCCCAGAACGGGGGTTTATTTTAGTTAAAATGCCAGGACCGAGGAGTGATGGCTTTTCTTCGGCTTTTCACCCGGCTTTCGTTGCAGTGCTAGAGTGATTTGGAATGATGCTTGATATTCTGTAGTAAGGAATTACACCCCTCTCTTCTCTCCAGAAGGGAGAAAAATGCTTAATTGAAATCACAGAGATAACGTAGGCTTTAATCTTAAAAAACCAAAACAACCAACATCACAGTAATGCCAATGGGCTCCCCATCCTTCCCCTGATGGAAGTTCGTTCTGATTTTTATCTCATGCATACATTAAATATGATGGTTAACCTTCAGATTTCCTGTCTCAGCCTCCCAAGCTTTGTGATACTTACAGTTACTATTCAGTTAATTAATTTCCTTGCAATGTTGAAAAGGAGAGGAACCGATACCCTGAATGCAAATCACAAAAGGCAGTATGAGCGCTTTAAGTAGTAAGAAAAATGTGTGTTAATGTCTGTGTTTGAGGACGGGTTTTCCTTTCCTGATACACAGAACTAGATTCAGAGCCATTATGAGAATGCCAGGTAGGATTTTCGGGCCTACTCTGAAGCCTACTGAAGTCTGCTGAAGACTCATGGGGAGGCTTCTGCAGGTGCCTGGGAAGTTCTGAGTACCCAGTTGTGGTTTTTATAATTTGAAACTTTATTTGACAGTTTCTGTTGCTGAGGGGGGGGGGAAAAGTTATCACTCAGGGTGTTTCATCCCGGCTCATCTCTTTCCACCCCCACTTCCCCTTTATGTTTTAAAATAGGTGATTTGTTAGCTATTTTTCTCCTGGGCGTGGCCGATGGGCCGTAGGGGATAGCAGAGGCTCTGCCAGCCCGCGTGGTCCCTCCGTGGGGAAAGGAGGTGGCGTGTCCCATCCACGGCTCCAGCCCCGTCTGCCTGCCTCCTTGTTTCTCTATAGAAAGCAATCAGGTTGGGCAAGCCAGGCTTGCTGTTGCTAAATCCACGCTGACTGTTCCTCGTTTACCATCTTGTCCTTGGGAAAGGGATCCCCAAAGGGGCACGCTCCGGAACGGAGGTGAGGCTCAGCAGCCTGTAATTCCCTGGGTCTCGCTTCTGGTTCTTAAAGATGGGCTGAATATGTGGTAAGCTCTACTGTTCATGAATGTCTTAATCAAAAGCACGCAGGCGGTTGCAGCGTGCGTGGAGCTGGAGGTGTCTTTTTTTTTTTTTTTTTTTTTGATCTCGTCTCATTTTGGCGATGACAGAGGTCTTCGTATAACCCAAGCCGCTCGGGCTGGCATCAGTCCGATGTGTGCGCCGACGCTCCCAAAGCTCCTGCTCCTTGTCGGGGGATGTCCTGCCTCTCGTCTCGCAGGCGTTATGGGAATTAATCTTTACAGGGAATGTGGGCACAGAGCCCTGGGTCTGGCCGGGCCCTCCTGCAGGCACCGATGCCCAGCGTAAAGCTCCAGGGGCTGCTGAGTGTCTGCACGTGTGTCTGCCTCGCCTCGGGCCCTGGATCCGAAACACAAACACTAAAGCCATTAAGCTATAAAAGCTTTTATTTTTCCTTCCATTAAGACTTTTTTTAATAACCTGTTTACCCAGAGCAATTTTCTGTGCATTGCACACGTGTTAGAATTGTTGCTGGCAGGCCGTCACCTTGCAGACTGTGGTACTCCCTACTCCTGCTTTTGCCACTCTGTTTCAGCTTCATTTTCTGCAGAAGAAATCTGGAGCTGGAAAACTTGATAAGCCTCAATGAAACCATGGGTAAAAACAAAAGCCCTTCCTGTTCTCCAGCTCGCGCTCTCTGTTCACATCCTTGGTTCTTCCCAGCGCCGAAATACAACAAAACATTTATTATTTAATACGGAGGAGAGCAAAAAGCCCCAAGCGACTCCCGGGGCCGCAGGGCTGCCTGTCCGTCCTCTGTCCCCGAGGACAAATAACCTCCATACGTTGGCTGGCAGGGGCAGCCCAGGCCCCTTCTCTGGCTCTCGCAGCATCTGGTTTAGCTCCTGCTGCTGCCCGTAAGGGTAGATGCGATGCTCGTCTCTTCCCCATTACCCAGGAGGGCTCGAAAGAGCTGGTCTGCAGTGGGTTGCTTGTAGGTCCTGTCATATGTGCGAGTTTTCCTTCGAAATCCCTCCTGCGTAGGAGGGTTTAGGGTGCAGGTCTGGTTTTCCTACCTCTTTCCCGCTGCCCGCCCTTCCCACCAAACCCACGTTGGGAGCTCGTGCCTGGAGGAGCGATGCACGGGATGGCCGGCCCAGGAGCAACCCCCCCCCCCCCCCAGGCCCCCCGTTTCTGTTGCTTTTGGGGGTGAAGAAGGCGCTGAGCTGCTCCGAGACTGCCCCGTCACCGCGGCGGGGAGCTGAGGTGGGCGCGGAGCCCCAGCGTGCTGCCGCGGGGCGGAGGAGCATCGAGAGACCTGTTATAAGCTCATCGTGAGCTTAATCTGGCAAAATGCGGCTCGATTTCACATGCAGGTCTGCATCAGTTATCCGTAATGTGAAAAGTAGTGTTCTGGTTTTAATTACTTCTTTAGGAAGAAGCTGGGGGATATCTTTCAGCATCATTACCTGGTGCCATTAAGCAGAGTTTTCTGAGTGTTTGTCGTCTGCTTCTAATAATGCCATCCCAGTCCCCGGTGTGACATTTAGGAACCATTTTTCACTGAACCCCTTGTCAGCCACCGGCCTGATTTTTTTTTTTTGGCAAGGCTTTGGGAGTGGATAGCAACTTGGGCAGCTGAGGGAAGGTGTAACGCGGGTGTAAGGGTGTCAGGGTGCGTGTCGGCAGCCGTCACCGTGAGCCGGCTATCTCCGTCTCCAACCCAAAAGCGACAGGTTTGGGTCCTTCAGGCCTGGTCTGGAAGCTGATCCGTCATCTCCAGATCTTGCCTGGAGCACAAGACTCTGCAAATTTCAAAACGACAGGCGTTTGCAATCGTTCTAGGCCGTTATTTCCTCCGTCGCCAATTTAAAAGGTAAAACCTGCAACTAAATGCGGCATCACAAGTGTTTTTCATGGCCGAGTTTTTGCTTTTCAGTGGTGCTTTCCCTCTGCGTGCTGCGCTGCTTCGGCTCGGTGGGATGAATGTCTCAGGGGTTGGTTCGTTCAGCACTTCTGCTTCCTGGCAGGTAACCTGGCACTTCTTGCCGTGAGGAAAATAACACGTTTAGTTGTAATTTCTGAGGCTTTCTGAAAGTGAGGTGAGTCTAATTGGAAGCAGGTCACCCAAAACCATGATTGTTTGTAGAAAAATTGCATATACCCGTGATGGACGAATAATGCATTGGCATCCGTACAAGCTCTTGCCAGGGAAGTCTTTTGGATGTTGGGAGATTGCGTGCCATTGATCTGATAGCAGAACTTTTGAAATAAGGTTTCCTGGGATGTTTTAAAAAAGAAAAGCAGACGGTGTCTGCAGTGAGACTGGTCTGCGCCCTGACATGAGGATGTGCCTCTCTGACGGCGGCAGCTCGGGGGCGGTCTGGAGATATCAATGGGTGTTTAAGTCTGGGCTCACAGGGGACTCCTGTAAATCTGATATAAAGGTCTCAAATTCAACATACAAGTTTGGTTATTATTTAATAATAGTCCGTTTTGATAGTTTTGCGTAAAGGATATTGGAGTCAGCTACGGCAGGGGCCTACCTCCGATCCGATCCCTCGGTTCACTTCTGCCTCCAAACTCTCAGAGCCTGTTTCTTCAGCATTTATATAGGGCAGCTTGGTTTTAAAGAGACAAAAATAAGTTCTGTGAATTTCTTGAACCGGCCCAGGCTTGCAGGCTGCCTCCTGGAGCTTCTTCTCTCGGGTCTGGCCCGAATACTTGACATGACAAGGCTTGATTTCCTGACTCGGCTGCTATTTACTCATTTTGGAGACATACCGTAGCTGTTCTCATCGCTGTCCTGTCAAAAGTTCATCATGGTCTGATTCCCTGCGCCAGCCTGAAGAGCAGGAGAACAATGACTGCTTGGAAAATTCTCTGTAAGCGTATCATTACAGTGTAACACTATATATGGTTACTCAATTACTCATTTTCTTTAACAGCAGCTGAGTTCTGTGTTATAATTTGATTGTCATGGTTCAGGTCATAGTCCTGTCTTAAAGCTTCGGGTTGGCTAAAATGTTTTGAATTTTTTTTTGCTGAAAACTCAGTGCGTGGGAAGGTATCTCATTTCTTGATCAGCTACAATCATAATTTCTTTTTTGCATATCCCATCTTTTATCTATGGTCATGTTTTGTGAGTGATGAAGTGTGAGCCCCAGTGAGGCAAACATGAGTTTAGGACTTCAATAGTAAAAGCCAAGACATTCCCCCCCCCGCCTCTTTCTTAACTGAGTTCCCCTGACACAGCTGCATGTTTTCCAGTGAGGGGAGAAAAAGGCTGAATTTAATGAGCGTGGAAGAGGACTCTCCATTAAAGATGCCAAACGTGGGCAGATTGAGCAATCCTTCCAAGCTCTCCAGCTCCCAAACCCTACGGAGTCTCCGATGGTGTTGCTCACTAAAGCCAAGTGTGGATTTGGCAGCCTGCTGGTGAACGCACCGCAGAGACAGCCGGGATCAGGGATGCAGGAGTCGGAGGCTCTAACCCTGGATTGGGTGGGAAAGTCGAAAAGAAACCCCTTTGCTGGATTTGCCTGGGATTCTGATAAGCCTCACAAGATCCAGCTGGGTTTCTCCTCTAAAGGGTGGCAGTGATACCTGGCGGTCTTCCCACACTTACCCACAGCTCAGGCTGCAAACAGCCCCTGCTCCCTGCCCCATCCTCCCCCATCCCGCCAGCCAGCCGGCACTGGGGCAGACTGGGACCTGCAAAGAAAACTGCTGCTTTGCGCTTGTTTGTTTGTTTTTATTTAAATAAATTTTTTTTAATCTTGATGTATATGGTTATGGGAGAGGGTGTCTGGAAGAGCAGGCACGTGGTCTGCGCGGCGTCTGGCGGGCTCTTACGGTTTGGTCTCGTCCAAGGGCTGCGGGGATGTAACACGGGCTCCCCCGGGCATCGCCCCAGCGCTGCGAAGGATGTGGCCCATGGCGACTGTCCGGGCAGATCGCTGGAGCGGGAGAGCATCCCAGGAGGGATTTTCACATCAGCAGATGCTGATTTGGGGGAACACGAGGGCATCAGGGTTGTCCGAGGTCGTTAGGGATGTGTTAGTGTCCCGCTGCCCACTTGCCCTTCCTTCATGCAGTCGGGAAGTCAGTGTTCTCCATCCAGCTCCCGAAATGCATCGCCGTTGGGGGGGGTAGCAAAGGAAGAAAGGGTGCTGATTCTCATATGTTCATTTTGTAACAGCAAGAAGACACGTGGCTCAAAGCAGTGTTGTCCTTCACAGAGGGAAACCTGAAATTCCCTCTCTTAGAGGAGGAGTTGGTGAAGACCAGGGCCTTCAGAGAGGATTGCGCCCACCTGATTTTGCAAGAAGCTCTCGTTATTCCTGGGAACGGCTCTGCAGATCGCTTAGACATCTAAAACATAAATCTCTGAAGTACTATCAGCTGCCTGATGTGATGCAGGGAGTTTGATTAGGGTTTTCTAAGACCTCGGGGGCAAGGTTTTTAGTTAGACAAACCTCAAACCTGCGGTCGGGGTTTGGACCGGAGCTGAACCTGTTGGACCCACTGGATTTTGGGTGGTTGGGCAAAAGCTCTGGGCTGTCCAGACCTTGTGTGTGTGAGCAGAGAATTTCAGACCCTGTCAGCATCTCTGATAAAGCACTCCCAGGCATGGCAATTAAAGCCCTTACCTTAACGAATCCTGCTTCCTCAGCAGAGCCCTACGTTTGCAGCCCTCGGAGGGCTCCACAAAGCCGGGAAGTACTGTCATCGGCGGCAGCTCCGCCGTTTTCTTTGGGAAGTCGCGGCTTCCTTCCGCTCATTTAAAGCCCCTGCGTGCCGCTGGGTGACCCTCCGATGGCGGGACGGGCAGGCGGACGGATGGACAGACGGACGCCGAGCGGCCGCCCTCGGCTGAGCCAAGCGCTCCCGGCGGGGCCGCCGGCCGCGCGATGTGGGGTCTTGCTGGCTCGTTACGTGGGCTTTAACGAACCTCTCCTGCCGTGCCGGCGGGGAGGGCTCGGGTCGGCGCTGCTGTTGGGAGTGCGTCTCGGAGGATGCGAGCATCTGGGCTTTCCTGTGATTTCTTTTCCCTCCTCCAAACTGGGGGGGTGTTACTCGGTCCTCGTCCCCTCCTGCAGCCCTGCGTTATCGTCTGGGACTCGTCGGCTGCCTGATGGGGGTTTTATCCACACTTCTGGACTTTTTTTTTTTTTTTTTTTTTCTTTTCTTTTCTGTTTTTCTCTGAAGGAGCATGTGTAATGGAGGAAATGAGCCTGGCAGTCCTCCGCGGGACTTTGGGGTCAGCAAAACTTTCCTAGGATAAAATAGGACGAGCTCCCGCAGCGCTGGGCTTGGCCTGTGCAGTGCTGCTTGGGGGGGGTGACACCAGCCCCGGGGGGGGACACACACCATGCTGCTGCCCTCGCACGGGCTCCTCCTGCAAGCAGAGAAAGCACCAGATGCGGTCGTATCCGATACATCTTCAGTATGTGCTCCAGGATGTCGCCGAACATTTCTTCTGTACCTCTGGCTAATTGGATTTAACCATTTGACCCTGCGCTCTGCCTCTCGCTCTTCCCACGTCCTCTCGACGTCTGCCACCTCGGAGGCGTTTGCCTCCGGTCCTCGCCCCGTTTGTCGTTCGTGTCTCGTACGAAATCCAGGAGATCTGATTGATGTTTGTGCCCACTCTGACTTGAGTGCTGCTGAAAGCCTCTGGGGCTGAGGCTTGTGACTTCAGTGTATTTAATCAGTTACTCCAGACCCGTGGGGGGGGGGGGGGGGGGCGGGGGGGGGGGGGGGGGGGGGGTGGGG
>JAVJGG010000053.1:16054740-16067000 GCA_035590195.1 Aviceda cuculoides | reverse complement strand
TTTCGCCCCCCCCCCCCCTTTTTTTTTTTTTTTAATTTTTTTTACAATTTTATGTATATTCTGGTTTCCATTTCACGAGCTTAAGAGTTATCCAAGACACCTCTTCCCTTTGAGAGCCCTTTGATGGGAAATTTCTGTAAGGTGACTGGGAGCTCTTTATCTACTTGACCCATTTCAGAGCGATGATGAGCAAAGGTGCGGGACGAGCAGGTACCAAAGCGGGGCTCGGCAGCCTGTCCCGGCCTGCTGCGGTGCTGGGCTTGCTGCTGGGCAGCCTCCCAGTGCTGTGGTTCTGTTGGGCGAGCTAGAAGCTCTGGGCAAGCTTGTGCAGGAGGTTTGTAGCCCCTCTGAGCTCTGGCTGATGCTCCTCGCCGGGAAGGACCTTTGCTTGCTGTAGGTTTGCTTTCTCCCGGTCCTCCCGGCGATGAGATGTGGGCGTTTGCCAAAATAAATGGTTGCTCTCCCTCAGGTACTCTCCTAGGGTTACTACTTGCTTGTGGGTGGATGTGAGGAGAAGGAGAAGCTGTGGGGAGGTCAGCGCTCATCAGCATTTCGGGCTCGTTAATCAGTCTCACTAAGTGGAATTTGCCCAGCCCATGAGCGCTCAGCGATAGGAATGTCTTTGAAATGGGGGGAAATAATAGCACTAAATTATTTGAGAAATAATTTCATTCTCTACTTTTCAATAGATAAATCTGCTGTCCAACAACCCGGAATTTAATCTGTCTATCTAAAGTAATTGATGAGCTGCGGCTTGAATCCAAATGTGAATGAGAAGGGAAATTTCCCGCAGAGATGTTTTGTATCGTTTCTGTGGCTGCTCCTTTCCACCAGAGACAATGGGGTGAAGCATGAGAAGGAACAAAGCCGTGAAAAATGTGGTGCTGCTGGTGGAGGGTGATACAAGCTTCACTTGTGCTTTTGACTCTTATCACTGCTCCCAAAACTCTCCCGGTAACACCTTGATGTGGACGGAGCTAGGTCAGGCAGAGCCGTTTGGAGAGATTAGATAAAGGTCGTGATTTGTGCAGTTTTAAATGCGGAGTTACGTTGCCTGCAGCCCTGCAGTTCCTGCTGGGTGCTTGGATGTTGTTGGACTTTCTCTCCGCTCTTGGCTTTGGAGCAAGGAAAGGGAGTTCCGATGCCCCTTTGCAATGTCGGAGTAGCGCAGGGGAACTCGCCGTGACTCCGGAGATGCATCCTTCGGCTTCCTCGAGAGGTTTGTGCCACGGGATACTCATTTTCCCATTGATCGTTGCAAACGATGTGTTTTCTCAATGAGAGACCCTCCCTTCCCCGTTTGCAAAAGCTGTGATAAGCAGAGGCTCGCAGCTCCCTGTCAGGGACTCGCTTTTCGCCCGGTGCTTTCGAGCCGTGCCGGCAGCGAGATAAGAGGAAATCTGACATCACGGTCAGGAAGCGCTGCAGAAAGTTACTTTCGTCATTCGTCGGTGGGTTATCTCAAACGGCGAAGCTGCAGCATTCCTTGCGTGCTGCAGGACCCATTTCAAGCCCACGGCTTTGGCCGCCGTTCAGCTCGTGGCTGCCTGCCCAGCCGCCCGGTGCTATTGTGTGCGGCCCCGCTCCTCCCCGGAGCACTAACCCCAGCCGCCGGCAGTCGCCGCCTCTCCAGAAGGCCCTTTCCAAAAAGCCGGGAGCTGTCGCACGATGCTGCCCTGCCAGACAAAATCATCTAGCCCGTTTCTTTCCTTTTCCGACGCTTTGTCACGTTATTAAACGCCTCTCGCGGACTCCCAAGCCTTGCACCTCCCTCCCTTGTGCCATCCCAAATGCAAGGACCGGGGGGGACTGCTCCGATGCTCGCAGGAACGTCCTCCGGATCCCACCTCGGGCAGTTTGGTTGTCGAGCAAACGCTGCTGCCTTCGTCAGCTTTTTGCCTGCCTCTTTGCCGTCTCCCTTCAGCAAAGCAGCTCTGACGGGAGGCAGGAACGCACGCAGCTTTCCAGCCTGCCATCACCTCTGCCGAGGCTGGGGGACGGTTTCCGACCTAACGCCAACGTGCTCCCGTAGTTGGATCTTTTCCGACGAATTTGCATCGGAAATGGCCGCCGTCTAGTCAGCGCAGGTGCTGCGGGCGCCCAGTCATACGGGGACCGCAGGGAGGGGTGGTGGTAACTAAAACGGGGCCGTGAGGAGGAGCGAGGTGCTGAGCCACCGCGCACGCTCCCGCGAGCTCCCCTCCCACCCCCGGAGCTGTGGTTTCCAGCTTCAGAAAGATCCAACCTGCCCCTCCAGCCCGGGGCTGCGGGGTGGCTGGGCACGTCCCCGCTGAGCTCCCGGTGTCCCTGTGCGAAGTGGAGTTATCCCAAGTGCCCAAGTATCTGGAGTTATCCCAAGTACCAAATTGTCCCTTTCTCGATCTCTACAGAAGGCTTCTCCAATGTATTTATCAATTTGCAGGACAAGTTTCTGAGCTGCAGCGAAAACTCGGCAGCAATACCCTTCCTATGCGCAGGGATCGTCCAAGGAGTCTCTAAACGTACTGAATTCAATAAACCAAATAACGCCGTGAAAACCCGCTTTAAAAAAAAGCACATCCCAGAAGCTACTGAGGAGTTTCCAGCGTGTCCCGGGTGCTGGGGGCCGCTCGCTGCCGTGCCTTCGCGAAGGCGGCTGCGGTCCTGCCTCGCCTTGGCCAGGGCCCAGGCGGAGCTGCCGAAATTTGCAGCCGCCCCGCTTTGCAAAAGCAGGTTTTTGCAGGGCCGGGGACAGGACGGGCGCTAGCCCAGAGCAGTTTATTCACCTTACGGTGTTGCAGAGTGTTTAAAAATAAGCAAAGCTGTTCCGAAACTCGGCGAGTGCGGGTGGCGGGGCCCTTCTGCTGCGCCGGCGGCCGGAGCTGGGCTGTCGCCGCTGCCTCTCCGTAGTGCTGGCTCCTTGCAGCCCTCAAAGGATGGGGTCAGAACTGACCACAGACTTTTCTCGTCTGTTGGCAGGCTTCGAGGTATTTTGTTCTACCGGCTGAGTTTCTCGCTCCCTGCGGTACGGTCCCGTCCCTGCCCCCATTGCCTCTTCGCTCTGGCTTTTAGTCATTTCCCTCTCCAAAGCTCCTTGGATGCGTTTTGCGGCGGCGGGGGAGCTCTCCCCACGCCACGGGCTTGTGCTGCGGCTGTTTTCGGAGCCCGGCTGGTGGTACGGTGGGAGATGCCGTGGTCTCTGGAGTGAATTTCCAGAAGTGAGCATCCTGGTTGGTGGTGGTGTCTATGCCCAGAAGCGATGGCTGGTGGGTACCGAGGTTGCTTTGGGTGCGGAGGAGGGCGATGGCAGGACGCGGGGCGTGCGGTGCTTGGGCTCGCCCCGAAGGAGATGGCAGGACCCCGCTTCAGCTCTGGGCTCTCGCTCGAAGCGTATAAATGACACCATTGATTTTTTGGGCCTGGCAGGTGGTGAATGAGCCCCACGGAGAACATTGATTTCTCTCTCTCTCTCTTTCTCCTGCGGAGTGTTTGCTTGTCCAAAGGTGTGATTGACTGGTAAATAAAATGGCCTCGGCACAGCTCATATTCAATTGTAGCTAATTTTAACATGTGGCCGTTGAGTAACACTATTAAGCCAGCAATTCGTGGTCTTCCATCAACAGCAAACCAACCTCGAAGCCCCTGTGAGCAAAAGCACGAGAAGGTATTTTGCCTTGTGCTCCTTATTTTGCCTTGTGCTCCTTTAGCGGCTGGTGGCGAGATGGCTTCCAGGTTTGAACTGGATGGGCAAAGACGGTTGGATGCAGCTGATGTTGGAACAGCGTGGTCGGTCCTGTCCTGCTCCGCGGGGCGAAGCTGAGATGGGGGTTAGCTCAGCCTGGTCTGAACTGGTGATGGAGCTGAGGCTCGGTCCCCGTTAGAAACACCGTCAGGACGAGGCGTTCGTTTGTCTGGATGTGTGATCTCCGTGCGATCCTTCGGAAACGAGGTAGTGTGAACTTTGAGCTTTTCAGGAATTTGAACCATGAGTCCATCTTGCAGAGGGTTCAGGTTTTCCCACCCGTTGGGTGTCTTTCGCTTGGCTGAATATCGGGGCTGTGAAAGTCCGTCTTTCCCGGGCACTTCAGCCTCTGTGGCTGCCCCAGCTTTGGGGCGAGCGGGAGGTGGGGAGCGAACGCCGCAGAAAGGCAGGGCGGTTCTGCGGGAGAAGCTTGCCTCTTGCTGTGTGTAATTATGGCTATAAGCTGTGTCATTAACTTTCAAAACTGGAGGCTTAAAAGGATTTAAAATAAACACGTGCTAGAAATTTGAAATCAATTAGACTGCAGTGCAACAGAAAATAACACCCCTGCTGCAAGCAGCCGGTTTGCCCAGGGTGTAAATTCTTGCAGAGACCCAGAAGATAAAGTTATGAAATAACCCGTATCAGTGAGAGAGGCTGTAAAGCAATTCCAAAAAAACCTCCCAGTCTAGACAGATTATATTTACTGCAGTGTTTATGTGAGATAGAGGAATGCCCTAGAAAAATAGAATTGTTTTCAACTTCTGCCTCTGGCACTTGCTTGTCTAATGAGAGGACTCTGATGCGATGGGGATGTCCTGGGCTGGGGGAGCTCTGCCGTCGCTCAGCAGCTCCGTGTAGAGGGGGTTAGAATGGGGGAGAAGGGTAAAAGGTTATTTCTTTCTCTGTGTAGGTGAATCAGCCTGTTGTTAATGAGGTGGGCTTGCTAATCCGTCGCCACAAATCTCACGTATAATCCCAAACGCAGCGATAACGACAAGCTGCGTCGCAGTCATGCCTATGGAGATATGATGGCCCCAAAGATTCTGCTTTGATTCTTTTAATTAAAAGAAAATTAAGCTGGTTTATTTTACTTTGAACTCGCGGCGAAGTTTGCAAGCAGTGGTTTTGCATGGTGTTGGTTTGATGGCAACTCGGGGAGCAGAGGTAGTGCCATGTGACAAAACCGCGCTGACCAAACCCACCCAAAGGCAGCTTGTATCGTGCGCCTATTTGTCACGTGGGAATGATTCACCCCTTTAATGGGTTGATTTACTTATAATTCTGAAGCATTTGCTACGTATTTGTGAGGAATTTGCTGGGGAAAAAAGAAGAGTTGTTTAAAACTACAGCAATAAATTGAAGGTTATTTTGTGGAGTAGCGTGAGGATGCAGAAAGAAGTGAAACTAATTGGCTTGCTCAGCAGTCGGTCCATCCCGATGAAGGCCATAGGTGATGCAGCCGCAAAAAGGAAGCAGATTTTTTTTATTCTCATCTTAGCCCCTGTGCTGCCAGGCACCACTGTTGGAGCAAGACCTTCTGGAGCCCCCAGACTTCAAAATCCCCAACGCTCGCAAACAAATGACCAATTATTCCTATAGTCAATGACGGGATTTTCTTGAAAGAGAAACATAATGTCGCTCTTAGTTGAGCTCTCTGAAGAACTGAGGGTGGTCCCTAGAGGGGTGAGATTTCTGCCTCTTCAAATGGGCTCAGTCCCAGGGATTGCCCTGGTCTCGGGAAGGGGATCCGAGCTGGGTCGGGAGCAGCTCCCGTGGCTGAGCCTCAGGACCAGCGGCTGCCCGGCTGGTTCGTGGTGCCGGCAGCATCGGCGAGGTGCGAGGCTAAGGGAGCAGATGGGACTTGAATAAGTTGTCCGTTGTTTCGGACCCCAAAGCAAAAAAAACCCCTGATTTTCACTGTCCCAATCTTTTGTTTGGGATGTGTGTATGCATGCATGCGTACAGATGTACAGCAATATGTACAGTAAGAGCTGTAACACGTGTCCCTTCTGTAAGGAACCAAATGGGATCATGCTGGAAATGGTTAAAAGTTCAACGCTGGGCTTCTGTAGAACATCAGCTGTAATTTATATTTGGCTTCGACCTTGAAAGGGGAACATCCTGGCTGGAGTTTTCCAACCCTTCTGCAATGTTACCTTATGTGAAACTTGTTTTTTTTCAAAAGGGCATTTGTTTCTGGTGCGCAGCTGAGAACACAGGAGTCCTCACAGGGCACCAGGAGTCTGACATCTTCAGTAACAACAAATAAACTAATGCCTGGCTTTTCAGTGCAAGTTTCTAAGTCTGTTAACTTGGCTCACATGTGAATTTAACTCAGTAAATCTCAGTTAAAATTTGTGCCTGTCTTGCTCACTTTTCTCCCTCCCTTTCTTTTTCGTTTCCCCCAGTTTCTCTGTTTGAAGAACATCCGAACCTTCCTAAAAGTGTGTCACGACAAATTTGGGTTAAGAAACAGCGATCTGTTTGATCCCTTTGACCTCTTCGATGTACGGGATTTTGGAAAGGTAAGAGTTGCTCCTGAGCTCCTGGGAAGTGACGGAGCTGGCACCGGGGCGGTTCTCCAGACTTGCGCTGCAGGTTTTGGATGGAAAATATGAAAGTTTTGTGGTTTTCTGAGCAGTTTCTGCACCCTTAACCCATGCGTTGGGCACCTGTTCCCCTGTGCTCATGGTAGCCTGCACACCCAGGGCTTGGTTCTGCTGTGTCCTTGGGGAAGGGAGATCACGCCTTCAAGCTTTCTGCTTTAGATTACAAACCCTCTGGGATCAGTCTCTGAAGTACACGAAAAATGTCTTTTTTGGGGGGGGCAAACCAAAACACCTTTGTATCTGGGTGTTATTAAGACCTGTTGGAAGTTGTCGCCCTGGGGACTGGGTGCTGCCTCGCTGGGTGACTGGGGCAAAGCCACACCATCTCCTTGTCCGTGAGCTCCCCATGGGGACTGTGCATTCAAACCAGCTTTAAGCATCATCCCTGCTCAAACCAGCCTGGGGCTGAACCCTGCAGCCCCAGCAGCACGTTTCCCTATAGCAGCATTAAAAATCATTAGAAGCCCGGACCCAGCTTTGTACCAACCGCATGGTAAGGACCCTTCGTCCCCAAGCACTTCTGGTTTTGCCCCGGTGTGGGTGCAGACCTCACCCAAAAAAAAAAAAAAAAAAAAAAAGCTTTACTGAAAGGGCCATCAGTTTTGTAACATGGCCAGTGAGTGTCCGTGGGGGTCAGGAAGTTTCAGGCCGGGGCAAAATGAGTCCCCTGAGTTTCTCACAGATGCGTTTGGAGATTTTTTTCTTTTTTTTTTTTTTCCTTCCCAGCCGTTCTTAGGTGCTGGCTGTTGTTTGTGCCATGTGTCACCTCAATGGGAGAGGAGAGAGTATGTTTTTGTGTTTTGGTGTAATTGGTGGGTGGCACCAAATGCTGAACAAGACCTAGCTATGAGGGAGGAAAATCCTACGGGATTTTGACAAGTGGCTGTTGCTCTGATACCCTGACTTTTGACGCGAACGGCGTCAGGGCTCGGCTGTTACTCTGATGGATACTGGGCTCAGGGAAACTATTACACAGGACAATTGCTATATTCTTCAGTGGAAAAGGTGTTGAAAGATTTATTAAAGCTCTCTATTTTACCTATTTCGAGCTACCAGGCATAAGCTGCTGGAAGGCATCTTCTGTTCTGATTATCCAAAGAGTAGGTTTTCACTGCTGATGGGGATATATTATTTGATATTTATTGCCTAATTTATTTCTGGACCATTATCTGGAATGTGCAATTGCAGGGGCTTGTTTTATGAATTTTTTGATTTACGAAATACAAGGCGGCTTTTGTTGTTCTGGGAATATGAATGCACAGAAGGAACCTTTTGGGCTGGGGAAAGAACCGCTGCTAATTAAAATGCTGCTTTATCGTCACATTGTCTCTTGCTTTGTGCTGTTTCAAATTGCCTAAGATGCCTGTTAATAGAGCCTGGCGTTAAGCACTGCTGGAACACGTCAGCTGAGCACAGCTTGGTTTCCTTTCTGGTCTGGTTAGGGAACAGCTATTCCCTCGTTCTCCTGTTCACTTTTTGTGGGGAACATTCAGGTTTGTGTCTTGGGAAGGGGAGATGATTTGCCATTCCCTCTTACCTCGTGACAATTTAGTTTTTTAGGAGACTTGGAAGGAAACTTGTCATAAACTTCTAAGAAATCGAAATGTACTTCATTGCCTGGATCTTGCTTATTTTCATGTGCATCGTCATCCTTAAACGACCTTCTAAGATGCGGGAGGCACAGATTCTGTATACAAAAACCTCGCTGGTCTTTTCCCAGTGCAGGTTTTAATCAGTTTGGGGGAGGTATCAGCTGTTCAAGTCTGCACCACCCTAAATCCCTCTGGAAGCCTGTCAAAACATCCCCATTGTCTTTGCCACCTTTCATTCCCACATTACCCTCAGATCTGTGTTCAACAGTGGCAAAGCAAATAAACAGGGAAAAATCCACTGTTGACCAAAGCGCCTTTCCGTTTCGAGTCACAGCGAGAGCAAAAGGAGCCTCTAATCCACGTTCCCACTGGCCAAACACAAACTTCACACACAAAAAATTTCTTCCTGGAGCTATTAATTCCTTAGATCAATAGCATTTTTTGGTTACAAGGCACTTACGCCGTGTAGGAGAATTTTCTGAACGGAGCACAGTAACAGTCAACCAGTTAACTACGTAGGAACCTCGGTGTTGGGTGTTTCCTTTCTGGATGCCACTTAAGTAGTTATTTCTCTCCTCCAAACCAGAAGGCCAGTAAGACAGCAATTACTAGTAACATCTGGGTTTGCTGGGGTGTAATTACCGAGTAGAGAGGCAGGGGCTCGCGTTTATGTGGTGCCAACCTGTACGTAAAGGGCTTGTCCTTTGGAATCTGCAGGGTCCTTTGGGGTTTCTTAGTGTGAGAAAAACACTAGTGCTTTGGAAGAGGAAGCAAAATCAGATCCCTCAGTTTTGCCTTGAGCTGCTGTTTTTCTGAGAGAGGTTTCCGTAGCTCCCTTAGGCTTCTGAGCCAGGGCTGCAGCCGGGAGGAGCTGCCGTAGGATCGACGGAGCTTCCTCCAAAGGACAAGTGTGGTCGGGGGCTGCTCGAGTCCAGGAGCCTGAGTTTTTATCCCTGGTTTTGCTAGTTGCTTGAGTTTTAAGCTTGGGAAGTTACTTCTTCCCTACTGTCACCAGGATAACAGCTGGTGAAATGGAATCGTGAACCACATGGGCTTCTCTGGCCAAAATTCCTGTGGAGCTGAAAAGCTCCATCTCTGCCTTCGTGGGATGTTGGGTAATTGGCAAGCGCGGGCTTTTGCCAAATAGATGCGTCATGTTTCTTGTAAACTCGGTTGCAGTGTTTCCCAGTTGCCCAAGGGAGTCGAAAGGCCAGTTTAAATTGATCACAGCCAGGTTTTTTTCCCAATGTCCAGCTAGCTGTTAAGCAATCCCGCTGTGACAAGGACATGCTGTCTTTCATGACACAGGTTTCCAAAAGTGACCTGAGATTCTGACTACCTGTATTTCTAGCTGTTCCCCTTTAAGGCACTTTAAAAGAATATATTGTTATATTGTTTTCTACAAGTTGGCTGTTAATTTTTAAAAATTTTTTTTAAATCTTATCCCTTTAAAGTGGCTCAAAAGCTGTCCGTAATCACTAGTGACATCTGCAGAAGTGTTTCTCCGTGGCTGTGTCTCCACTGCAGGATGCAGCAGCAGCGCAGCGTGTAGTGCTCCAAGGAAGAAAACCCCTGTTAATATTGCCTCATCCCAAATTAGGGTCTGATCTTGCAAGAATGAGCACTGGGGTTCTCTGCCAGGGTGCTCTGCCCAGTCTTTGCTAGTACAGCCTGGCTCCTAAAAAAGAAATAAAATTAAAAGCTAGTGCTCATGTATGGTGTGCTCTTGCACACTGCTTCATGCACATTTAATAGCAGTGATGGTATAAAATGTAACTCTTATTGGACTTGCTAATTTATTGGCACCAACTGTAATGAGATAAAATGTACATAAATATGGATTAAACTCTTTATCACTCTATTAGTCAGCATGATGGTAGCAAGGTTCATTAAAGGGAGTTACTCATTTTCAATAACTTGCAGTAATGTACTTTTTTTTTTTTTTTTTAGAAGTATAGTTCAAATATTCATAAACCTGTGGAGCGTGCCATTTGTTAGCCTCCCACTCCTCTCTGCTCTCCTGACGTGTATTTAATTGTCCTGACTTTCTTTTGAAGTTCCTGTACTCTTTGAAAAAAGCTTGTTTTGCGAGATAGGGTCTTTCCTCCCCTGACCCACGGATACAAAACGATGCTGTTCTAAAAATGAAAAAAGGAAGCGGGTCACAGGGCAGCTGAAAAACGAGGCGATATCGATACTGAGATTAAAGTAGCGTTTTTCACACCGTTGGTTCTGGTCCAGAGGTTGGCGAGAGCTGCACCAACCTGGCAGCTCCAGCAGGGCTCGGAGGAGGGGGGTCTGGATCAATCCTCCCTCTCGATGAATTGAATCCCCCAAGGTTCGCCGGCACGTGGGACCCGCGGGCGGCTGATGGCGAACTCGTCCGTGGCTCGTCTCGCGCGTCTGGGGAGGAGACGTGCGTGACGGGGAGGGTGGCACGAGGGGACGTGCCGGTGCTTTCAGGGCTAAAAGCGATGGGTGCCCTCTACGAAGCGTTTGGGTCTTCAGAATAATTTCTGGTGTGAAGGCAGCCCCTTCCTCCTTGCCGATGAGCCGGCGTGGAGAGCTCTTGGAAAGCCCTGGAGGGGGGGGGGGATCCAGGCTGTCCTCGCTGGATGCTGTTGCGGATTTGCCCCCGGCTTCATCACCAGCTCCCTGCGGTTGAGGAATCTGCAAAACGGGAGGTCCCACCTCGCCGGCCGTCGGGATGGGGCGCTGGGAGAGCCGCGAAGGGGCTCGGCTGCCATCGTCCCCCCCGTCCCTCTCCGACACATGCACGTCACCCGCTTGCAGAGAGTCAGAAAACTTGAGTTTTCTGCTTGGTTTCAGATAGGAGGGTGGGGAGTGTTCTCAGAATTATTTAAGGGATTAATAACTGAGAGTTGGTGGTTTGTGCTTTTCTCTGTTTCTCTGCTGAGAATTCCCCTCCCTTCATCATCTCTAACTTCATGTCCAAGTCAATATCCCTGCAGCAGTATTTTAAAGGGTGCCTTTGTAACATAGTTTGGGCATATAAGGGAGGGAAAAGGGGAGAGATATATATGGAATAATCAAGGTAGTTGAAAATTGCAAGACTTTGGGATAAATAGCCGCATTTTGGTGTTGTAACAAAGCAAGCCCAACGCCTGCCCTCCCGCAGCTGACCCGCTGGTGGTGGGAGCAGCTCTCCTTCTCCCATTCTTGACTTTTGGGTTTTTTTTTTTTTTCTGATCTCTTGTAGCCAAGAGCAAATTGTACGTTTTTCCGCATGCACCGCTGAGCGCATGAATAGCGGCCGGGAGCGGAGAGAAGCGTTTGACAGTGAAACAGGCAGCCGAGCATGGGATCCCATCCACGGCTCCGCAGCGCCGGGGCCGGCGGCCGTGCCTCCCCTCCTGCTTATTTACAAATCCCCCCGAGAACCAGGCAGCCGGACAGACGTTCCCATGGTGCGTTCCTCTGTGCCAGTTACTCAGATGGCTGCTCCGTGGTGGTTGGATGCGTGTCAAGAAAGGGACCCTATGGCCGATGAAAACGTTTCTAATTGCTGGATAACTCGCACAGTGCGTGTGCGGCGGGTGGGGTGGGAAGTGAGAAGAATGCTCCAAAAGAAGGCTGTGTGTATTTTTATTTTTTTAAAATTTATTTATTTATTTTTTTAATTCCCAAGAGAGCCTGCAAAGAGAATTGTGTGAGCGATTGCATGCAAGACCCCAGGCACCCGCTTAACCCCTTGCCAGCCTGCTGCTTGCCGTGACGTTGTGTGTCGTGTCCGTCCCGGGGGGGGGGGGGGGGGGGGCCCGTCCCCCCCCCCCCCCCCGAAGAAGGAGCCGCGGGTGCACCCGGAGCCCCCGCTGTCCCTCCACGTGCCTGCGCAGACCCGCACAGCTCCGGCAGGGCAATATTACGCTTTTACGGACCACCACCGCCCTTTTCAGAAGCGTTTTGCCCACAAGCCGAAAATTCACGTGCGACTTCGGCGCCGCCCGCGGGGTTTGGCCGAGGGCCCTCGGGTGCTGCAGTGCTTGCCCGAGGGGGACGCCGGGAGAGCGTGGGGAGGGGGCCGCTCTGCCGTTGCAGCCCCCGGCGTGGCTGTGCGGGGCTGTCGCCTCCTGCCCGTCGGCGACGAAGGCCCTCGGCGCTTGCAGGGGCTGCGGGTGATGTTCGGTCCCTTCCGTGCTTGCCGGCCCGTTGCTCAGCTGGCGTCGAGTCAGCTGGTGTTCGGCCAGCTGTGTTTTAAATGGCCTTGCTGGGATTGTACTGGAGGTTTGGGTGTTGGGATGAGCGCTACGAATGGCAAAAGCAGACTGGAACAGCACGGGTTGGGTTTCTTTCCCCCGCCCCCCCCCCCCGCCC
>JAVJGG010000053.1:16002970-16051349 GCA_035590195.1 Aviceda cuculoides | reverse complement strand
GGACCGCGTCTGCGGTGCTGGGAGGGAGCAGTTTGCGTGGACTCGGATCTATAAAGCTTCTCTCTGAACACCGCAGGTGAGGCCAGGATGACCCAAGACATCTGACAACCATCTGTTAGGGTTGTGTAATTATCTTAAGTATCAATTTCCCTTTGGAAAAAATGCGAGCGTTTCTCTTGGGGGAAGATACCTTTGTATTTTCCAGCAGACCTTTCCTTGCCTGGCTCCAAACCTGGCAGAGGAGGGTTGATGGTTGCCCTCGGTGCTTTGCTGCTCCAGTTAACGAGCCTCAGATGGTGATGCCGCCGCGAGTTCATTTACGCTCTCAGTCTTAATGGCGTGCATGTAAGTGAGACGTTCTCCTCTTCCACCTCGTTCTCTTCCCGCTAATTGCGTATTAAAGCCTAATCGTGGTAGCAAGAAAGCAGCCTTAATGCACCCTAGGTAAAGCTAATGATGTGGACGCATTGCACTTAGTTGCATTTGTCAAGGTTTCCTATTCCAGGCCTGTTGTGAGTAATTTTAGGAATTTTCGAGCCAGTGTGGACTCGGTAAATGTTTGCAGTCATTCCTCCTAATGAGTAAGGCTTGTGTGGGAGAGACTGATTTAGCTGTGGTGGAGGTTTCTCCCTGGCTAACAGATGGTGGGGATTTCACAGCCTGTTACTTAGGTTTTGAAAAAGGTGGTTAATACTTCAGGGGAAGGAGCTATGTGCAAATGGGTTGGAAGCAACACATAAATCGGAGCCAGCAGTTTGCGTGTTCTTCTGGGGCCTGGGATGGTGGTGGTTCCCATCCTAATCCTAGGGCGAGGCTTCATCTTCTTACCTTAATGTTGCTGCCAGCTACTGATGGAAAGCACCTTCTCCACCACTCCCGCCACATGCAAGAGCTTATTTCCAGCTCTCCACCTCTTCCCTTTGCCACCTCCAAGGTCACCCTGACTTCAGGCAGCTCTGGAGCATCTCTCTGGCTTGAAGGCCACGAAGGGTCTCAAAGCTGTCGCGTGATGCCCAGTTGCTCTGCCACAGTTGCTCAGCCTGAATGTGATGGAGCAGTGAGGACAACTTACATACGATATGTGGATTTTGTGTTGTCTGAAGAGCTGGTGTAGATGTGGCCCAAGAAGCAGCAGTTTGTCCAGGTCCTGCAGAACGGTGGCGGTGGAGCAGTGACAGACCCAGCAGTCCCACATCCTTAAAGAGTCATTTTGGTGAGGACAGTTGAATTACTCATGGGGGTAGGGAGGCAGTTGCACAGATATTTGCACTGCGCAGTCCTTGAAGATGCAGTGGGTGTCACTTACACACAGAGCAACGGCTCTCGTACAGGCGTACTCTTCTGTCTCTCTCTTGGTTTTGTGCATCTAACTTAAAATGTACATATATCTGGAGAGAACGGGTGCAAAAGTGGAGTTTTGACAAAGAAAAGCTTTGCAGAATTTTCTCAAGGGAAAAAAAAATGAGGAAAGATTCTTCCCCATGCACAGACCTTTCGGTGTCGGTGATACGCATGTGCTCGGAGAATTCAATCAGAGCTGGGGATCCCGGGAGGATTTTGGGTGCAAGCGCTGGGTGTGATATCGGAGGTGTTCCCGTAGCACCTTGGTCTCCTCTGGGCACATGCAAAAGACAAAGCAACTGGAGATTTTGCTGGAGAACTAATTTGAAAGAACTGCTTGGAGAGCTGGGGTGCGAGACAGCGGGCTCCGGAGCATTGCTCTCTGCTGTCCCAGTGACGTACCTGAGCCTGATGGGGTGCAACAGCTCTCCGATGGGAAAGAGAAACTCGGTCTTCCAAGCCAGTGGACTGTAAAGATTATTGAAAAAAATTGAATATATTTCTTTCATGCGGAAATAGTGCTTTAGTCCCTGCACACAGAGATTTATCAAAAGGACCTCTGTGCTCCAGAAGCAGAGCTGAGATCACAGTTCATAGCAGATGTGAATTGAACTGGCCGAGTCCCACTTCCAGCAGATATGAATAACCATTGTACAGCGTTGGTCTATCTCAAACCCCACACATCAGTTCTCCTCCCAGGCTGTCTTTGCAGAAGCTAGATTTGCACAGCAAATTAATTTTTCTTTAAAAATGAATTTTCTGGCTCCTGGAAATAACACGGCGAAGCTGGCTGCGAGGGCTCTGCAGCATGGGCACACCGATGTGGGACGCTGGAGAGCAGCAAATATTGTCCACCAGTTCCCCGGAGAGGCTGCTCCAGCGGCCACGGAGGTGTTAGAGATGGATCCACCAGCATGTAGGTTGGTTTGGTTTTGGTTTGGTTTTCAGCTGGGATGTTTCATCCTATTACAGCAGATGCTGGGTGGGAAGCTGGTTTTAAGCATTTTCAGCTAATGCAACAATTTGGGGTGTTCTGATTTTTGTAGCCCTGGATGACAGCTCCTCTGTGGGAATCTGGTTTTTGGGACCGAGTGCTCAATGGGATTAGACTTTTATGATGTCTTGGATCGTGCACAGAGATTTATTAGTCGCTAGGAGAGTCTGTAGCAGGACCTTGAATTTAATGTGTTGGCCTGGAAGGGGAAAAAACCGCTGTTGACCTTGATGGTATTTTTGAGGTACGGAAGGAAGTTGGGTCAGGGTCATTAGCCCATATTTGATGTAAATACAAAATCTTATTTGAAAACATGCATGCATAGAAAAATCTACAGTTGGGAAGTGAATAAACTTTTGGTTTAGATCCAACCTGCAGGGAACCATGTGAAGGACTCTTGCCTTGAGGCCTCACTTGACTCTGTTTGTTTGCTCAGCCCCTTTCCTCCATCAGCCAAGTCCCAGTGTGTGCGCTGCCTCCCACCCTCCCTCTCGCCTTTTTTCATAATATTGTTCTAATTACTGGAGTGTGAAGCATTGACTCTTAAAATGCCTCTTGGCAAATTCCATTTGTGCATTGATGAAATTTCCCCTCGCTGTAGTCTCACCATTAGTGCTGGCTGCGTTCAGCCCGTCCTTGGATCAAAACTTCTCCTCCACCCTTCCCGGGCAAACTGGGACACGCTAATTATCGCGTTGGTTGGAGACCATAAATGCCAACGGGAAACGAAAAAGGGAAGAAAATGAGGGATCTGGGGGAGGATGAAGGGTTAACGCTTGTCTGCCGGGGTCCTGCTGGCGTGTGTTTTCACAGTGCTGTTTCTCCCGAGGAGCTGCCAGATGTAATTTTTTGAGGGCAAACTGGGACAGCCAGGGCTGGCGGCGGGTGCAAGGCTCCGAGAGCAGGAGCTCAGCTGGTAGCTGGAGGGTTGTGGGGCTGAGGATTTCGGGGAGGTCGCGCTCCGAACCCCGCTTGGAAGGGGGCTGTTCGCGGTGCTTCTTTGCCTGCGTGTGGTCTCGTCCTTTGCGTTCTCACGATGGCTGGTCCTTGAGGAAGGGGCTTACTGGTTCTGCCTGGACCTTCTGCTCCCCGGCTGGCTGCAGGGGCTTGCAGCAGATCTTGTGCCTGTGCAGGTGTCTGTGGATGTTGCAGAGAATTTAGGGCGCATGGCTTACGTGCTCTGAAAGTGGGTTATTTCTTTTAAAAACAACACCACTACAGGGTTGTTTCTAGAGGCCTTTTTTTTTTAAGTGATTAGGGAGCACTTGAGTCATGCTTTGGGCTTTTTCTGCAGTTGCAAGAGGCTAAAAACAAAAAAATAAAACTGAAAGCTCAGTTAGCAAGTAATTGCAAGGTTCCTGGGACTGAGGCTTTAAGAAAAATGCTAGAGAGGAGTTTTTCTTTGTAACGTTAGAGACTGGGCAGCTTTGGACCGTCTCCTGATTCCAGAGTGCTTGCGGTAGGTCCACGCAGCAGACTCGTGCTGTGAAATTACAGGTTGCTTTTGTCTGGGTTTCCCTTGCCCCTCCATTTGCAGCCTGGGAGCTGGACCAGCAGGTCCTGGAGAGGCAGCAGGGAGGGGTTGGAGAGCTGGTTTTCCCCGGGGCTGCATCTGGGGAAAGGACCCTGGGGACTGGCCTGAAGCAGTGGTGGTTTTGGCTACCATGAAGTCTCCTCCTTTATCACAAAACCTCCCAGGAATCCTCCCTGCAGGAAAGACTACGGGCTGCAGAGGGGTCTGGCTGGATCCCAGCTGACTTTGTCAACAGGACTGAACCAGCGGGGAACCCAAATTCATCCCAAAAGCTCTGCGCTGCCGGCAGCCCCTGCCCGGGACTGGGACCAGTGGGCAGGACAGTCGTGGTGCGACGTCAGCCCAGCCCTCTGTGCCGCTCAGCTCCCCTCCGCAGACGTGTCGGGGCTCGCCAGGGCTGTGGGCAGCCTCTCCCACCTCCACAGCCGTTTTCTGGCACATAAAAGGGTTTAATTGCCCCTTGCAGGAGCGCTCGGCATACCCCGTGGCTTCTTCTAATGTGCCTCTTCTTGGTCAATGGCTCAGGGAAGAGCGGTTATCCTTCAGAGGAGCAACAGAGCCTGAACCTTCACCGCCTCATCCCACTGTTTTGGCAGCTAATCGGTTTTAACCTTGGTAGGGGGAGAATTTGAGAAGCGGGGGACGGTTAAGAAAACCTGTCCTGGACTAGGCTAAGGGACACAGCAGGGGTGGATGGTCGGTGGCCAGGGATGCTCAGTTGTGGGCTTCTTGTTTTCGCAGTGGCAGGGACCTTCCAAAATGCAGGGAAAGGGCAGTGCCCACAGCCCTGGAAGTGGAGAAAAAGAGATGCGGCCACTTGGGCCGGTGGTGTTGCTGGAGAACGCTTTCCGAAAGCAGCGTTTGCTGTGCCGGTCCCGGAGCTGTTGGTTCTGTGAAGCTGCACCACGAGCTACAACAGGCACTTCTGTTCGCACCGCGTGTAACGAGTGTAAGCCGGTCAAAAAGCGTTTAACTTCATGCACTTTGCTCTTTTCAGATGCTTCTCCAGCTCTGTCTTGCCACAGAAAGGCTTGTAAAGAGGCAGCAATCGATTAAAATTAGTCACAGCAAGTACCTGTTCGTGTAAGCTGTCTGAAGGACAAGCAGATCTTTAGATTTTTGTGGTTTTGCTCCATTCTGTTTCTAGCTCCATTAAATCAATTTTTACCCTATTCTCTTCTGGAACATAAACGGGTAAATGCCATAACAAGGGCACACTTAAGGAAAAATGAAGCGTGACTATAAATATGAGTGACCCAACTAAAAGAAAGGTCAGATAAGAAACATTACCCAGTAGTGTTCATTAAGGGTACCAGGCTGTAGTTTAGCACCCTGGTTTACCTGCATGTTTAGTAAAGCCAGTCAGAGGACCCATGGAGAGAGATAAGAAATGCAAGATAAGTAGAGGGAAACTTTGCTTTCCTGTGTGTTTGCATTCTGGGCAATACAGCAGGTGAAGTGGAAGAGGGATTTTTTGCTATCGATGATTATCCGTGGTGCGCTTGGAATGTTGGAAAAAAAAATATTCCCTGCTTTTGGGGGGAAAGAAAGGAGCTGAACAACGGCTCTTTGCAATATGATCCTCATGGTGCTTCTGTTTGGAGAAGGCAGGGCTGTTTGCTTTTCTGCTCCTTGGCATGCCCTGAGCAAACCCGCGCCGAAATGTTTGCAAAGTGCGTAAAGGTTTTTCACCCCGTGCGATTTGGAGCCTGCCCTGAAATTTGGAGTTCGGGTGCTGAGGGTGGGTGCAGTAAGCTGCCGCCCCATCGCCCAGCCCAGGGCTGGTGGTTTCTGCTCGAGGCACGTGCGCGAAGAAGGAAAATATCCAGAGTTACTTAAGAAAACAGAAATGTCTCGGGGACAAGCTCATGTCCCAGTAAGGCAGCTCCTACTAAATGAGGCTGGGAAGGAGTTTGCCGCAGGGGTGTTGGATGTAATGGTGCTTTTCAAGGCTTCGCGTTGCCACCAGTCCCAGCGTGTTTCTGCCTGTTGATGTGTCTCTGCTCCTGCCCGTTTCCCAGCCGAAAGCTCTCCAGGTATTCACGCAAGCGTGGAAATGCATACGGATGATGTCAGGAAGAAATGGCAGTATAGAGAAATCCCTTTATGGCAGGAACCAAGCGACTGGGAATTTATCTTGGAGATTAACTGGGCTCTTCTTCTTCTCGTTTTGCTTTTCCTGCCATGGAATTCAGTTCCCTGAACCGAAGAGGTTGCTCTACAGGTCTGCACTATCTGGGGAAGGTGTAATAATAAAACCATTTAAATTCTTCTTTGTATTTTGGAGGGACAGTGATAATTCCCCTGGTGCCAAGGTTTGTTTGGCTTCGTTAATACCTGGGTTTGAACAGTTTCCTTTCTTCCTTGCCTTGCTCAGGGCTGTGGTTTCATAAAGCTCTCTTCTTGAGGAGATTTAGCGTGTGCACACACCACGTGAAGTCGACAGGGGCTGAACTTCAAAGTGAAGCATGTGAATAAATATTATCCTGACTTGAGGCTACTACCTACTCTTTTTCTTCTGAAACAAAACAAATTCATACAAGCCTTCTCAAGACTTGGAATTAATTGTTGTCTTTTTCGGTTGTTTTTTGTTTTTACCACCATGGTGATGGCAGCACTATAGTATTTACTCTGCTTTTGCTCAGATGACGACCTTGTCTGCCTCTCTCAAGTGTATGAGGTTTACTGTTTTGCAGCCATTTTTGAATATTGGGGGGAAAATGCTGTAGCCAGGGCCAAAATCCTCCGCTCTTCCTTGCGTGGCTTCTGTGGGTCGCCAAGGGGCCAGACCCCGGTGTGACGGGAGAGCCCAGGAAGGTGCTGTGAACCCAAACCTCAACCACGGAGGAGCAGGAGGGCGTTTGCTTTGTGGTCCGGGAGCTGAACACGGGTTGTGCCAGGAGCGAGTAGTTTGCTGTGGGATTTGCTCCCTGGAAGCGCCTACAAGAGGCAAGTCCTTGTGGCCCAGGTGTCCAAAAGAAACGGGTAAATTTGGGTCCAGACAACCCATCTTTGTAGGGCTTGACTTGCAGAAGGCGTTGAGTGCTTGTCCTCTGCAAATCAGTGTGGTTAATTCTGCCTCACGCCATGCACCCAAACCCACCAGGTCTTCAGATGATTTCTAGCCACCTCGTGCAGGCGGGAGCTGGGGTATTGCTGCGGTATCGCCGTCCCAGATGCGTCTTGCTGTCTGGTTCAGCTCTCCTCCGCAGCTCCATGCGGGGAAAGCCTTCATGCATAGAAAAGAATAAAATAAAACTGTGCCATCAAATGTTTTATGTATGAGGAGACACGGGCTGTCAATAATCCTCTATGTTTTTTAATGCGAACTCTCTCTGTGTTTCTGCTAGTGGCTGATGACACCAATTAATTTTATTGTTTGGAAGTAATCTTCTGTGGTGTGTGATTTGCACGGCCCTAGCCTTATGCTTTCTAATGATTTCTCTATTAATTTCACTGCTGCCAGTAAGCTGAAGATGCCTTTCAAGTGGAAAGGGAAACATGACCTAATACCACGGATAAAATATTAGCAAGAGCAAATTAAATCCCGGTTAGCAGTGTTAGGACCCCAGCCGCTGAAGACAGAAGAGCCGCTGAAGCGTAGCAGTGAGCAAAGAGCTGCACGTGCCGTGTATGGATGCTCCAGTAACTTTTTGAACAGCTTTAAAATTAAGGCAAAATCAGTGGGTTTGTCCCCTCCTGCTCCAGCCGGCCATTCCCTGGTCAAAAAAGAGTTGACCCTGGTAAATTAAATTTGTCTGCCTCCCTATGTGCTAGAAACGCTGCGGCTGGGCTCGCCCCACTGTAGCGGTGGTCATGCTTTGCTTTCATTCCTACTTTTTGGACTGAAGACGGATCTGATGAGAGCTCCTCTGCAACGCTGCCTTTGCCACCACGATGGACGCCTTTGGCATCTTGCGTCTGCGTGTAAGGACGAAGCTCCATGGAGGAGCTCCCTCTGTCCCGCAGGACAGTGGCGACGGGCGAGCGGGTAGTGCCATTTATTTTCCTGATTTTCAGCATCGCGAGCCTTGTGGGTGTCCTCAAGCCTCGTCCTTTTGTACAACCTGCGCCCGTCTCGCAGAAGCCCCAAAAGCGAGGTTTATACGCAAGATTTCCAGGGCAAACTGGGGTGAATGACTTGGGTACTTGTCATCTGCAAGTCCTCCTTTGCAGCACCTGGGTGCTGGCGAAGGGCTGGGAGAGGAGCTGTGGTTTCATGTGGTCATCAGCCCCAGTCAGGGTGAAGAATAGAGCTTTTTAGTATGGCCTCGTAGAAATGTTCAGATAAATCCCGATCGCACATACCCACGAGTAACCTCGCGGAGAGCATCCTTACCTTCCAGCGAGCTTCACTGGCTGCTCTGAATCTGTCCCGAAAATCAAGGAAATAAGATTAAAATTGTGAGGAGGTGACGTGGAATTGTCCTTCTTCAGCGTTTGGAAGAAGTCTGTGCTCGTGGCTGTCGGCAGGCTCGCGGCTGGGGCTGACTTTCTTCATCCATTTCCTTCCGAGAGGAAAAAATGTTCCTGTAATGCACCACATCAATATTGTCTAAGTGAAGCAAGAAGGAGCGGGAGGGAGGAAGGGAGGAAATCAATTCAGGTTGTGACCAAAATATTTATGTGAAGATTTATATAAATACGCAAATGTTTATTGCTTTAATATTTTAGTTGCTGTGCTGTGAAGTTTTGGGGTTCCTGCCTGGAAATATGAGGCAAAAGAGTTTGTAAGCAGGGATTTGGACTTCTGGGCTGACGGCTGGGGAAGGACGAAGGGCTGGAAGCTCGGGGAAGAGCCGGGTGGTTTGTAGGGAGGAGGTTGGACCTTGGCGGGTCGGGGCCGGCTGCGACAGTCTGCTGGCTTTTCCCTTACGAATTTGGCGTTAGGTGCAGGTCATCGGGCAGGCTTTGGGCTTTCCTACACCACGGAAGCGCTGCTCACCTTGGCTGGAGGCACTGCGGGGTATTTACGTTGAACGGTAACCTGCGAGGCATTTTGGTAATTTTAATTTCCCCCCTCTCCCTCCCCCGCTATTTTTAATGGCAAAAAACCATACGCAAACATCAAGTTTTCACGGAATGGCATCGTGACAACGTGGGCAGGAAGAAAATAATATAATGAAGTAGATCTAAAAATAGTTGATGGGAGTGATGGGCTGCTGCAGGCAAGGTGTCTGTGGTGCTGCCGCCGGGGATGGTGTTTGGGCAAGGATGTTTTCCGAGGAGTGCCGTTGCCTTGACTCAGTTCCAGGGGATACCTCGAGGCTCATCCTGCTCTCCGGCAGCCGGGCAGGAACGCTGGCTAACAGGCAAAGCGAAGCCCAGGCTGCTTCGTCTGCCCCCGGGAGCCGGCTTTGGACACCTTAGCGGTCTTTGCAACAGTGATAAAATGCTTACGGTCGGATCAAAGTCTGAGCATGAGGTTTCTGCTGGCCCCGGGTTTCTTTGCGCTTGGCTCAGGATTAGAGAGGGAAGTCAAGCCCTCCCGCAGGGTAAGGACGAGCACGAAGCCGTTACAGCTCTGACGTCACGGGGGAAGTTACCGAACCTCAGTGCCTGCTCTTTTTTCTGAGTCACAAACAAGCTGAATATTCAATTTTTTTTTTTTTTCCCTTTGCTCGTTTAAAAAAAAAAAAAAAAAAAAAGGCAAAACTGCTCAAAGAAGTTGGTTGTCAGCAAAAGCAAGAATGAAAAAAGGAAAAACCACTCAAAAACCCCTAAAGTCACCGGTGCCGCCCACCGCTCTGATTGCATCTCCACTGCCAGAGCAAACCCAAACCAGCGGAGCGGGCTGGGATATCGTTTCCTCCATCGCCGTTGCTGTGAAGGGAGCGCGCCAGCTCTGGTTGGTAATTAATAGTTTTCCAGCCTGATTCTGCTGGGAGAACAAGGAGGACATTGAGAGCGAGTCCGTGCCGGCCGCCCTGCACGGCAGCTGCTGGGAAAGTCTGAGTTTGGTGCCTGCTCCCAGTCGCCTTCGTTTATCCACCCAGCGCTCTGCCTCCTGCCCTGGCAGCTCCTCCGAATAAAAACTGCTTGAAGCAGCAGATTAGGGGTAAATAGCGTTGTAGTGCTACGGTGACATTTTTATCCCGTGATGCTTTCTTTTCTTTTCTTTTCTTTTCTCTCCCTTATGGACTCTAATCTTCTGGTATTATAAGAAGTGAGGAGTAATGGAGCTATTGGCCTTTTTAAATATGTATGAACTTCTCGGGAAAGCTGGAGAAATGAGGAGCGCCGAAGACAGATAACAGATGCGAGATGGTCTCGCAACCGTGTCATTTGACATGCACATTTGTTATGTTTTTTTTTTTTTCCTGGTGTCCTAAGTCATTATTCATAGGCAAAGCATAATGTTTCTGTTCTTTTCATGTAGAGATTATTATTATTTTTAAAAAGAAGACTGTATCTGGGACGCAGCTGTGATGATATCATAGAAAGCTGATCGTGCAGTTCCTACCTCTGGCTTGCTGGGTTTTTGCTGCTGGCAAAGAAAGATGTTTTCTGCCTCATCGGTGTCAGTCTGGATGGTGACTCAGTAAAATGGGGTCTGTGGGATACAGTGATTTTTTTTTTTTTTTTTTTTTTTTGTGACAGACCCGCACATATTTATTTTTTGCACATATATATTTGTCGTGATGGTCAGGTTTGGCTTCTGAGACTCAGACGGGTCTGTCCCGTCTCCTCCGTCATCCTTGTCCCTCCAGCTGAAGACGGTGGGGCTTTTGCCAAGACGCAGGGCAGATGTTCCGAGTTGCTTCCGTTTGCGCTTCGCTGGTAAACGACTTTGTGTTTTTCCCAAATACTGGCATAAACAGTGGATGTGATGATTGGCCGTGCCAGGATCTGTCCCCTGCGTGGACCACCTCCTGCACTCACAGCGGAGCAAAGCATCTTTCTCGCTGTCATAACAGTGCTGGCAGCCAGTGGGTTACAGCAGGGCAAAATGGTGCTGGCAGCTTGGGTTTCTCATTGTACTCATTTATTTATTTATTTTCCCCGAACAAACTGTGAACGGGAAACGCTCCGAATTTTGGCTGAAATGCGGCTGATCGTTTTGTCCGAAAAGCGAGTGTTTGGGAAGGTTTATTTCATTATTTTCACACAGTGTGCTTTTTCTTCATTTAAAAACAAAATTATATTTAATCCACGGTTGTGGTTTGTTTGGTTTTTTTTTTTTTCTGAGAGCTGATCCAGCCGGCGCTGGGAGCTGTACAGAGAGGAACAGCAAGAGCAAACCTCTCTCGGGTCACCCTCTCCTTCCCTCCCGCTGTGCAGCTATCGCATCCCCCCCAAATGAATTATTCAGGCGGCGCTCACAGCGCCGCGAGGACGCCCCGTGCAGCCAGCACATACCGCTGGGATATCTGCCGGGAAGGTCACGGAAACGGGGTGACACCCGCTTTGAAACAGCCCTTTGATTTCACAGCGTGCCGTCGCCCTGTGCAAGCAAAGATTACTCGTGAAGGGAAGAGTTACACCACGGGGGATGAATTTCTTGCTCCGTTTGGTCATCTCCGTGCAAGCGTGTGCAGGATTAGGTCTTCTGGTGTTTTGGATGCACGTTGGGAACGCGCTGGGTGTAACAAGCTTTGGTGCTAGAAGTAACCCGTGCTCGTGGGGCGGGTGTTTCTGGGGGCTGAACGCAAGCCCGCGGCTTGGTCCCCACTAAAGGAGCGATGCTGGTGGCAGAGATGCCTGGGTGGAATCGCGCTGTCACGTCTGTGGGGATTTGCTGAGCTGAGCTGCCTGTCTCCTGGAGCATCCCGGCTCCTCTTGAAGGGCTAAACCCGATTCCCTGCAAGATGCCTATCGATATAGCACATCTGACATGACTTAAATTTGTCACCGTAGTACGTGTCATGCGCATTGATTTTATTTTTGCTGGGGAAAGGAAGCTAGTGGGGGTAGGAGCTTGGGAAAAGAGGAAAACGGGCAGGGATGCGATGGGATTTGCTTTCAGGAAAGGCACTCCTTACCCTGAGTGTAATGCTGTACGACGTTCCCTGGAGCTGTGCGACGCTGCTGCTGCTCGTTCGCACAGTGATTGTGTCTGTTAGGGGGGCAGGGTGGGCTCTCAACCACGGATTTGATTTAGTTTGGTTCTTCAGGCTCCGGATCATAGAAAACACGGTGGTAATTGGCTTTCAGCCACCTTGCCCGGGCAGGGGATCGATACAGCTCAATATGGGGGTTCGTCTTGCGGTTTGTGCTTTTTCCAGAAAGACGGGGGAGAAAAGATGCCGTTTAAAGAAAATTACTGCATTGCCTATCAACTGAAAACAAAAGTCTTTTGTCCTGTCAATCATTTGGAGGCTTTATCTTGTCAATCACAAGGAAAATACTCCTTTTTACTTCTGCCAGACTTTGCATAGACCTGGTTTCTCCTTCATTCAAACAAGAAAGTGTTGGGGGCAGTAGCTTTTTAATTAAAAAAAACCTATAAAAAATAAATTTTAATATTTTATCAGAATTTAGACTTGAGGATAAGTAGTTATGTGAGTTAGTATGTGTCCTCCTGTTCCATAGCTGAACCTCGATGATATATCAGACTATCAAATAGTGCCACAGGCAGAAGTGTCCTCACTTTCCCTTCCCCTCTGTACACACATGGGTGTGTTATATCAAATTTCTCATGCTTGTGCTTCCACGTTATGTACATACTATAAAAAGTCACTGTGCATTTAGGTATATTGTCCTCCGCTAGATTAGGCACGATACGGTTCGTGCATGTTAAGCGACCCGGCTTCGTTAGCAGCGGCTGCAGAGGGAGGAGATGCAAAGTCTCCAGCGCTTTGCAATTTCTGAGCGCCCACCCACGCCGGTGGGTCCCCAACAGAGCCCTGCACCCATAAAACCTGGGAGAGGCCGGGGTGCAGGGGCTGTGTGTATTGATCTCTTTGCCAAATATTGCCAGCCCGGGCGCGGAGCCGGCGAGAGGAGCGAGCCTCGAGTCTCACCGCTTGCGGGTTGCTCCGCGCTTCTCGGATGCTTTCAGAGCCTGGAACCAAAGCGCGGCGTAAAGCCTGTTTCCCAAAACACCAGCTCTCCCTCAATGAATTCCTTGCGGGTCCCGGCCACGGCTCTATTTCCGCAGCGTGCGGACGATGCGCCCGATGGGAGCGTTTTGTGTCGCGAGCTGACCTCGGGGCCGTCGCATCCCCTGCCCGCGCTGCTCCTCCGGCGCTGGCGAGGCGAGGATGCTGCAAGGCTCATCGGGCAGACCTCGGGGCTGGTGCTCCGGGAGCCCGTGGTGGGCTCAGGAAGGAGGGAAGAGGCGGCGGTTTTATCCCAGGAGGAAACTACGATAACACGGCGCGCGCCGGGCCGTTTGCAGCGCCCGGATGAAGCGGCTTTTGTCGCTTCTCTTGAGGAAGATTTGCCGTAACCCTGTTCGTAGGACGTTGTGGCGCTTTTCGAATCGTTTGTGGCTTTTCTTTTGTCCGCAAGAGTGAAAGACGTTTTCCTTTCCCTTTCCGCTTCCTTTCCCTTTCGCACGGCGGGTGTCCGCCCCGCGCCGCTCCGCAGATGGGCTTCGGCTGGGTCCCTCCATGAGCAACCCGACTGCTAGAAAGTCCAGGAGTCTGTCTGTCTGTCCGTCAGTCAGCGCGTGGCTGCGTGTGCAGCCCGGGCGATGGAAGCCGGGCACCGAACGCCTCTCGAGCACGTGGTCGGGCTTTGTAGAATCGCTGGCACGCCGCTGCCTTTTCCTCCTGCCAGGGGACCTTGTTCGCCTGCTCGAGCCGGAGGCCCGGTTAAGCTCCGATAATTTGGGTCATCTCATGTCAGCAGCACTGCTGGAGCCACCAAGCCCTCGGTGCTGCTCCGGCAGCTCCTGGGATCCCCCATTCCCTACCCTGCCTGGCCGCGGGGCCGCCGCGAAGGTTCTTCTCCGCTCGTGCCAAGAGCAGCCCCTGCAAAGTCGTCGGGGCTCGCTGCTTTTAAAGCCTTTGCTGAAGCGGGCCGCGCTCCGACAGCCTCGCCGAGCCGAAGCTGGGGATGTTGTTTCGGAGCTGCCGTGGGGCCGGGGTGCGTGTGGGTGCCCGCCGTGGGCTGTCAGCCATCTGCTCGCTTCCTCGCAGGCTGGCCGGGCTTGCTGGGCAAAGGCTTTTTCCTGTAAACAGCTCTCTCCTGGGGCACGGCACGGTGTCAGGAACTGGTATCATTGTTCTCAATAGCCGCGCGTTTCCCTTCGCGGCCAGCTAAATATATAAAGCCGCTAGATATATAAAGCGGCCATATGGAGTTTCCATTTCTCTCTCGGCTCCTCTTTGAGCAGAACACCCAAATATTGCTCTTACTCTGTGCCGGGGCTTTTATGGTGAGGTTACGTGACTTAGGTGCCTTTGGCTGATGGTCCTTTGCCAAGCCAAGGTGAAATATGTGGCAAATAGGGACATCTCTTTGTAGCAGGGAAGCGTGAATCATCCCAGTTAAGCTTTTAGTTGCAAACTTTTTTCTTTTTCTGCAGCCCAACTTGGTTTCCGCTGCTCCGACCTCGGATGCGGCAGCCGCTGGCGGTGCGTTTCCAGGAACGGCACGGAGGGGAGGGCGAGCACCGGGTGCTCCATCGCCTGCGCCAGGAGACGATGGAGCTCGTGGGTCGCAGGGCGATTCGCCCTCCGGGAAAACGCAGCATGCCGACGTTGCTCTGCATCCTGAGATGATGCTCGCTCTCTGCTCCATTTGCTTTCTCTGCCCAATGGCCGCTCTGCTGGGAGTCTAGGCTCTCCAGGGTTTTACATCAGCTCTGTGTGTTTTACCCCTCTCGTGTTGGTAAAAAAAAAAAAGTTATTTTCAGAGCGTGGCGTGGTCTGGGCTGGCTCCTGGATGCGCAATGGCTCTGGAGCAGGGAGCAGCACGTGGAGATAACCCACCACCTTCGCTGCGCAGCTCTGTTTTAAGAAGCCTGGCTCGTTCCTAGAAATTCTCCTAATTCTTTACAAGTCGGTATTTTATAAATCCCAGGGCACTGATCCCTAGTTGAGTTGGGGCTGGGAAAGGTGTGGTGCAAGGACCCAGCGGGTGGTTTGGGGAATCTCTTGGGATCCTGCCCTGGCACCCACCTCACCCCGGCCAGCGTCCTCCCCACCGCCACACACACGGCGTGTCTGCTGCCAGACAAGGACAGATGGGACCCGGCGTTCCCTTTCGTCTCTCTGAATGCAGAAGATCTGTCTTATTCAAGCTTTTCTTAATAGAAGACAAATATGACTCTCTCTGGTTTTTTTTCCCTATCAGCCTTTTTTGTTTCTTTTCCTTCTGAACCGTAACAAAAGCTTTACTGCTCTGGGAGCGGTAATTAGCTTCGCTCTTATTTTCCAAGTAACTCACCTCTGAAGCGTGTGTGTGCCGGGCGGCTCCCGGGCCGCCTACAGGAGAATGGCCTCGGGGCTGAATTTGCATTTCTGCTACATAAATTCAAATTACTTTCGTACATCAAGTGTTTTCCCCGGGCAGGGGATCACTTTGTATCGGGAGATGTTTGGACGCTTGGCAGCGGGGCCTGGGGTGATGCGCTGGCTGCTGACCCCGACCAGGCTGCAGCTGCCAGCTGCTTGGCGAACAGAAGGGAAAGCCCCAAATTCCGAGTGTGTCGTGCGCCTCTGGAAGATGCCGTATCCTCAGCCGCCAGAGACACCTCGCCTGTGGCGGGAGGTGTTTGGTCCCCACGGCGTGTGCCTCTGAAGCTGCGGGTTGAGAGAGTGTGTGTGAAGTCTCACCTGGGCGCTGCTTTCATCGGTAATTGTGCCTTCTTGTTAGTTTATTAAAATACTATTTCACTGTTTTCTTTGAGCGTAGCAACGTCTGGCGGTTACTGAGCAATTGGTTGCTGTCAGCACAAGCCTTTACTGTTGGCTTTTACTCTCTTGTAATAGTAAAAATTAATGACTTTATGTCCCTCGCCTTTCATCCTCGAGCATCCTAAAGCTTCGTATGAGCAGTAGATCTCCGCAATGGAAACACACTGCCCGTGACCCGAGAGGCAGGGGCTGCTCCTGCTCCCTGCAATTGGTGCTCCCGAGCACCAGGAGATGCTTTGAGAAAAACGTGAACTTCCTCGCGTTTGATGAACAAAGAGTCTTGTCTTTCCCTGTGGAGTTGAGCCTTCAAAATAAGAGGAGCAGATGGCATTTAAAGCGTCTCCCTTTTTGACAGACAGGTTTGCTGCAGAGCTGATAAAACACGGGAGGTCACGCTTAACGGGTGCGCGGTTGTCCTGGATGATTTTTCAGGTTTTTCAAAGACCTCCTCTCTTTTTCTCGGTACAAAAACCGGGACCTCGGTCACACCCATCTCCTGCCTTGTCCTGTGCCGAAGGCGATGCGGTCTAATGTTTGCGTGGGGCGATGCCAGCCAGGGCGCTGCAGGCTTCCCATGGCATCTCTTGGAGGTTTTTGTTTCCTATGAAAGCATTTCTCACCCTTCCTTCTTGTTTAACGCAAGCTGGCGGAGGGTATCAGCTCTGGTTTGAGCTGTTGCTCGAGTGTTTATTGAAATGTCGCCGTTTCTCCCACGCATCTCCTGCCAACAGCTTCTCACCTTCCCGCTTAGGTGGAAAGGGCTCTTGAAGTCAACCGGCAGGCAGGGACCCCATGGAAAAGCGGCTCAATGCTTGTGGTGTTACTGCCCAGCCAGCCAGGGCTCCCAGGGAAGGGAGGTTTGCAAATCGTATTTCTCGGGATGGTTGTGCTGCTGTTGATAGGGAGGATGCAGCACGACGAAACGACTTATCTGCGGTCCATCCATCCCGCTGTGCTTTATCCAGTGCTTTTTTTGGGTTAACTTATTGAAAAAGGATATCCTTTGCAACATTTCCAGTGCTGCTTGTGGGTAAGGAGGTTAGCGTTGAGCATTTAAAGTCCCAGCGTGGTGCCACCAAGTTTGGTTTTTCTCCAGCTGGGTGGGTAGGTACAATTCGGTTGTGAAATGGCATTTGCCCCCTGCAAATCCCAAATCTCAAAGTAGGGTATCCCACCCTCAATGAAGGGGATCTTCAAACTCAGACTCACACAACTGTGATAATACAGGCCTTTCAGGGCAGAAAAAAAACCGGGAGGAAATAGTTATCCTCCAGGAAATTACAGTTTGCGATTTGATAATTGACCCCATGGTGTGCTTGTGAGTGACAATACGTGATGTGTTCGTGTGGCTCCTTGAAATCACTTGGATGTTCATTACCCACATTAGAAATCATTGTACAGGCTGCCCAGCTCATCCTCCTCCAACAAGTGATTATCTCCTGTGGAGCAGCTGCTAACGAGGAAAGGACCTCGCATCTTCCATGACTTACTTTGGAGGAGGAAGATAAAATAAACAGAAGACAGAGCTCCTTGCTCAAATTCTTGGTCTCCTCTGCCTTGTCACTTGGGTTTTGGTAATCATTTTAATCTGCAGTTGGGGTTTCCTGGCAGTATAAGGATTTTTCAGGGACTGTCGTTTTCTTTGTTACTTTCAGGCTGGTTGTTTCAAAACTCATTACCCTTGGCATTTATTTACGAAGGCTGGAAGCAGCTTGCATCAGGGGTGCAAAATGGAAATTGATTTACAGCGACGGTGTGTGATCTAGAAAGTGTCAATTTTTTTTCCTGGAGTCTATAAATTAGTTTTGATTCCAATGAGGTTTTATACTATACTTATAAATCAGTTCCCAAGGAGCTGTGCGAGTGTGGGAAATTAAAGTAGTCGAGCAGCAGCCCTGTATCAGCCATGCCACGGTGCAGCTTTATCATGGAGCTGCTCTCCCACGTGCGGATGCAGGGCTGGGCAAATGCTGATTTGGTTTGCATGGGATGCACTTGGGGAAGGGGCTTTCAGCTGGGGAGAAGAACCAGCTGCTAGAATACAGTTGCATCCGTACTACATCAGTTAAAAAATTAAATAGGTCTAAGCTTTTAGGAAGATAAGGGTCTGAAATGGCTTGTGATTTAAGGAAACAAGCCCCACGTTGAATTTTTTTGGAGAATATCAAAGCCTCAGCACTTCCGAGCTAGCAGACCTCTACGAGGACTTGCCTCAGGCTGGGAAACCACTGATGGTTTTGGAAATTTTGGGTTGTTTGGACTTGCAATCTCAGCATCGGGGGAGTTTGCACTGTGTGAGCGGCTAATGCATGCGAGCGTTCCCGGGGCACACTCCGGGACGGCTGATGTGCAGAAGTGCTGGAGGGAGGATTGGAAGTGAGGAAATCCACCTTTCAGCTGGTGTTTCAAATGGTTTGATTTGACATGCTGGGGAGTCGGATGCAGAAACCTCTGTGGGCAAACACGGCGGTAGCTCCTCGCCACGGGCTTGCTGGGTGCTACTGATTGTAAATGGAGAAGTGGGTAGCACTCTGCGCAGAAACACTGGAAACTGTAAGAAGACCTTTCCTTTCCCTCTGCTGTGCTAGACAGCCATGTTATACAATTTTGGTGACCCCTTAGCTGTTCAGCAGAAGGTTGGCCGTGCCGGGGCTGGGGGAAGAAGCAGGAGCGATCCCAGGAGCAGCGACTGCCCAGATGTTGGGTTCAGCTTAAGGAATTGTAGACAAATGGATGAATTTTCTGTGGACGCACAGGAGCCCTTACCTGCCAGGCTGCCTGTCTTGCACGCTGTGCCAGATTGCTACCGGGATAAACTTAGTTCAAGCTCCGTCGACTGCAGTATCGGTTTTACATCTCGTCGTTTTGAATTGCCGTTCCCGTCTTTAACTTTTGCTGCTCCGCCGTCTGTCTCCCCCAGCTGAAGCGCCTTGACAGCTTCCCTGGCACACACCAGTGATTCGTCGCACACTTGTGTGCCTTAATTGAAACATTAAAGCAGCTAATATAGAGGCATACAAAGGAACTGCTGCATCGCCCCTGAGCTTTCTGTGGACCCCAGAATCCTTTCCTAGAAACCGCCGATGTCCTCAGTCTCCTTCATCTTCTGGATTAAGTATTACCTTCTGCTTGGCTGCGAAAACCTCATTCAAGACGAGACACATTAGAACTCTGTTTATGGAGTTACTGTGGAAATCCCTGGCATTCACGCTGTGCTGGTTTGCTGTAATGAATCCGTACATGCCAGAACACCTTGCAAAGAGGGGAAAAAACAATTTTCCTTTCTCTTTAATAAGCAGAAGCTGTGACGCAGAGCAGGGATGCAATACAGAGCTCAGGTTTTCTTGGGGAGCCAGGGCGATAGTTTGGGAAAGGATCCGGGTGCTGGGCTGCCAGTGCAGCATCCTCCCTGGGGCTGTGCATCTCCCATGATTTCAAGATTTCCAGCTGTACCAGCTTCCCATTCATACCTGCTGCTTTTCACAGCATGGACACGTATGGGTCTGCCCGCCCGGGCAATTCTGGAGGCAAGTTCTTGGGTTTAAAGTTAGAAACACTCAGGAAAAGAGCTTTCGGGAACTGCCACACGATAGAAATCCTCGGACTGAGGCAGAAATAAGTACTTTTTTCCCTGTAGTCAGACTGGTGACGAATATTCGTTTGCAAGACCCAGCCTGTTTGGCTGCCCGAGCTCCGGCGTTGCTCTGGGAGCACGCGAGGCTGCCGACCCCTCCCGGGCTTTGCTGAGGGTGATCCCTGCTGAACCTGGCACCCGCTGCCGGGGTGGTCGGCTCCGGATTTGGTCCTTACTGACCTGCGGGGCCCTGGCACAGAGAAGGGGGATCAAATCTCATTTTTATAAAAAACCAAATGAGTTCTGCGGGGGCGGTGATAGAGGGACCGCTCAGCCCCAATTCCCAGCTCCTTACGGAGCAGCAGCGTCCGTGCTTGGAGCAGGGGACAAACCCGGACCCCCCCAGGGAACCTGCTCCTGCCATACCGAATACCCCCCCGCTGCGGGAGGGACCCAGCGCAGCCCCCTGGGCTTTTCCCACACTTCTCCTATTTATGTTGAACTTTCAGTTTAGTTCACTGGGTTCGAGCTGGTTCTTAACTTGAAGCAGTGCTCGCTGTGCTTGGGAAATTTTTCAGCTTTACTCAAAATGGGCTAGAAATTGTACCCTTGAGCCAGATCGCCGGCGAGTCTGGCAGCCCGGGCGTACGTAACCTGGTGCTCGTATCCTTCCCTGGGCTTTGAAGTCGGTCGTTTGGGCCTTCGTTAAAGTTTCCACAGTGTCGCGGGGAGCCTGTAGGAAACCTTTTGGATGTGGAGAAGAGCGAGCGCTCCCCCAGTAAAGCACGGGTGCCGCTGCTGGATGCTGTGGGCACGCCGGGTGCGTCGTGGGCGGCTTGGCATACGGAGCTGCCATGGGTTAGGGCTCATGAGAACCGGGATTTTCTGCCCATTACGGGCTCATTAGTACTGCCTGGCCCATGCTCGCTGCCTTCTCCACCTTCTCGATGGCTGGAGCTGGATCTTATTGCTCGTACCATGTTAGTTTTGTTCCTCCCTGCAGGCCAGCAAAGCCAGGCTTGAGCATAGCTGGTGAAGGCTGGGATCGTCATACAGCAAACCCTCAGCAAATCCGCGCCTCTGCCAGGCCCTGCTGGGGTGATTCTCCTTCCATCGGTGTTCCTGGGGGACCCTATGGCCCCCAAAGCTCAGCCTGGATGGGCTAATGGCTATGGGCTGCCATAGCTAACGACCTTAATGCGGGCCAGTCTCATTTCTGCTCTCAGAGTTCACTGGAAAAAATATTTTTAACACAGTACCTCATAGAAGGTGACAAAAGTGATTTCAACTTCATTGGTTTTTCCATTTGCACAGTCATCGAAAGGCCAACAGCAGTGGAGAGCATCAGCCCCAACCATTAATGGAGCCTATTTTCTTTCCTGTACGGTGATCACTGGTGCGGCGTCCCGGGGGGGGACGGTTATCTCTGACGACAGCAGGTTGCCACCGGTGTCCCTACCTCTGCCGCATCTCCCACTCTGCTGGTATTTATAACCAGTCAGGAAGTCTGGGAGGTTATTGGTGCCAATATTTTTAGCTGGTTAGGAAGAAAGGCATTTTGTGTATGCGTGGGGGTGTTTGTTTTGCTTTGGGTTCGTTTAGCAAATGTTGGTGATTTTTTTTTTTTTTCTTTTTTTAATTAGGGAGATGTAAGCTTAGAGCAAATTTGAAGCAGATGGGGTTGGTGACATCACCCTTTGTTTTACTCCTGTTAGTGCAGATTAGCTACTTTGGGGTAAATCCTGAAGAGGACCTTTTAGGCTTAAACACCCCAATCGCCAGCCTTTTCCCATCCCTTCTGTCCTTTTGTCCGTCTGCTTTGTCCTCTCATTACACCTCTGTCGATCTCCATCACATGCTGCTTCCAGACAAAATCCCATAAAACTTACAGCCGTTTCTCGTGCTGGAGATGAGCAGCCAGCCTGTGCCAGGCTCGCAGGGAGCTGTGTGGGGTGGTGGTCCCCTCGGGAAGAGCCTTCGGGGATTGGTACTGGTGCAGGACTGGAGCCCGCAGCTCTGGAGCGGAGCGCTGCTGGACCCTTCTCCCAAACCTGACCCCATACCTTCAATCCACGTGGAGTTTTTTGATTTTCTGTTGGTACCCCCTGACAGCTGCCGCTCTCCCCGTGCGTACCAGACCCTGCAAGACGCTTTGCCTGGGCTCTTCTGTCCCCACGCTGCTCCTGCCTCTCCTCTCCCCCAGCATCCCTGGGCGGCTCTTGTATGGGGGCTTCTTCGTGGATCTGTGCCAAAAGTTGGACCATCTCCACCAAAGAGCCTACGACTCCAGCTGGCTCTCGGCACGATGTGCTGTCCTTGCCTGTCCCTGCTTTGTCCCTTGGCTGAGTCCCCTGCCTTTAGCCCTGACATGCCACTCTGTTTTCCTCCTATCACTCACACAAGCGTGCCCGGCAGGGTTCGGGGGTGCGTGGCTTTTTCCCCACAGCCCATCTAAAGGCACGATGGTTTGAATTGCATCCAAATCTCCGGGCCAGCGAGTGTCCCTCCCCTGCAGCCCAGTCCTGCTGGGGGACAGTGGCAGGACCCCTCGTCCCCTCGCAGCACAGAGCGTTTTCCAACCCGCCTCGGTCCTGGCCGGGGCTGGTGCTGCCTCGCACCGGGCGCTGCTCCCATCCCCGAGCCAGCAGGAATTTGCTTTATCTCCCTGGCAGCAGATGAAAAACCCTGGCCACAGGATGTGTTTGTGCACATTTTGCTGGGGAAAGCGAGGGGAGGGGCGGGCGCAGAGGAGGGAGGGAGCCAAGTAAGGCTCTGGATCCTCAAGTTTATTTTCAATACTTTTCCCCCCTAAAGAGTTAAAATTGTTTTTATTCTCCAGCGATGCCCTTGGAGTTTTAGTCTGCCTTCTCCAACAATAATACGGCCGGGATCACGGCCGTGGTGCGAGGCTCAAGTGCTTGGCACAACGGCAAAGCTTGAATTGCCAAAAGCAAGTGCTCTTCAACCTCTGCGACTTGCTTCCCCCACGGACCTGATGGTTCAATGAATTAACGCCCTCGTGTTTTCCCAGTGGGAATCTGGATGAGGGTGCAGGAGAAAATATCTTTAACAGGCTGTGTCTCGTCCTTGAGCTTTTATTTCCCCTTTACCTGGCACGGGTATGCAGAGCTGCCCGCTCCGATTTAGCAAAGCCCGTGGTGCTTCACACCATCCTGCGAGCGCTGAATATAACAAATATTACTTCAAAATACAGCTATATATAACCCCATTTCCCTTTTGTACAGAGCTGGATCGTAGCTTTATGCTTTTATACCTGCTGTTCAATGCTCGTGCATATAAATACAGCTCGGTTTTTCTTGGCTGCTCCAGGAATGGCTTGGCTTCCTCCCTGCCTCGGGGCTTCCAGCATGGCACGTGTGAAAGGCAGCCCAAGCGCGATCCTCCTGTTTTTCTCTTGGCCAAATTGCTTAAGCATCTTTGGACCTTGGGTTTTCCATTTGAAAAATGGCATTGATGGTTTGCAGGACTTAATTAACGGCTGTAAAATGTTTGGTGCTAAGAATTGCTGGGAAGGACCGTGCTAATGGTGCGCAGGACCGAGCAGGGTTCGTGTAGGACCTCCTGCTGTGCAGAATGCTCCCAAAGCATTTTGATTTCTTTCTTTTACGAAAGCAGAGCAGCTCGCTGCTGTCCGGGCTGGAAGCAGGTTGCTTTTTACTTCTGTGTCCCAACTTGGAGGGACCTTTCCAAAAGCGGGTTTGCTCTTACGGAGGAACACACGGCGTTGCCCGTAACTTCTTTGCTGGGGCTTCTCTGCAGGTAAAAGCCCATCAGTGTGTGCCACAGGCGTCTGAAAGCAGGGCTGGAAGACCCCAGACTGCTGGTGTAGCAGCCCTGAGTGATGTTTTTTTACGGATTTCCCATTGCAAGGCTCTGGGCAGTGCGTGCCGTTTGCTTTTTGTGCCTTATCTTGCAGGCTGCCAGCGTCTCATAGGTGCCCGGCTGGCTGCGGCTGAAGCCGGAGCCGAGGGCTCGGCAAAGGCAGCTGCTCCGCTAGCCTGGCCGGGAACCTCGCGCTGAGCCCGAGTGGTTCCAAGACAGGTAAAATCTTCTCATCTGTCCTTCTCATTTAGATCTTATCGTCCGTGTTTAGTGCAGACGGTCCGTTCCTGCAGTGCTGCTTGCATCCTGCCATCATTTTGCTTAGGCCGGTGTCCAAGAAAAGGCTATTTATTCCTCTGTTTAAATTTATGTACAGTATAAACCATTGTGTCCCAAGCTGTTTATGAAGCAGAGAGGCACTTCCTCTTCCCATTTCTCATTTTTAATCAATGGTTTCTGCTTACTCACCAAGAGCGAAGCCACAGAGGAATCATTTCTTTTCCTTTTGTCCCTTATTAAATTCAACAGCCCTGGTGCAGGTACCAAAAACCAAGCGATTGCACGGAAAAAAGCGACAATTTCCCTGCGCGGCTGCCTTTGGAGGTGATTAACTGCACCGTTACCAGGACACAGTAAAATCAAACGGCGGCAGGGAGGTGTGTTGCTGGTTTCTGGTGAGGTTTCTGGTGCTGGCTGACACCCGGCTGCGAGCGGGGCTGGGACTTGGCGGCCGCACTGTTTTGCTTTGCAGGTGAGCTCAGCCCAGTGCCGTCCTGGAAGCAAAAGGGCAAGATTATCTTAAAATATAAGAGCCCTTTTTGCATCCAGCCAGGTGCCATTAAGTGTCTGGATTTCTTTTGACAGTAGGGTTGGACTCATAGATTGAAGGACCTTGTGAAAGCATTGCTCGTATTTAATGCAACCTGCCAGAAAATAGTCAAAGCAATCGGAGTGGGGTTGATGGGAGGTGACGCAGGGGACAGAAGAGGGTGGCAGTGACTTTTTGGGCCTGGCAGGTAACTACCGTTGCTTTGCATCAAAGCTATTGCTGTCAGCAGTTTCACCTTCATGTCCAAAAGCTTTTCTATGCACCAAGCCAGAAAGCGCGGCTGACTCTAACCTTGGCGGGGCATTGGCTCAGCGTGGGTAATTAAAGTAATTTTCGCTGTGCCTAATCGATATCGGGAGACATTGATTCTGCTCAGCATGGTGGGAGTCCCCAGCAGGGATGGGGAGATGTCGGGTGCCCAGTGCTCCTGCGTGGGAATCGGGACATTTCCAAGCTTATTCTGCAGCACCCGCTTTGCAATAACAGCGTGCAAACTGGAGTGGCCCCACTGATAACGCCAGCCCAGGACCAGCCAGGGCAGAGCAGGCCTCTGCACTTAAATAAATATCAATCTGCAGAGAAGGTTGGTGCACAGGCCCCCCAAAACCGGGGCTCCAGCTCCCCGCGCTGCGCTCCTCCGTGGGGGAAGCCAGGCTGCCGGGAGGTGGTGGCTGATGCATCAGTCCCTGCGTGAGGTTGGCGGTGCTGGAAGCCTGGAAGCGTTTTCCCAAGCCAGTCCTGCTCCTCCCTGCGTGTCAGCTTTTTTGGGGCAAGGACGATCCTTACTGCAAGTCATCGCTCCTCTCCGTTTGCCCAGTTTATAGCCCAGTTCCCCATCGCACGGCATGCTTTTGCTTCTGGCCTGGAGCTTTCACAGCCAAAACTTGGCAAACCCCCCACCTCCCTTCAGCACCGGTCGTTTGGGGTCACTGTCCTCCACCAAGAGGATACCTTCGGGAAGGATGCGATTCTGCTGCGTTTGCTAGCAAAGTTTCCTGTGGAGTGTACTTTTTCTTCCTTTTCTCGTGCCACGCACATCCAGGGGCTCAGCCCGTTTTCCTGCCCCGCAGCTCGGGGGGGGGGCCGGGTACCACGCGGGTGTCCCCGGCTGCCCAGTCCCTGCCAGCATCAGTGGGGGGGCCTGGGGTTTCAGGATGTGTCTGGGAAACCGGCTCCACCAGTTAGGATGGATGTTTGATTTAGTCTCTTGTTTGGGTTTAATTGATAGACTTTTCAGGGATGGTGAAATCGGCATAGGATTTTTCTGGTGTGGCAGTTGTGAATAAGAACGTTTCCCATTTTTTTCATTCCCTGTGAAAGGAAGAGAAAGCGTGTCTAATAACAGTTGTGCGAGGAAGGCCGTACACAATAAAGACGTTATGAAAAATATTACACTCATCCATATTGATTTTTGCTTTGTTTGCTAGCTGGTTCCTTTATTACCCTGGCAGAGCCATAAGCAATGTCATCCCAGGCTCAGCTAATGAGCGAACATCAGCTGCTGTCAGTCTGCCTTCAAAATTCACTTCCACCGGTCATTTTAAAAATAACTATTTGAAAAACGCCGGCCTGGTTTCAGGGCTCGGTTGTGCCAGTGGGATGGTTGCTGTGGCGCGGGAAAGGCGGCACGTCCTGGGGACGGTCCCTGTTGGCCTGGGGACAGGGCTGGACTGGGAGCACGGGGGGGTTGGGTCTGGGCTCCTGCTGTCCTTTGGACTCAACAAAATCTGTGTCTTTTGCAGGACGGTGGCCGAGCCCCGTTAAACGGGATTAAACATAATCCTTCCCCAAGTTTTGCAGGTCATCTTTATTCAGTGACCTTTTCTTAAGCAATGCACTTCGTCCCCTGTTCCCCCCCAGTAAGGAAATGTTTGCAAGTGCTTCATTTATTTAAAATTGACTCCAGTTCCCAGTAGCAAGGGCTGGAGTTAGCCCCAGGGTCTCTGGTGGGAAGAGATTTGGGCTGTCATGGAGAGTGATGTGCATGGGTTTTGAATGCCATTAATTAATTAGAGTTTTGCAGCCCCTTTTCCATCCTGGAGCAGCAACTCCCTTCATTAGCGAAGAGACAAACGCTACCTCCAGACGGCACGGTGCGGTCCCAGAAACCTTCCTGGCTCCTTGCTGGAGAGCACGTTCTCAGCTGGGACTAGATTTACAGTACCATCATGTATTATTCATCCGAAATAATACATATTCTAACTCTGCAATTGTGCAGGGCAAGGCAGAGTAATTTTAAGGATATCTCCAATCTATAAATCTTAACGTTCAAAGCATTAACAGATTTTGTGTGCGTACGTGTTGCGTATGTGTTACGCAAGGAACTGTTCCTCTTAGCAGAGAGCAAGGGATGCACCCAAAATTAAATGTTTTGCAAAGAAGCAATGCAGCATTTCGCGGCAGCGAAGCTGCTCAGGTGTTCGGTGTCTCTCTCTACTTTTAACAGGAGAAATAAGTGATTTGGGCATGTTACACCAGTTCTCGTCTGGTCTAAATATATCTGCTGAAAAAAAGTGAGAGCTTACAGTTTGAGGGTATTTCATTGGACTTGAGGTCAACATTAAATTAGGGTTATGCCCAAGTTACAATGAATAACTAACCGGTTACTAAAGCTGCAGATTTCCTCATTTGTTAGTGGGATCATTTCTGAGTGGGGGAGCAGAGGAAGAGGAAAGAAATTAATCTTCCAAAACCCACTAGCATTTAATAAAAGAATTAAAGTAGAGTACCTGTTAGGAAAGCAATGGACTGTGGGACTTTTTACAGGGGGCATGTCCCAATTTATGTTAGTCTTATTAAAATAATTGATATTAAAGAAAAAAGCGGGCACTGTTTATTTGAAAGACACGTTCTTTGCCATCGTGAAATCTTTGTATTCCCGGTAACGTTGCACTTTCCCCTAGGTCTAAATTATAGCTTGGAAGGCCCTTTTCTTTAACTGAGTAAATAAGATTTAGCTCCTGTGCGCTATCTACCTGTTTCTATGGAAACCAGATTTTAGTGCCAAGCGAGCTGCTTGGATCCGGCACCGCTCGGCTCCGGCTTCACACCGGCCTGAGCGAGAGCGGCAATAACCCACCCAGGCTCGGGGGGGGCACACGACAGGCTCGCCCCGATGCCTGGAGAAGCCAAATTAAGGGGGGGTACGGCTGGCCGGGGTGATGTTGAGCTTGTCGGTGTGATGCTGAACTTGTCGGATCTCCTAAAGGCTGATAATCGGGTTATTTTTTTTGCTGAAACGAGGATCTTGCCTCTGCCCGGAGGGGAAGAGGAGATGCTTTGGGCTGTTACCCGCACGCAGGGAATCCTGAGGCTCCGTTTATAAATGTGTGTGGGATGCGGGGGGGGGCGGGGAGCTGGGGGAGGCTGCGCCGAGGGATCATCCGTGATGCTGTAACGAGCCCCGGGTTGGATCCTGGAGGAGATGAACAGGCTCCAGTGGTGCTTGTCTCGGGGTTCCCGTTCAAGAGCAGCTTTGGAAGAGTAAAGCAAGCCAAAAAGATTTCCCTTTTGTATTGAAAAAATTATTAAAGCATAATTATGTTCTCAGACTTGAATAATGAAACATCTTTCTCTGTGGGTCTTAGGGCCAAAATAGATGTATTTTTTATGTTATTTTTAACAGTGCAATTTTTGACATGTCACAGCTCCTGTTCTCTTCGTACTCAAAGTGGAAAAAGCCGAGCAATATGATCGTCGTTATTAGAATCTCCAGCCTATTTTTACCATGTTTGGGATTAGATAATGCAACGTGTTTAAGGGTCTGCCCTGGAGCGTGGGTAGAAACCATCAGGTGGTTAAAACCAGACGGTCTCTCTGGTCACCTTTCTCTGATATCGAAGACCATGTCGCATCAGCATTTAAAATTTTAATGAAAAACTGGAGTGGAAGTTGACGTTAGCTTACTCGGTGGCTGGACATCCCATGGTGCTGGTGATGATTATGGTCTTTCAAAGCCCATGAGAGTATTTCTATAGCCTTTAAATTATTATTTTTGCTGCTTTCCAGGCATTTGTCCTCTCTCTTCTTTGCTGTGCTGGGATTTTTGTGATGGTTGGAGCCGACTTAAGCCAGCTCCTCCGCTGCCTGCACCACGTTTGAGAAATCAGAGTTATCGGCTGTGGCAAGGGGCTGTGGCAACGCAGAGCAAGCTTGGTGGGTAAATAAGCAACAAATCAACTTACAGCCCCTTGATCTGCGCTTGTACACCAAGATCTTGATGATAGCGAGGATTAATAATACGCCACAATGATAAATCTGGAGCAGACCCAAGGTTTAGCGGGAAGGACTATGGCCCAGGGAAGAACCATTCCCGGCAGCTCTTCGGTGACGAGGAGCATCAGCCACCGCTCGCTGCGAGCGTGGGAACCCCAGTCCGGCCCCGCATCCCACTCTCGCCGGGAAGATGCCGCTTCCTCGCTGCTTGGTGTAACGGGGACAATTCCTGCCCTCGGCTGGGACAGGAGGTCATAAAAAGACACGAAAGATTTTTCTGCAAAACGAGGTAGCTGGAGACTTCTTCCAGGCCCTTGCGCTCCTGTTTGGGGGTTTCTGCTAGAAAAGGCGGCGTGTTCTTCGTCCAGCGTGCCAGCTCTGTTAGAGGTGCGCGGGGAGCAGAGAAGTTGCCGTGCTGGCTGTGGAGTCTCACTTTTCATCCCCCCCTTTTTTTTTTTTTGGCATTTGGCTTTATCAATTGCATCATCCATGTGCCCGTTCCTCGTCTCAGCTAAAACTCCCTGGGTGTTTGGTGTACTCACCCTGGAGTCCAGTGACCCTCCAGGTGAAAGAGCCCCCCCAGCCTGCAACCAGTTCAGATCTTGGTGCTCGCTGGGTGGGATAATGAACGGGGCAGAAACCAAATCCTGCATCTGGAGGTTTGCCTTTCTTTCTGCCTCAGGCCCTTTTGTAATCTTAATGGGAAAAAAATCCTTCCTCCCCATCCACCTATTCTTTATTGGAACTGCTAAACAGTCATCTTCAGTGACTTTCTAATAAAAGGATGTCTGTTAAATGGAGCCCCAGAGAGCTGAGCTGCTTTACAGGGAGCTGTTGGAACTTGTTTCCGTGCCAGCTTTATAATATAGTTTAATATAGTTCTGGTCCTTTTTCTGCATAGTTTTTCCCCATCAAAGCTTATCATCGCCACTCTGTTGTCTTACCGCCACACAGCTTTACAGTGGGTTTGGGGAGGGGAAGGGGAATGGCACGTGGAGCAGCAGAGAGTTCAGTATTTGTATCCCAAACGCAAATTCACAAGTGACTCAACTCTGTCCGGGTGGCGAAATGCTCTTAAGTTAAAATTCTGGTGACGAACAGGCTTGTAACGCCACAGCTGCTTGCAATTCCTTATTTATTTATTTGTAATTTTATTTATTTTAACTTTGTCCTGGAGTGCGGTACCAGTTACAGCCTAACTGCACCGCACGTTAGCTCTGGGACGGATGTGGCCCCAGGCACTCGGCAGCACAAACAAAGCCAGAAACACAGATGTACTGGTAGAGACAGCAGCCAGAGGAGGAGGTAGGGAGAGATGTGTATTTACACGAGTGTCCTGGATCCTGGCCGAGAGCTGGCGCTCGAGGTGGAGGTGGCTGATGAGCAGCACTGGGCTTTCCGGAATCGTTTGGGAGATGGGATCTTGGCAAGACGTGATAGGATGTCTGCTTGCTTTGCGAGATTCACAGGCGAGTCTGGCCAAGCTTCTTCTTCTAGTATTTCTTATAAAATTCTCTTACAAGCCCTGGGATGTGCGTTTGCCTTGGGGATGAAACTCAGCAGAGTCCGTGCTGTCCCGGGTGACCCCAGCCAAGCCCCCTTGCCGTGGGGTGGTGCGAGAGCCGGTGGGTTCGTGTTTTGGCAGCTTCATTTCTCATACAGAAAAGGTGCCGTGGTTCCTTAGGAAGGGCAGGGGAAGGGTCCTCGCGTGGGCTGGAGCAAACCAGGGTACCGCTGGTGATCCCGCGAGTGGGTCCGGGCAGGGAAAGGGGCTTGACATCTCTTCTCGCAAGGCTGGTCCAGAGAGGGTCCGGAGGAGAAGCTGGGACCTGCCTGTCCCCCGGAGCCTGTCTGGGAGCGTTTGGCAGCGGTTGTACAAAGTCTGCTGGGAAGGCTCTCGGAAGCAAGAGAGGGATCGATCCGAGCGCGGTCGTCTCCACGGCCAGCAGTGCGGTACAGGAGGATGCGGCCACGCAGCCGTGCACGGAGACGATGCTGGATTTGCTGCTTCCCCTGACACCGGCTGGGTGGCACTGCTGGAAACCAGTGCGACTCCACTGGTTAAGCTGGAGCTGGCTCGGCACGTGTAACTGAGTCGGTTCATTTGTCTGTGCCTCGTTTCCCCTCTATATTCCCCTTTCTTGTGGCTCTTTTCTCATGTTGCATCAAGTGACTGCTGCAGCACACCAAGAGTGTCTGGCGGCTGTGGGCACCCATGGCTGCTAGATGTCCGTTCTTCCTCACCCCCAAGGTGGCTTTCCAGACTTTTCCTGGAAATCCCGGCTGCACCCAATAGCTGCAGCAGTCTCCTCTGCCAGCATTGCTCCCAACACCCCCCTCTGGGAGTAGGTAAGGAAATGGAAACAGGAGGGGATATTCCCTCTGCCAGATGGATGTTTAATTAATTTAGATCGTTTTTATCCTGAAGTTATCGGCTCGGCATAGGGATGGGGAGGTTGGCCCCTGTAGCTTTGCTGGAGTCACCAGGGGGAGGCTGGCAGGGTTCCAGCCCAGTGGTCCCAAAGCCGTCACCTGTACTGGGCTATAACGTGGTCCCGGCAGGAAATTCCCATCAGGATATCTCCAGGGATCTGTGAGAAAGCAGCTGCAGGGCCATAAGGGAGTGAAGACATCAATGACTGCGCTCAGCAGAGTCATTGAACCATCTCCAGGTCTGTGGATCTAATCGCTTTAGCTGTGTCCCATCCTTCGCTCCTGCACCATGGAAGCGTTTTCTGGTTGGGGCTGACGTGCCGTGACCCCTTTCCAGGGCTGGGATGAAGACGTCGTGTGTTTTATACAGGCAGGAGCTGTGCCATCCACAGCACATGCAGGTGCCAGGGCAAGACATGCTGCCCATGCTGGCGCTTTACTGGGAGTAAATTGGGATAACCCTGCCTCAAATCCACTCCCAATGGGTATTTAGATGTGAAGAAAGAGGGTGAGATGCAGCAAGCTGGGATCACGCTTTTTAATGGAAGGGTTCCAATAAAAATAGCTTGGATAGACGATTAATAGAAGTCTTAATAAATGCTAAATTGTTTTGGTATATGGCCTGTCAGCTTTTGTCTGTGGCTTTACAGATACCAGTGCCGCCACCTACTATCACGGTTGTGAACTTTTATTACTGATAGTGCTCTAGCCTGTAGCGGAATAAAGCACTTTATGAAAAATGCATTAGTGGGGCCTTTGTTAGCAGAGCGTTGCCTCAGTATTCCCTGCTGTGATAACCAGTGGGCGCATTTCCCTGGGTTTTCCCTCGGTGGTGCGGTGATGACAATTCTGTATTTCTCTCCCTTCTTTTAACCCGTCAGCCTGGCAGCTCCCTCCTCTCACAGCTCGTGTTTCCCAGGCAGGGCTGCCGTTGCGGTCGGACTTGTAGCCAGGCAGGGTCTGGGTGGACGGGACTGGGCAATACTGGCCAGGGAAGGGCTCTAGTTTCTGGGCATGCAGTGGGCAAGGAGGAAAACACTCGTGGGAGATCCTAGCAAGTTATGGGGTGCGTGGCTCAGGTGGCAAATTTACTGGCGTTGTGCTGATTTGACATTTTGGATGGCCTGTTTTTCCATTTGAGCCAATTTGTTCCCTTTTCTCTGTCCTCTTCTCCGTGGACATACTTACTCGTTGTTGGCCTTGGTGTCGGGTACCAGGTGAAGTAATGAAGATCCCGTGATAAATATTGCAGAGGAGCTGGCGTGGGACTGTGGCGGTGTGGGTTTCTTGGTAGGGAGAGAGAGCAAGAGCCCAGGCTATTGCTGGGAGCATCCTCGGGGTAGGTATTACACCCATTGCTCCTCTTGAGGTCCGACGTAGAGAAGAAAGCCCCGATCCTGTGTCAGCCAGATGATGGAGAGCCCTGTTTATAGCTCCTGCATTCCTGGCACGCCTTTCTTGCTCAGAAGAGCTGTGTTTCGTTGCACGCACCAGCTGGAAAAGAAGTCTTGTTGACCGACGGCCACAAGCTGCCGCGCGTGAGGTCCCTCCGCGGCGTCCGGGGGGCACCACCGCGTCTGGACCCTGCTGGTGGGAGAAGAAACTCGGCTCTTGTTTGACCTTCAGGGTGCCCGTGAACGCCCCCGAGGAGAGTCCAGTTGGGTTTATAGGTCGACACACATCACCCCGTGGGGTGGTTTTTCCTTCGAGGTGTGTCTGGAGGTGGGGGTTGGATGGGTGGGTGCACCGTGGTCCTGCCATGGTCCTGCCAGCGTCCAGCTGCTGCCCTCGCTTGTCCACGTCCACGATTGTGGCTGTTCGCTGACCAGTCGTCCCACTTAAAATCTCGTTTACAGCCAGCGAGGGAGAGAGTTTGCTCGGTTTAACGTTTTCTTTGCGAATGTAATTTCAGAGAGGGGAACGCTTGCATAAATATACGTATATTGTCTAACCGTCTTTTTTCCTTTTAGTCACTCAAACATGTGATTCTACTCCTCCAGCTGTAAAGCCAAGCATGTGAATGTTAAATTGTTAAATAAGTCAAACATAATTATTCAAGTACCCAGCATAATGTGTTTCAGAAGTGCAGAATCTGAAATCCAACACAATGCGCGCGGGTAAACGCTTTTGTGGAGATTGTACTCCTAAGGGGAATGTCATTTTGACAAGAATATATTTTCCTTCTTTCCTCTCACAGCCTGTCTTGTACTGTCTTGATGCTTTGGTGGAAGTCTCATCCAAGTACAGTTCATTTTGATGTGGAATTATTCAAACCTTTCAGATCCATCCCTGTGGACCGGTTTGCTCTGCAGGCTGATGAAATGATACCGGTGCAGCAAAATGCAGAGGACCTGACATTAAATGAAAGGTTTTCTTTTGCAAGGGTTAGTCTGAGCTGGTTATCTTTTGGTAGTGCTATCAAATGCTCTTTTCTGCAGTCCAGGCACATCATCTACATCTGGCCAAAATATGTCACAGAAAAAAGATGTTTTGAACAAAAAACATCCTTTATAGCAGATGGGGCTAAAGTCATTAAAACTCAATTTTCAGGGACATTTTTGGGCCTTTTTGTCCAAAAATGAAAAACACTTTGTTTGAAAGTTTGTGGATTCAAAGGAAACATTGCCTTTTTTCTTTTTTTTTTTTTTTTTATTCAATAAAACCAAAATGCTTATCTAGATAGCATATCTAGATAGTTATCTGTCACAGCAGAAAGCGATTTCTTCTTTTTGCTGTCCCATTCCTGAATTTTAAGAATAATGCCAGGCTGAGCTATTCCTCGGAGAATTTCAGTGGTTGCTGCCATTAAGCACATAGGGTTGTTAGCACGGATTTTCATAGTGCATGGCTTCTCGCCCCTTCCCCAGCCCTGCATGATGAGGCACCTGAGCAGGGTCTCACCCTGACCTGGGCTTTTTGGGGTTTCGTGCTACGTAAAATGCCGCGTGCAATGGTAACTCCGGTCGCTTCGCTTGTTAGCTGCAGGGAAGTCAGTAAGACTCCAACCTCCAAGTCAAATGTGCTCTTGCTGGTCTCGCTGCCAGTATGAAAATGTCAAGAGAGCCAACTAAGAACAAATATTAGTTTCCTGTTCCCTTCCCTTACTACAAGTAAATACTTGTCAGACGTTTCCAGGAGCTTCACTGGGCAGAAACCAGCTTCACCTGTTTTATTGCAAAATATCTCTATTCTGGACAGGAGCTCCAGGGAGAAGTTTTCTGTGAACCTCCGTTACTGGCCTGCTCATTCATACCTAACGTGACAGCAGTTATTTCTCTAATGGTTGCTCTGATCTCATCTTCAGATTTGCATGAGTGGCCTTTGGGATGCAGTTTTAGGTGTTGGCTTTTATTTATAACACTGTACAGAGCTCTGCAGACCTGCCCTTCTGGGACCAGTAATTCCTGTTCCTTTTTTTCTGTTTTTTTCCCCCACCTTAGCCTGTTAGTAAATGCACGACGTGGCTGATGGGAACCCTCCGGTCCCTCTTGCGCAGGGCATCATCAAGGGTGTGCATCCATCTCGCTGCAAAATGGATCATGACCTTTGTCAACAATGTGCATTCAAAACCTGAGTCCTTAATACTGGCTGTGGTCTGTATTAACGCAGAGAAAGAGCTATTTTTTTTTTTATTTTTTTTTTCTGCTTCCCCCTGCAACCCAAGGCTGACCACGGTGCCATCCGTCTGCTCTTTGTTTCTGATGTCTGATTAAAGGGCTGGAAGAAAGATCATGTGGTGGTTAGAGCTCCGTTTCCCTTTCTCTGGATGAACGTGTGATTATGTGTGTGTATTTTTGGCATTTCTTTCCTGTACGGGAGCTGGAGCTCGCTCTTTACCGCCCATGCGATTTTCACGCTGCACGTTGAAATTCCTCGAAGCTTCTGGTTTCTGCGTGTTCCATGCTTGCTCAATCTGTTCCTATTAATTTTTAAACACATTTTAGCAGTAGATAAACAGCTGGTGACACTTTCGGAGTCACACTCTGTCGTCTGAGGAGCTGATGTGACTCCCCAGCACCGCGCGCCGAGCCGGGCAGAGCCGGGGCCGTCGGGATCCTGTTCCCTTGGGGTGCAGATACTCTCTGCGTGGCACTTCCCACCCATCTCTGGGTGAGCCGGGGCTCACCAGCCACCAGTTTGCTTTTCCTGCTGTTTTAAACTGTCCTGGTATGCTGCAGGTCCTAAGAGCGAAGCTGAGCTCACGGTGGAGGATCCAGCTGGGGAATCTGCCTGAGCATCTTTGACAAAGCTATTTACATTCCTTAAATCATTGACTGAAAACATCATGCCTGACTCTTTCTTTCCTTTTTTTCTTGGCAGCAGCCAAGATCTAATCTATGATTCTTTTTTTTTATTTTTTTATTTTTTTTTTACAGCTGTATGGATTTGTTAGGTCTGAAGGGACCCTTAGATCATCTTGTCTCGCCCTCTGTACAGCAGTGACCGTGGAAATCCATCCAGCTTCCCTTCCGCCCTGTAATTTGTGAGCTGTGACTGTGCGTACCCCGCTAAGGGAGCCAATATTTTGGATATCTTTTACTGCAATTCCTCTATACGCCAGTTTGCAGTATGCTGTGATTGATGCGTGTTTCAGTCACCCACATAGCAGTAAATGTGCTGTCTGCAGAGGCAGAGCAAAGACTAAATTTAACACACTTAGTCAAATAAAAGCACTTTATGGGTATATTTATCCACTGTTACAGTACGTGAGGAAGGGAGGTAGTTTCTGACTATCAGAGTCCCTGGAAAGCTGCGTTGTGGATTGCTTCTCCATCAGCCCCAGGCTCCTGCCTTTCTGCAGGTGTAAATAGATTAATTGACATAATGGCATTAAGCCATGGAAAAAAGGTGGCTGTAAGCGTCAGAGGTCTTTATCGGATGGCACGGCCAGTGTGTGCGGTGCCGTCCTCTCCGGGGCTACACTGGGCTCTTCTGGAGAGCCCAGCATGGGAACTGGTCTGCCCAGGGGCTGGGAGGGTGCTCCAAATAGTAAGTCGTGTTTGAAAACCTCTGCTGACACTTCTAGTTGATCATGGTTTGGGGGAAGTCGGTGTTTGCTATTTTGAAAACCATCCTTTGAGTAACAAATCAGAGGGGAACCGAGGGCTATTTCTGCAGAATATTGATGGAAATCCCTTTTTTATTTCTAAAACAACATTTATTTCTGGAAGGTGTTTCACCAGCAACTTTTCAGGAGCGAAGCAGAATATGTACAAAAATAAAAAGAATCCTTTCATCTCATTCTGGGGAGGGCAGGGAAGAGGAGGAGTAGCATCCTTACTGCGCACGGCCGTCCTGGCTCTCCTACTGCATTGCACAGTCTTAAGAGTCTTCCTTTGTGTAAACCATCTAATAATTGCAAAGAGAGAAACTCCTGGTAGTATTTGTAAGCCTGGTAGAGCTGTCCTTTCCCAGGTTAGCCTTTTGCTTTTGAAATGGTTCTTGCAGTTCCTGGAAGTTGGGCAGGAATTGCGCAATGAGGAAGAGAAAACCACCGAAATCAGGAGCATGTCCCTTGCGCTGGTACTCAACACTGGCCCCTGCTTGTAGCTCTCAGGCTTACAGAATAAGGATTTAAACATTTGCAATTTTTTTCCCCCAAATGATGCAAACCCATAGAAAAAGGTATCATCACTGACCTCGCATCAGGAGCTGGGAATTTCTCCTTGCCGCTCGGAACTGCTTGGAGTCATCCTGGTTTGGTTTCGGCGCCATGAATGCAAAATTACTTTGGAAAAAAAATCGTGTTTTATGTCGGGAAGGTAGAAGAGAACGGTGCATTTCTGCTTGCCTTGCTGCTGGTGCTAGAAACGTCAGCCAAGTTGCTTTTTTCGGCGAGACTTCTGCTGGCGCCCCGCGTCGCAGGGCAGCGGGGACGTGGTGCGCAGAGCTGCCGTCTCGCGTCCTCCCCGTCTTTGCTCTTCTGAGCAACTCGGTTTAGTTCCCAGGGGCTGGCTGTTCTTCTAGGAATCGGGAATTTAACGCAGTTGTTTTCCATGTCTGCGGGGAAACCCAGAGGTGACGCTTTGGAGACATAGAAGAAGCGACTGAGATGCCCGACCGGCTAATGCTGACTGAAGGATCGGGCCAGCAGCACATCTCTGCTGTTTAGGTGTACGAGATGGGGGACACGAGTGAAGAGAAACAGGCAGGCACACGGGTGCCAGGGATTTCTCCTTATCGCCAGGTGTGGAGCTTCTAAATGTTCAACCAGAGCAGAGCATCCTGCAGCTTTGGATTTTTTTTTTTTCTGTTTCAAGAGCAGTAAATTCCTTGTGACGGGTTTAGCGTGGAACCGGACAGCTCTGTGTTGGAAACACTTGCGCTCCTGGTGCCTTTAATTGATTCTCAATAACCTGGAAAAATAAGGCATTTGTTTCTGATGTGAAATTTTCTGTGCCCTCTGGATGGGAGGAGGGAGCGACGGGCACGTTCTCCCGCCTGGCTCTGTGAGCAGCATCCTGCATCGCTCCTTCCTTTCCTTAGAGAAGCTTTGGAAAGGGGAGATAATAGCGGCCAAATTTGCAGTGCTGGAGGGCTGAAGTTCATGTGTCTTATTTTCCAGATTTGCTGGATGCTCGCAGAGATTCACAGAGCAGTGTAGGTGCTGGGTAAACGATTCATTGTTTGCTTATGTGCCTAAACCTGGATTTGTGAGATTTGTAAGCCTCTTCAAGCTCCGTGAAGGCAACGCTTTCAGGAGGAAGGGGTGGGTGCTTTTGCTTTAAAACAAGTCATAACCTGAATTAATGTTTCATGAGGCTAGAAAGGGAGAAGTTTGCATCTTTGTGTCCCACACTTGGAACTGTTGCAGCGTGCTGGAGGTGATCTTTTCAAAGGTTATTAGTTACGTATGAAACCAGGGCCTTGTATTTCCGTGTGATCCAAGATATGAAGCCAGGAGCTCCACAGCACTGCGAGAGATCTCGGCTTGAAGAGCGGTTTTGGGGGTCACGGAGCAGCCCCTGGTAATGTGATGGGCTTCGGTTGCGAGTCCAAGCGTCGCCAGCGGCTGGAGAATCGGAGATGTTTAACAGGCGTGTTAGTGCCCATCCCAGGCGAGGAGGTGGCCGAGACCTGGGAATTTTGCTTAGCAAGCCAGCTTGTAATAATAATAAAACCCCAAAGTTCGCAAGGCGCTCGCCTCCCCTCTGGAGTCCAGGAGAAGATCGGGGCTAATGAAATAAAGTTTATGCTGGCTTTCCTGTGCTCGGCTTCCTACCCTTCTCCCTTTCTCCTGAGCGTTTCTGTGGGACGTTAGGTTGTGTTCGGAGGTGCTCAGGCGGGGGTGCGGGCAGCGGAGCACCCCAGTCCTCTCCCGCGTCGGCACCCGGCAGGTCCTGTCTTCCCGCGGCACGTGGCTCGGGAGGTCGTCGGCTGGGTTTTTTTCCAGCACATCAAGTTCTTCTGCAGCTTCCTTATCTTCTGGGCTTTTTTCTCCCCCCTTTTTTTTTTTTAACTTAAAGCTGTGAAAGTGAAAATGTTTCATCCAGGTGGATGTATGCCTACGTGGAAAGCTTGGAGCAGCCCGCAGATCTGTTGACGCGAATGGGATTCTTGCTACGAGCCCTGACTCTGTAACTGCAGGGAAAGCAGCTTTGGTGGGAAAGGTCCTCTTTTGTGGTATGCTTGAAAAACTCCGATTGCTTCCTACCTCTTCTGTGTACTTGAGTATTACAGGAATTTCTTTGAGCTTAAATGAGTTTTCTACCAATTGGTAAAACGCAGCTAGTCTCAAACAGCTCGCGATGGTTAAGCTCGTGCTGGTGCAGAAGGGCTTTATGAGGGGCTTTGCTTCCATGAAGCTCCCCGGGGCAGAGACTGATGCTTTGCAGGTAACACGGGGACCCTGCCCGAGTGCAATCCCCCAGGTTGCAATTACGATACAGCTGCGAGACGCATCCGGGGCTCAAAGCCTGAGAAATCATTGGAAAAGCTTCCGCTGCCTTCAGCGGCTTGGCCCACGGCAGTCTCTGAAGTGTTCACCTGCCTCGAGCTTGAAGCAAGATCCCGTGTTTTTATTTAGTGGGACAGCAAGGCTGCAGTCTGACCCTCCGAACCAAAAATCCTTGACGGGGCAGGGAGGACAAACCTGGCCGGGGTCTGCTGGTGGACTTTGTAACTGCTCCATCGTACCCAGCTCCTGGCGTGGGGTATCTCCTGTCTGTGCCGCTGCTCTGGGGCTGGGAGGGATGGGAGAAACACGTGTGTGGATGCCGTGGCCGTGCCAGAAGTCAGGGCACTCTGCAAAATGCAAAGAACTGGCTTTTTAACACTTTCTATAGTGGGGGGGGTTTTATACTGCTGCATTTTGTTTCTTTAGCAGCTGGAATAAAAGTGGAGGAAATAAGCCAAGGAGAATTTCAAGCCCTTTCTCTTCAGTAGGTAAATTACCATTGTGCCAGTGGATTGGTTTCATATGGATGCTTCCAATTTCTCCTGCATGTGCAAAATGTTCCTAAACCTCTCTTTTTGTGCTCCATATGTTTTTCTCTGCCCACCCAACTCCATTTCAGAGCAGAGCAGAAAAGGGGACTTGAAGGTATGTGAAAATCTGTAATACTTTCTGCTCGCATCCAAGGCCTTGATCAAAAGGGATTAAACATAATACAGACTTAAGCCAGTTTCTCGGAAGCAGGTTTGGCCATCCGTGTTTTGCATCCGACTAGCTGTTTTTTCCATCTGTTTCGACAAATCCAATCAATACTGGGGGAGGGGGGGGTGCTTTCGCAGGAGCACCTCTCCTTGCAGCGTGCTGCACAGAGCCCCCGTCCCTCCCCAAGGCTGCAGGAGCCCTTTGCAATCCCCTGGGGCACCTCAAGGCAGAGCTGACGAAGGGGCCGAAACAACAACACCCCCGCGCGGCTGCGCGTTTGCCGAGCTCGCAGCTTTTTAATTTTGGAGTCCAGCCCAAAGGAAAACTTCAAATCCGGGGACGCCTCGTGGAGACAGCCCGGCTGGCAGGCTGTTGGCCGAGCCACACGCCTGTCTCGTCTTTTGCCACCGTGAGGTGAGGCGTGCTGCTCCTTCTCCGTGCTCTCCCTGTGCTGAGCCGTGCTCGCGGTCGGGGCGCAAATAGTTCCCAGAGGAACCGCCGGCTCTGGCGGGAGCGTGACCCCCGGGAAGGCTCGGGCGGCTCTTTTCGAGTCACGAGATGAAGGGTTTTGCTTAGGTGCATGACTTTGGGCGTCGTGAGTTGTGGACTGGGGTCGGAGAAGGTTCCAGAGCCCTTAAGCGCAGGGAGGGGGTGAGGTTGTGGCGTAGGTGCGCTGCAAGTGGGGGAGGGAACTTAACTAAAACTGCCTGAGTTGAGATGTTGAGCGGGAAGAGCTCGTTTCTGGCCAAAGTTCAGCCTGTCCCGGTGTTCCTCCTTGTGTAAGACAAACACCTCGCTGCCCGGAGCTGGTTTTTGTAGTGGGATGGCTTGGCCGTCCTAGCGTTTCTGATACTTGCATCAGTGCTTTGGAGTCAGGAGTGGGCTGCGGGACCCTTTCCCCTGAATTTTCCTGATAATTATATCCATGCATAGCACATGTGATAATTATAACCACCCTGCTTAGCACAAGGTAGTCCCCCAGCCCTGGGGGCAGGACAGAGATGCTTTTCTAAGATCTCCAAAGCCTGTAGAGATCCAGAGCAGCAGGATGAGGGTTTAGACCTCCTGGAAACACAAAGGCATGAAGAGTGCTGCTATCAGCTGGCGACATTCCTCCTTCCCTTGCATGGAAGTGATTCCGCTGGTGTTTTTTTCCCCGTGCTCAAATACCTTGGCACAATGTGTCTCTGTGGCAGCTCGGTCCCACGTGACGGCACGAGGCGATGCGAGCTGAACTCTGCCGGCAACGCTGCGTGCCCCAATTAGCCGCTGCGGTCAGGGCTTTGCAGGCCGCCTGTGTAAATCTATTTACCCAGCATTTTAAGCTAATTAGTGTTTAAGGGTTGGTTTGTTTTTTTTTTTTTTTTGCCTTCCTCCTCTGTTCCTGCTCCTCTTTAAGCACGAAGGGCCAAGTGCCCAGCAGGTGGAAGTCAGCACAGCTTGGTGGCTTTCAGCAGAGACTCTTACCACTTTGCCCAAGCTGAGGTCGGAGCCGTTAGCACCCACGTCCTCCTACGTGTTTCACGTCTTCCTACGCTTGAGCTAATTCCTTCACAGTTTTCCTACCTGATTGTCACTTCTCCCCAGAGAAGGCGGCAGGGAGGAAAGGCATCCATTTGGCAGCAGATGCCTTGCGAAGTGCTGTAAACCCGCGGTCCGAGCTGGACGGTGGCTGTCTGCTTTGCAGAGCAGAAGGGCGTTTTGTGGCCTCTGAGCAGCTAGGCTTATGCAAGGATCCTTTTCCTGGAAAAAGCAGGAAGATTTTAGAAGGGAGGAGTGAGTAAACTGTGGGAAACTACTTTCAAAACAGTGACTGCTTGGACTGGCACTTGAGGCCTGATTTGGGTCTCGGTCGAGTTCCCTGGTCTTGCTTTTAGGCGCTGGGTTTTTTTAGAATTGTAATTGCATTTCTCCCCGCTGCTTTGCAGGGGTTTCAGATACGATGCAGGACGGTACGGCCGTGCTTTCTGACTGTCGCTTTCCGTGTGCCAAAGCTGGGCAGAGCTGCTGCGTTTTCTTTGGGCACCTTGTTACTGCTCAGTGATAACAGCATGACCGTAACGTTACAGGAACGCTACAGGAGCATCATCTGGTGTCCCAAGGTCAGCCCGCCCCGCTAATAGCCACGGGGCTGTCCTAGAGCCTACAATGCATCAGCGGGAGGCTGTGTGTGGTGGGAATATCAGTCATGTTCCGTGTGTACTTGCTTACAAAAATCAAAGGGCAGATGTTTCTCTGTGTGAGAACAACCCCTGCAGCGCAGATGCGCGCGGCTCGTCCCGACCCGGGGAGGGCTGTGCGGGAAGGAGGCACATGGGGGGCAAACCGGCTCTCTGCCGTTTGGGACGCGGGTTTGGGTTTAGGGAGAAGAGGGATGTCCTGGCCTTGTGTACCCCCCCCCGTACACCTGGCCAGCAACTCATTTTTCCTTTTCTTCTTTAAAGGCAGATTGATCCCTCTTAGTGTGCTTTTGGGGTAAGCTAATGGCAGAGCAACCCAGTCGATGTGTCTTCGCATGGTGCCCGGCTGGGGAAGAGGAGAGGTACAGCCGTGCCCAGCACCCTGCCTCCTCGGCTCCGTGGTCCTCTGCTCGCCTCTCGGCAGCTCTGCAGGGTCGTCAGGGATCCGCTGCCGTGTTAACTGGGGGCAGAGGGAAGGAGCCGGCTTGGCCGGAGGGAGCGGAGAGCAGCGTTGGGGCAGGGAGGCCAGGAGCTCCGGCGCGTTCCCGCGCCGATGGAGCCGTCGCAGCCGGCCGGGTTGGTTCGCTCGGTGGCTGGGCGCTTACCTGAGCGTCTGCTTCAGGGACCTGAGCCGAACTCCTGCTTTAGCCGGTTTGTTTGTGTTTTCCCCCCACACTCTAATTCCCAGGAAAGCACAGCGCCCTGGCTTCATCAGCTTTTGTAACTATTACAGAGCTATGCAAATGAACCCACGCTGCGTTTTTTTCTAAAGACGACAATTTTGTAATATCCTTGGTCTGGAGGAAAGCAGCCAGCTTGGACTCCCTGTGCTCGGGCGTTTCTGGGAATCCTCCTTGTCTCAGGGCCATCCGTCAGGAGGATGCTGAAATCCCAGCTGCAGTAAAAATGGAGCTCTTGGTTTCTCCTCCCCACTGGCTTCCTTTCCCCAATTACATTCCATTATTGCTCTAAGCAAAGGCACAATTTGACTGACTTGTGCTTTGCAGGTCAGCGAAGCCAGTAGGTGCTGGGACACACTGGGATTGCGTGGGAAACGAGGGGTCATGATGCTGGGCGAAGCTGGGGAGGTGATGCAGCACCCCGGGGCAGTGGTGGCACCTTGGAGCCCCCGGAGGACATGAGGAGATACTTCCAGAGGGAAAGAAAGGGAAGGGCAGCTCTCCAGAAGGCCCTGTGAGTCACAGAGATGTGCAAGTATGGGAATAAAATTAAAATCCCAAGATCGACATGTGCAAAATGTTGCATCCTTCTCCTCCGCCTTCTGAAACCGCAGAGAGGACAGTTCCTCTGTTAAAATCAGTCCGGGCTGAATCTCCCGTGGTCTGTCCCATAGGGTCTTCGATTGCCACCTTTGACAACCAAAGAACATGCTTTCTGCCTTTTGTGCGTGGAGTATCATGGAGAGACGCAGCATCCAGCCAGCCTGGTGTTTAATCACACGTCCCCTGATCCTTGGTTTCGGTTTCACGCGCTGCTGCACACCGGTGCTAAAATAGTTTAGCTTAATGTTTAATTAATGCTCTTCCATATCATGCAGAAATGTGAAATTGGCTGGCGTTACCTTAAACCCCACAGTTGTGGCACAGGCTAATGAGTCATTTCCAAATCAGCGTTCAGAGGTGATAACAAGCTTTTCCCATAAATAGTTTTGGGATATCAAGGCTTTTCATTTTCCTTCTTTTCTTATGCTAGTGTTTAACAGTTGTCTTATTTCTCGTTATTTGCAAGTTTCGTGCAAATCGATGGGGCCAAGCTGAGCCAGGGAAAGCAGTGGAGATGCGGGGGGGCATTTTGCGGGAGGAGGATGTGCAATTGCCGGGCCCCCTCAGCCCTGCACCTCCCACGCAGCACTTGATTTTTTTTCTGTTTAGTAGCAGTGCTGTGTGTTGGAGGTGTTGGAGATGCGCAGGGCCGTTCCCAGAGGCCCCGAGGACCCTCTCGTAGTCTGTTGCCACGGGCGAGCTCACGGTTTGACCCATCCTTAGCCAAGATGTTTGCGATAGCACCGCGTCTCCCTTGCTCCGTCCCAGTGCTGGATGCATAAAGATACAATTTCACTGTCTCTTCTGTTTTCTTCTTCTGTCGGGGAGAGGTTCTTGTAGAGGCAACGTCTCTCCCAGCCCTTCGATGGGGTAGGCTCGTCCTCGCCCTGCAGCGGGGAGCAGGGGACGGCTGTCCCCCGGCCGGAGGGAAGCGCGCAGCAGCTCGCGGGCTGTGTTCGCGGCAGGCACGGCTCGTCCGTGCCCCGTGAATCCCCGCCGATTACGGGAAACCGGTTGTTTTGTTTCACCCAGAGCTTCCTCCGGGCCGTGCCCTCCTCTCGGCTTCGTGTCTGCGCTGCCTCCGAGCCGAGGGTGCCTGTGTCACGCAGCGTGGTGCCACCCACCCTGCTCTTGAGTTTGCCCCAAACTAGTGGCTTTGCTCAGCGTAGCCCTTGGCCGTCCTCTCACCCTGTGCCCCGAACTCTTGTCAGCACCCGTGGGTGCTGCTGAGCTCTCCCTAAGGGCTGAGCTTGCTGCTTCCAGTGTTGCAGGGCCATCAAAGGAAATCTCCGTTCCCACGTTCAGCTGGAGGCGCAGCCGCGGGCGCTTTCTCCGTTCGCGTCTGTTGGTTTTGGTGTTAGCTCACTTGAGAAACTGCTTGGGTTCCCCCCCGCCAGGCTTTTAAAGTCCCATCAAAGCCAGCTCCTCGCTCTAGTCATTGCCAGGCTATCAGATAGTGATAGTAAAAGTAAGCGAACGAGACAGCGGCTCAGCATCCGTGTCGGAGGAGAGAGGCCATTAAGTAGCAGGGTAAGTATTTATTGCTGTTGTATTAAAGGAACTCGGCAGCATAAAGCAAGCACTATAGTTTCAGGGCATTAATTCCTGGGCTCGGGAGTAGTGGGTGGCACGGGGAGCAGCACGGCGAGACCGTGGTTGGGCTTGTTTGCAGCTCTCGGTGCTTCTGCGCGTTGGGTTGCTTCGCTTCCACCCTCTCTTGCCTTTGCATCGTGTCCGTGTCCCGGGGAGGTGAGGGACCCTGCTCTGCCTCGGTCCTGGCTCGGGTGTTTGCTGTGGAATGGGGGCATGCGTATCACAGAGGGGCCGGAGGAGCACGGATACTTCCTTGGGCACAGACGTTGGGGCTTAGGGTCTCCTAAGGTTCCCTCTGATACTCAGCTGCTCTGTAATAGGAAAAGACAGATCGGTGTCTTAAGTATTGGAGGGGGGGTGTGTGTGCATCTGGGAAGCTTATAATGGTGTGACACGGTGCAGAGCTTTTCTACCAGTAGCTATAAATTCACTCGAGTTACTGTTTTCGCCTCCTTGTCAGGCAACGTTGCTGGTTTTGCAATGACTGCCCACTGTTGTAAGGCTGCATGATAGCAGACGTTATGCCGGCCCAGAAGAGCTCAAAATAAATGTGTTAAAATGATACAAGTCCTGTTCCCACTGGAAATCAGCAGAGACTTTGCCGGTGGCTTAATATTTGCATCCCCAACACATAATGTGGCCAAATAATAGGTTTAATGCAAAATAACTGGGTTTAATAACCTTGTTTTAAAAAGACCAGCCAAACACATACAGTGTAATGGCAGCGGTGCTTAGAGCAGCACATTACAGCTAATGGGCTTCACGCCGCAGTGGTGCTCTGGAAGCGGAGGAGCTGGCCGGAGCCCTGGGACCAGCCCCAGTTATCAGAGTCTGATACAGGCAGAGTCCGGGCTGTAAATCAGAGCAGCTGATGGGAGCGGGGGTGATTTTACAGCGGCTGAGGATCAGGTCCAGAAGCTCCTTTTCCTTTTCCCAGGGTCCTGTTCCTCTCCTCTTTTCTAATAGGATTTATCACCCAGGATCGATCTGTAGATGGAGCTTGCTCCCTGGAGAGCTGCTAGCAGCACCAGTGGCATCCCGGGGAGCACTGGAACCCGGAGAACAATCTGCTTCTCCCCCTTGGTCCCTCTCTGCTCCCTTGGGCATTTTCTCCCTCCTGTTTGGGGATGACCATTCGGCATCAGACCAATTCTTGCCCAGCTCTTCCCGCTCCCCGGGGAGCTTTGGGCTTTCATTGCACTTCCAGTTATGGGAGGTGATGCTTCCCAGTGCTAGCGGGGTGGCACTTGCTGGTGGTTCTGGTGCTCGCCCGGCCGCGTTGCCCCTTTCCCCCTCTTGAAGCCTGAGGGGCGGTGAGGGGGTTAAAGGCATCGAGCTCACTTACACCCTCATTATACAGAAGTGTAATCCAATGCTTATCAAATATGGGTTTGTGAGGGTCCCCTGAGGACACGGCAGCCACAGACTGCAACTGCGAAGGATTTCTGGCTTGGGACAGGGATGCTCCAGGCTGCCTCCTTGCTGTGTCCCCAGCGTGGCGAGGCTCACCCCTCCCTGGGGAGAAGAGCCGTGGGGATGGGAAAGGCTTCTGGTGCCCAAACGCTGCGTGGACTGCGGGGCTGGCTGGGAACGTATTTTAGACCTTTTTAGTCAGGCCCGTCAAAAAATGCTATGGGTACTCCAGCTTTGCTTTGGTAGGTGCTCCTGTGGGGGCAGGCTTGCTGGGGAGTCGCTCCCTCCCCAGCTGCCTTGGAGGGAAATCACACGAAAATTCGATGCGTGTTCCTCGTGCTGTCTCAGAGGAGTTTTTGGTTTTGGTAAAGATGTTTTCACTTGGGAAGCGTAGCGCTGACGATGGGCTCTCGTTGGAGGGCTTAACCTCATTATCTCGAGAGGTGTAATCACTCGTCCCTGTAACGCAGCAGTAACCGTAATGCAGCCTGACACGGGCGCTCTGAACTGTGGCTAAGAGGTCGTGCTGGTTTTGGCTGGGATGGAGTTAATTTTCTTCATAGTAGCTCGGGGACAATCTGTCAGATGTTCACTTGAGACTATTTTAACTCTTTGCTACTTCCATGACCAAGGATCGCTTTAGAAAAGGAAGGAGCGTGTACGTCCAGCCTTCCTTGCTGAATTTCAGAAGCAAAATCCAGCTTGTACCTGGTTTTCCTGTGTCCAGTTTGCAGATTGGAAGTCCAGCCCAGCAGTCCAGCCCTGCTGAGGCACACAGTCCTAGCATCCCTGGCCAGTTCTCCACCAAACCACTGTTTGGGCTTTAGGATGTTATTTACTGCTTCCCTGAGAACAGCACTTAATGCTGCACACGCATCTTTGAGGCCGAGGGAGCAGCAAACCCAGAGGGGTGCTGGAAGCTGAGCAGTTCTGTTGTTCCCCACCTGCTCTGGGAAATGGGTTTTGGTTTATATTTCTGGTTCTTCCGACTCCTGTGATTTGAAAGGTGTTCTGAAGCTCACCTGCAGCTCCATAGCAATGTCACAAGTTGCTGATATTTCAATAAATCAAAAGGGAATGGCAGTCAAGGATCCCTGGAACAGGTATTTTTTGGAGGAGGGAAGAGGCTTTGCCATACCTCCATCACTGAATTCCCTCTCTGTTGCGTGGTCCTCGTAGTGAAATACGGGGAGAGAAGCCTGGACACACCATTGCGGAAGAACTTCCCTAGCTTTGATTTAAAATCCTTGTCAAATATGTATCAGCCGAAATCCGCTCAGCTGGTGCCTCTCCAAACGCTGGATGCCAGCAAACACCACGCTTCCCCGGCGCGTTGCCTTTCCACCTGGCACCAGTGGGAATGGGAGGTGAAGCCGTGGCATCCCCGGGCAGGCGGAGAAGAGCCGTGAGGGAAACCGTTCAGGCAGGCATGGGAAAGGCTCAAGCCAGTTGTCCGAACGGATTATTATTTAATAGCCCTCGTCCTCAGCAGCCAGCTGGGTGGATGAGGTCCAGCTGAGAGGAGAGAGTCCTGGGTGTAGGAAAATCAAACTGATTTGATCCTTTAATGGAGCTCTGCCCACCCTTGGCATCCGAAGGACAAAAAAGCACCATAGCCATGTACAGCAATGCTCTTCTTGGGTAGCGGGTTGCGTCGGGAGATGTTGATTTAAGGAATTCCCAGCAACATCTGCGGGATGCTCAAGTGGCAGCAGCCCCGGCTGTACCGTGTCGGGGGAGAGGGCTGGAAGGCAGCTGCAGGTTTAACGTTTGCTGCGTTCGCTGCACGAGTGCTGTAAGGTCTTGGAAGTTTACATGCTAGGCAATAGCACACGTGGAGCACAAATAATTGATCCAGAGCGAGCGGGTTGTGTTTTGTATTGGCTCTCCCGCCCGGGGCTTGGCTGTGCTGACTTCCCAGGGCTGGTCTAGCCGAGGTGGGACTCGCGAGAGGCACGTGCAAATGGAGGAGATGGGAGGCTGGAAGCTGCTGGTGACACTTTGGTTTGCAAATATCAGATCCTGGTTGTGCACAGCCCGGGGGGGGTGTGTGTGTGTGTGTGCAGCTGGGTGGAGAGCACTGGGAAATGCCCCGGGTGAGCAGGGATGTTCCTCGGTGGAGAAGAGCAAACACGAGCTGACCGGCCACTGCCACGTGCACCGGTGCAGTGAAAGTCAAAAAGACAGGGTACTGCAGCACCACAAACTGGAGGCAACTGGGTCAAACCCTACTTGCTGTCATGGCTGCTTTTATTTTAGCAGCCTTGTCCCTGGGACTCTTAATGTTTTTACTATCGGATGCCATTATCCAACTCAGAAATAATTTAGCTAACCTGTCTCTGAATTTTGTCAGGCTTCTACCCACACAGAGGCTGGGGATGTTTGGCCTCAGGATTTCTTTTGCCTTTCATGAATTTAGGGGCAAACCAGAAACTTACTCCAAGTAATTTCAGGCTCTGAAACCAGCCCCCCCTCAGAATGGTCTGCGCAGAGGTGGCAACATCGCGGTCTCTGCCCAGACTTATCGCTGCTGTGCAGAGCTCCTGATTTGCTTCGAAGCAAATATTTGTTTATTCTGGGAATGCAGGACCTTGCCGGGGCTCGGCACGGGCTACGAGCCTGGCCGTAACCCCCGCAGCTCACTCGGGCTCTGGAGGCACGCTCAGAGCTGGGGAGTTCCGCGTGTGCCAAGTGTTCTCCAGCCCAGCTGGGTCCGTTTGTTTTTTCAAATAAGGAGAGAGTGT
>JAVJGG010000053.1:15984308-16002960 GCA_035590195.1 Aviceda cuculoides | reverse complement strand
TTTGGGAGTTTTCTAGATGCATAGAGATACCATCAGCAATAAACAGTGCTGGAGGAAGTAGAAGAGCAGTAAGCATAATATTTTGTTGTCGTTGTTTTGCTTTGTTTTTAAATGCGTAATTCCTAAAAGAAAGTGATGGTAGTAAGGAAGAAGAAAAGCGGGGGATTTCTTGTGGTGGTGTGGGGGTTTGGGCTTTTTGGTTCTTTTTTTCTTTTCAAAAATCCCATTTCTTTACTCAGCTAGGTGTTTTGCAAAGTGACCAGTGAATGTGAGGAACCCAGTTTGAGACTTGATTTTTTTTTTTTTTTTCTTTCTTTTTCCCTTGAAGTGCAGAACTTGGTACCTTTTTAAATCAGGGTCTCCAGAAGGCCTCTGATGCTCAGCCTCTGGAAATCACGTGCACGGCCCTCGTGCTCCGTTGCTGGTTCTGTTGATTCACAGCAGTGATCTCATCTCGTGCGGCGTGCTGGTCGGTAAATGATCAGCTGGGTGGCTGGTTTTAACTCAGGTCTAAAAATACAAGGCGAACAGGAATGTCAGGAATGTGAAGGGCATCCCTCACCTTTAACGGTGAAACTACCAGAAATTTCCCACTAACCCTTTGCAGGTCGACTGTAGAGAAAGTCTGTCTGTACCTCACCTGCACTGCTCACCTGTACAGCTCCATTTCTGGCATCTTGCCGTCAGTGGGATGTTATATGTAGCTTTTATGGTGATATTTGCATGCTGAATGCAGTTTTCTTGGAGGAAATTGCATCGAGAAATGGGTGAAGAAGCAATAATAATCCGCATAAGCCCACAGTCCTCCTCCTCCCGGAAGACAAACACACGGATAAAAGTACAGTTTTCCCAAGCGACGTGTTCAAATGGCTTTGCTAACCCCCTCGTCCTCCCGTGCTGAGCCGGGTGCTTTCCCCAGGGACGTTGCTGGCCCAGCCGGTGCGGCGGCACGGCACTGGGGTGTGATGCGGTTTGGGTCGTCGTAGCCTCTCTGAGCGTGGTTCAAGGGACCGGCACGTTTGGAAGCTGTTGCTCCCAGTGTGCTCCAGGAGCGCTTCCAGGATGCAGCAGCCTCGGTCCCACTGGATTCCCAGTTTTAAGTAGCAGGTTAGTTTTAAGAGGAGAAACCTAAAATCTGATTTTATGAAATAGTCGGCATAAATCTGAAGGGAACCGATACCCCATGGCAAGAACGTTTTTTTGGTTATACCATCTGCCTTGGAAAACAAAGCCTCTGCGTTTCCAGGCTGCCATGAAAGAAAGCGGAGGTATAAATAAGCCAGTGAACTACAATTCCACTTAGTGTCGTATCTGTATTAGTTACATTGATATGTCCTTGTATTGCAGAAGCAACGAAAAAGCCTCAGATGAGATCAGGGACCCCTTGTGCCAGCGGCTGCGTGGGTGCATAACGAGGCGGATCCTGCCTGGCCTCATAGAAAATGATAGCGGGGAGTGGCAGGAAATATTACTGGGTTTCTCTGCAAATAAGGAGCTGCTTTACAGGGAAAATGAGACACAGTTTAGCAAACACTTAAGGATTGACTTACTTTTAAGAATGTTGTTTAATCCTGTTGAAATTGAGAGGATTACTTATCCTTAAATGCATGCTTAAGCACTTCCCTGGCTGGGGGCTGGCAGGCTGGAGCACAGGAGCTGTAAGAGGAGCTGGGGTTGCACTTGGCTTTTTTTTTTTGCTCTTGGCTGCTGCCTTAGCAGGAGTTGTTGTTGGAAAAATACTCCCTGATATCGGGACGGTTACCGTTCAGTCTCGTTTTCAGAGATGCCAAGCTTCAGGGAGGCTCTTTGTACCTGATGCCTCAAAGTGGGTCGCTTTGCTTACGTACCCGAGCATCGATTTGGGAGCCTGAGCGTAGGCAAGCGTGTCTGTGCGTGCTGGCTCGTCGCTGGAACCAGGTCCCGGGCTTTGATGTGCCAGGATGTTCAGCGCTTGGGGCTTTTCATAAAAGAACAAAGCAAAAATTGTTGGCGTAGAGAACAGTGCACTTTTCTCTTAGATTTCCCTGGAAGTCAAACCCTGCGGTATAACCGTCTGATTCATAAACTGATTTTTGTACTTTGGAAGTCTAATAATAGACCACAGAAGAGACTTATTCAATCAGTCCAGGACTTCCCTTGGACTACTTTAAGCCCCGTGGAGCGGGGTCGGGGGCTGCCAGCTGCCTCTCCAGCCTCTGCACCCTGTTTGGGCTCGGCGTTTGCCGGCACCGCTCGCCGGCAGTGATGCTCTGCACCGCAGCTCTGCCTGGACGAGCCCTGGAACCTTCCACGGGTGCTAATGAGCTCAGTCCCACCTCCTCTCCCAAACTGGGGAGGATTCTAGAGGTGGGAGACTGCGGCACAGGGAGATTTGATAACATGCCTGGAGTGGCGTTTTTAAGTTGCTGACAGTTTGGGGAGTAAGACTTGATTGCTTTGACTCCCGGTTACGCTTTTACCTGCTTTCTCCTGTTGCTCTTCATGTCATTTCTAAAGGCAAAGCCAACCTTATTTAAAAATGCAGACTGAAATGACAGCGTGCGCTTTAGAGCGCTGGGAGGGACACGGCTCGCGTGGAGCTCCCAGTCGGGGCTGCCTTCTCCTTCCGGGGGGGTTCAGCCCCTTTCGCTTTCTCCGGCGCAGATTTGCTCCTCGAAACGTGGCATTACCAGAAGCCACGTCTTTGCTTGACTATCCTCAGAGCAAACGAGAGACCGGCCAGAGGTGGGGGGGGGAGAGGGCCTCGGGGAGCCAGGCTTGCTTAACACCTCCCGAAATGGAGGTGGGGATGTCACCGGCTGGCTCCAGGGGCTTGCAGCTCGCTGGCAGGAGAGCACGTGGCTGAAGCACCTCTTCCAGAAGCGACCAGCCTTTCTCCGTGCTGCTTTTTTATTAATTACGGTACAATGAGGAACTTTACTGCATTTACGTTCACTGACTCTCAAGCACTAAGTTTCTGCTTGAGGAAGTTTAGGGTTTGTCTTCTAGTTGCACAGTAATTATGGTCTGTAATCAGTGGCTCCAGGGCAGCCCTGTAAAACCAGGCGTGCCAGGGGTGGTGGTCTGGTAGCTCTCCAGATGGGCTCTCGAGAGTGAGAAACAGGCCAAAATATGCTCATGACAGCAGTAGCAAAAGTAATGCTTTGTCTAATTAAAAAAATCCTTTATCCACATCCTCTGCTTAGAAGGAAATGTCAGGGGCGACATCTTAAAAAGACATGGAAGGACGCTCTGATAAAGCCCTCTTTTGCTAGAAGCGTTGTGCAGGGCAATAAAGCGTCCGAGCTGGGAGGAAGATTCCTTCTTGCTCTGGAGCTCCTTTCTGCGTTGAACTCCTGCTAGTGACGTTTTATACCAGGGAGAAACTTGGCCAAGTTTTGAGGTTCGCAGAGTCTCGATGGCCTCGTTGAATAATTCGGCGTCTCTGTTCTCCATGTGAAAAGTCAACTGCTAAATGCCAAACTGTGGCAGCTCCTTTGTTGCTGCCTCAGCTTCGGGTCCCCGCGTGGGGCACCGGCGGCCGACAGCTGGGCTGGAATTCGTGGCAATGGTAAAAGAGGAGAAAAATTAGCAGGATGAAGGTCGCAAAGGCGTGGAGGAGAAGACAGGGTTTGGAGCAGGATCTGCCGCAGCGGGAGGAGCTCAGGCTTCAGGGCAGTCCGAGGAGCCGCGTGCGTGCGTCCCCCCAAAACGAGCCCGGTGCTTGCATGAGGATCTGCAAAGCAATTCTGATTGATATTCTGGGATAATAACGTGGGAGGGAGGAGAGGCTTTAAGTACCAACAGCCATCCCAGGAGAGAAGTCAGGCACTTAACTTAGGGCACGTGCTCCGCTGGGTGACTGATCCCAAGGTGGCTTAGCAAGTCAGGATGGCATCTTTTTTTTTGGGAGGAGCACGTGTTCCCTAAAGAAAGCAACACTAATGGGTGCCCCATGGCTGGGTTGGGTGCAGGGACGCTCCAGGCAGTCACAGCCCCCATGGTGTTTGGGTTTGTATGCCTAGAGGAGAGCTGGGGGCCCTGGGCAGCAGGGACTGCTCAAAAAGTCCTTTATCTGTGTCCTGGACTCAAGCATCTCTATTCATTCCAGTGGACGGGAAACCGGTCCAAAAATAATAGGTTTGTTTTTTCAATCTAGCTTTGAAATGTTGAATATGAGCAAGAGTAAAACATGTTTTATATCTATAGGGGACTAAAACCACTCTCTGTTTGTCTTCATTGAAAATTCTGCATAGCAATTAAAACTCCCACCAAAAATGGAAGTTTTCAGAAAAAGCTGGTGGCTTTACTGTTCCTGATTGTGATGCTGATGAAAATATTTTGTTGTTGAATCGCTTCTGGCTGTTCTCCCCCAGAAAAGGGCGATGGTCTGCACTCACCTCTGACAAACCGATGATGCATCTTTATTGAAATGCAGGAAGTCAAGACCATTCAATCTTGGCAAGTTTGCCTCAATAAGATCATTTGGGGGGGGGAGAGATGAAAGGAATAACAAACCTTTTGTAATAAAATACAAAGTAAGAGGGTTTTTTCGATGGTTTTCAGTGTTGCATAAAACCTGTTGGAGCAGGTCTGGATATATGAGTGGCAGGATGGAGTTTCCTCGGATGATGCCGTTGCATGGGTATCTTTATAGCTGAGGGTTAAACGTCTTTGATGCACAGCGGTAAAACCAAAAGCAGTGTTTGCACTGATAGTGTCCTCCAAGCCCTGATGGTGGCGTGCTGTGACACTGATGGGGGGGACTGGAGCACACCCATCTCAGCGGGTGTTCAGGTCCAAATACCAGGCTGTGGGTCCTCGGGTTCCCACCAAACCTCCCTCTGTCTTCAGTAAGCACACCAGCATTTTTTTCTCTCATTTCCAGGTGATCTCTGCAGTATCCAGACTCTCCTTCCACAGTATTGCTCAAACCAAAGGAATTAGGTAAGATCCTTTCAATGTGATGCTTTAAATAACGTTTCTCTCTCTCCCCATCCATATTCCTATCAGACTCCCTAGAAGCATTAATATGGTTGGGATATATTAGGGTTAAACAGACATTAACGGTGCCTTCGGGATGTAGGCAGGGTACTTGCAAAAGCACCTTACCAGCTGCTCAGGAATAGTTTACAAATAAAATAAATGATAATGCCATGAGTTGCCTGCAGTATGCCTGCTGGGGAGGGGAGCAGGGTGGGTTTTAGTGTCTCTTGCTGGAGGTTTTGCCCAGGTCCCCTCTGCAGGGGCTGTGCACCCGAGGACCAGGATGCCAGGAAAGCCAGCGATGCCCGTCCCTTTTGCTCAGCCCCTGGAGCTGCGGTGTCACCCAACTGTCCCCACTTGTCACCCAGGTCTGTGCAGAAGTGCCCGGGTGGCCTTTCAGTCACTAGCAGCTGGGGAATTACCTCCTGGCTTTGACAAAGGCACATTAGTGCTGAGTGGGTAATGGGGGTTAATAAGTAACCTGGCCCTGGCACCCAGGGTGGGCTGCCCTGCTGCCGGCGCTCCTCCTCGCTAATTGAGGGAGCGATGGGGAAGGAATTAAAACCAGCAGAGAACCCTCTTAAGCAGAGCTGTTATCCTGGTCTTTGTTCAACTCCCTGCAAAATTGGTTCGTTTTCTTGTGAGCGTGCGTTTTTATTATTAATCTGCCAGCAGCATCTCATTAGGACCACAGATATAACTGGGAGGAGTTCTCAGCCTAAAGTACCTTTCCTCCATTTTTGAGGGATTTTTTGCGTCGTGTTTTTCCCCCAGCTGTAGAACACGTGCGCTTTTCTCTGCAGAATGTGTCTTGCTGCTGTTCTGGTCAGGGTGTAGCATGACACTGGTCTGCGGCCGCATCCCAGGGCCGGGCTGTGGGGGTGTGGGCTGGATGGGGTCCCCCCTTTACTTCTAGCCCTGCTGCCCATGCCCAGCACCCCACCCCACGATTTCCACAGTTTGCACTTATTTTCACTGCCTTAACTGATATTGCTGGCAGGAAACAGCTTTTTTACGTGTAAAACAAACTGGGAGCTTTCCCATCTGTTAAACAGGAATTTGACAGATCCCACCAGGACTGGGGGGAGATTCAGGGGGCAAAGGTTTCTAAAGCGCATTGAGGAATAAAGACGTGCTGTATAGTTAGGGACTATTTAATATTAAGGATAGCCCTGAGTCCTGGAGAAACCCGCAATGATTATTATTTTAAGGGAAAAGAACACCCAAGGTATTTGGAAGCAGGGAGTAACGGGGGAACCCCCGTGCGCAAGCAAGCAAAAATCCAGCTTTGCAAGGGCTGGATTTAAGTGTCGGGGCATCGCTGGAAGAGGTTGCAATGTGTCACCCCTGGCAAAGCCCTTCCCTTGGCAGGGAGATCCTGGTGTCAGTTCAGAGGATGAATGAGCCGGTCGTCCTCTGGGAAGGCTTTGGCTCAACCACTGGTGTTTGTGTTGAGGTCTCCCGCTGCCAGCGATGGGCGGGTTGGGGGATCGCTGGGAACCAGGGGCAGGGAGGCTTTGCTATTCTTGTGGATAGGTGGCTTTTCCTCATTCATTTTACAACCAGCATTTACGCTAAAATCCCTTATCTTGGAAGCCTTTGGCACCATAATTACGCAAGAATAGCACAGGGCTTAGTGGGTCTTTGCTTCTAATTCTGTTTTCCTGCGTATTAACCCTGCTTCTCCTCCCCGTTGCCAGCTCTGTAAGAACAGAAAATGTTGTCGCTCCGTTAGCTGGAAAATACCCCCCCGGGGGTGTCCCTTCCCATCACTGCTGTCCCCTGCAGTCAGAGAGCCCTCCCTTTGTCCATTGCTGCACGTTTTTTCCTTTTAATTAGATCATTTCTTGCTACACCATCACAAAAGCCTCAATGGCAGGAGCTAATCTCAGCTGAATTAATTTAATCTGTGGGAACCAGCAGCAGCTCTGGCTCCCCGAAGGGACTGCTCACATTGGCCACCACTGCCCCTCAGCTCACTGGGATCCCCACTGATGACTGGGGTCCCTACGCTTCCCTCCCCCAGTGAAGATGCTGCCATTGAAATAAATGGGAAAAGTCTTGTTGGCTTAGGTCTGGTGCTCAAAAACACGGTAAATACAGTGCAATATAGGATGGCATATGGATTGTGTGGTCTTCAGCCCCGTATCATGAATGTGGCTCTGCTCCAAACCCTATTTTGGGTCTAAAACTTCAGGATCATGCAAATTAAGCCTATTACTTGTCCTTAAATAAATCTCATGGCATGTAGGGTAGAAAAATAAAAATCAATCTTGTATGCTATTCAGTGAAAAAAAAAAAAGTCTTTCTGTCGAATAATTTCTGGATACATGAACCTTGCCAGACAAACCTTGTTTCGCAGAGTAAATCAGATAGCTATCAGGATAGCTATGTTGAGATGACAGAGTGTTTCTTCCAAGAAACAAGCTACAAGCAGCAAAACATGGCAAAAAATGATCTTAAATGCAATGTTTTGTTTGCAGCACACTAGGCTGGGCTTAATCTATTGCAGCTGTAGCTACAGCCCACGCTGTGTCTCACCTCCTGCTCTCTTCTAGTCCCAGTTGCAGGTTTTGGAAGTCCTGCGGAAAACAGTGTCACCCTCCAGCGTGGTACATCGCTGCCTTACCTCCTAGCAGGTGATGGTCTCTAATGATTGCAAAAATAGATTTCTGTCTTGCACAAGGCTGTGCAAACAGCACAGATGATTAAAGAAGCGTGTAGTTGCAAGGACCGCCACCACCACCGCACTGGCTTATTTTTTGGGTAGCGCGCCGTGCATAACAAGCCCCTTGATGATAAGGGGCTTATTGGTGCCTCCTGGAAAAAGGCACGTGTTCTCTCTTTAATTTAAGGCATTCAGAGGAAAGATGGTTCTGTGGATAAAGATACCTGCTGAAGGGAAAACGGATGCACGAAACTAGGTTCGGATCTTGGCTCTGCCCCAGGTGCTGTACGTGGCCCTGGGTGACTCCCTTAGCTTTGTATGTCTGATTTTCCGCTCTCAGAAATGGGGAGGTGAGAAGTGCCGTTGTTCACCTGGCTGGTTTTGGAGACAAGACCTGCCTGCTGGGTGGGTGCAGGCAGCCTTGGGCAGCGCTGCCCTGTGATCGTGTTTGGGAGCACAGGTTCCGCAGTAATGTGATAATACCCTTTTCCTGGGGTTTTCATCCGTGCGGCATTTTGCAGCGCTGTATGTGGAGACAAAGAAAAGATCCTCGTGGTGTAGCATTGCCCATCAGCTAAGGAGAGGGGATTTTTTTTTCAATTGTTACTGTTTCTCATCCTTTCCTCCATCTGTCTGGAGGACTGTCAGCAGTCGCAGTGAGGAGTTACCACCATGCTCCTTGCTCATCCGTGGCTGTTTCCGAACAAGGAACCTTCATTTTACAGCCAGGTCTCACCAGGAGTTTCCACTGCAGACCCGACTCACGGCCCGTTAAGTCCATTACCCCGTTTCTCCCAGTGGCTGGCACTAAATTCTTCCCAGTTAGGTGAGAGGATCTTGCAGCAGACAGAAGCAGTGCGGTCCAACAGGGGCACTGTGCAAAGGTTCTCCTGTGCTCCGGAGGATGAGTTTTCATTCCAAGTTTTCTCGAGCAAACTCAGCTCTCTGGAGGACAACAGGACTTCTTGTTGCAGGTCCCAATAAACCAGGATTATTTTTTTTCTTAAAAGTTTTTTTTTTTTCCTTAAGACTTCCCTGCTGCAGCCCCGGCTGTTCTCCGTTGCCCATGGAACATCCCAGCGTCCTCTGGGCTCCGGCCGTCGTCCGCCTCGTGTCAGCGAGCTCCGCTGACTTGAATGTGAGCTCTGAGGGGAGGGGGCATGTGTTTTTTCATCTCCCCGAGATATATGTTTTTCCTGGAAGCAGAGTTTTGCAAGCAAAGCAGGAGGTTAAGGAATATTGGCTCGTGCTGCCTGCATGCATTTTTAATGTGTGCACAGTGAAACCATCTGAAAACGGGAAGAGTTAGCATGTTCAAAGGCCTTTTACTGGGGCCCTTAATCTAAGTAAATCCTTTATATATGAACTGAACCTCTCAGTGACTTTCTTCAGAAGGCACTGCAGTTAATAAAATAGATTTCAAAACATTTGCAAATGGGGAGGAGGGGTGAATCCTATTTATCAAGAGGAGGTTTTCTCCTCTGGGAGCAGCGGTGGTGCTTTGGCCGGGTGGCAGAGGGAAGGAGAAGGGGCTGGTTGTGCTTTCCCCATCCTGGGGGCCAAGGCAGGACCCCCGCGGGTGGGTGGGTGGCAGGGCACAGCTACCTGGGGACAGCTGGTGGGAAGAATAAATGACATTAGTTTTACCTCCAGGCAAACACAGCGAGGCCAGCGCATCGCCCTAGGTAGGCAGAGGTTTACCTTGCATTTAAACAAATAAATAAATAGAAGACAAAATGCTGATTTTCTTGGCAATTAACCTCTGCACAGTCGCATGCCCTGAGGTGAGGGAGCAGATTTGCTGGCAGTGGAGGGGGGGCCCTTGGCTGGGAGCTGCCTGTTGCCTGCCTGGGGCTGCAGGGCTGGTTTGGTCCTGGGGAGCGGTGATGGTGGCGATGGCTCTTTGGATGCCTGAAATTCCTGTACCTTAGGAGCTGGGATTTGCTGGTTTGCTTACAGGAGGCTGGACACGTCAGTGGAGGAGAGAAACCCTCCTGGTTTTTTGAGTAGGGGCTGGCATCGGTCCTGATGCTCCCCCGAGCCCCTGGGTGCCCTCCGCCCCAGCAGACCCAGTGCCGAGCGGGTGGCAGGGCCGGGGTGCCCACAGGCCCCCTGTTGAGTGCAGACCACCGTCCAGGCCGTCGTGTCTCCATTTTGCCCATCTCTACAACGCAGAGGGTGAGTTGGGAGGAGAGAAGCTCCAGGTCGGAGCTGCCTCTGGCCGAGTTCAAGGCGGCTAAATGAGCTGCACCAGCATCTTCCCATCAGTGGGAATTTATCCATAAGAGACTTTCCCGCTTTCCCACCACCCTGCTTTGCCTGCAAACCCCATGCCTTGCCGACGAGGTTCAGTATTGCTCAGCTTTGCCCAGGTAAACTCTTAAAACAGACCGACGTGCTCAAAATGAGGTTTGCAGCATTATCGACCCTGGAGTTTCTGTACTTAACGGCTTGCCAATAATATCAGGATGTGTGTAGGGGTGAAAGGGAGGAGGGATGGGAAGGGAGAGTCACAAGCACCCCGCCTGCGCCATCCACGGGGTTGTAATATTCCTGTGCTGGGCGAGCAGCGTTCCTCAGGGTGGTGGTGCCCTGCCTGCCTGCAGGGGGGGGCAGGGGGGGGGCAAATGGAGCCGGACCCGCGTGGGCAGCCCTCGAGACCCTGCCCTGCAAAATGTGCATGTCTCTCCGCTCCCAGTGTGTGTCATTCGCTGGTCAGCTGTGTTTGATCTGGAAATTCCCCCGCCCTTCATCCACCAGTTCAGAATTAAACCTGGAGTTTTGTCCAGGTTTCATGACTTTAATCCATTTCCCCGCCTGACTGAGCCCCGCTACGGTGTGGGAGTACCTTTATGTTTGCAGCGGGGGTTTCCTTGTAGAGGAGGCTTTGGGATCCTGCCAGCCAAACCTACTTCTTGCAAAAGATGGGATGGCACAAGCCCTAGCGTAGCTGATCAAGGAGACGTTCCCCTTGCTGTCCTAGAGAAGAGAAGGGAGATAAGGGGAAATCTTTTATGGGATTTGCAAAGATTCTCCAGCACGGCGGAGGCTTCATGCTGATCATAATTGGTCTCTGGTCCCCCTGCCCCTGGGGATGGTAGCTCAACTCAGGAGCCGGATCCGGCCATGTGTGAAAATGGCAAGCAATTAAAGTCGCTAACAATTAAATCCCAGAGTGTCTTCTGGTGAGGAGGTAGTTAGGGGACCTCTTCTCCTGTAAGGTTGGTTTTACAAGGGCTGTTTTATTCATTGCCTGTGTGCTCTGTAATTGCACTCTGCCCATTAGTCTTTTACTGCCGTTGTGTATCCATTGTATGCGCTGTAAGCGTTGCTATAAAATGGATATAGAAGGCTGTGGAAGGAATCCGTGGCTGGAAATACGCATGGTTGCTGTGCAGCGCTCTCCCGTGCTCCAGGGCGTCAGGGACTGGGACCAGTCCTGGGACTGACCACCAGTCCTGACCGGCACGAATCTGCAGAGGCTCCGCCGCAGACCTCGCAAGTGGGGGGGTCAAGCGGAGATGGCTTCCCGTGACACGGACAGACCTTCTTTAGGAGGGACCGTAAAGCTTCTGCCTTTGTCAATAAGCAGGATCTTTGGCTACAAGCAGTTCCTTTCCGGCTAAAAATGTGTTTAAGGCATTTATTTTGGCAAGTATGTATCCTCGCAGACTTGCTCCTAAGAGAGTCTGAAAAATATCATTGACGTGTTTTTCTGTGCGGCTGCTTTGTAGGCTTGGGAGATGCTGAGGTCACCCCGTAAACATCTGCTAGTAAAAGCAAAGGCAGTTTCTCTCGCCCCCTCCCCACCAACAGCTTTGCATGATGAAGATACAATTCCGACGTGCGCAGCTCTGCTCAATAGCCACACGTGGGGCTTGCTGGTTTTTGGGGCGCACCTGCCTTGTTATCGCTCATGGGCTTTGCCCGTCTAGTGCTTCCCTCGGGGTCCCAGTTGTGTCACTGGCCACCCTCGCACCATCTCACCTCTGGGTGCAACGGCAAGGCATAAGCAGCTCGCTCTCCTGCGCAGGATCAGGGCGTGGGTTGACAATCAAAAGTGCTGGAAAGGTCTCTCAGAAATGCAGTCCTTGCCCCAGGAGAGAAAGGAGATGGAGTCCTTGCCCCAGTGGAGAAAGGCTTCGGGCTCGGCTGGTCCAAAATGGGGGACTCGGAGGTTGGGGGGGGTCTCCTGGCACTGGGGGACAGGAGGGCTCAGGGCTGGAGGCACGACCATGGGCTGTGCCTGGAGAGAGGTGTACTCGAGTGCTCTGGGACAAGCCGTGTCTCCTTGCACCCCTCCGGGGAGGGAGAAGCGTACGTCTTTTTGTTCCTCGTGGACCGCAGAAAGCGCTGCTCGGCCCAGGTGGTCTGTTTAGATCTGGTTTGCGTTGCACAGTAGGACCCCGCTTGGCTGGGACGTGCTGGTGGGGCTTTCGTGCAAACAGCCAGCGGTGCTGGCGCTGGTCTGGAAGCAGGCAGAAATATATATTTAGGTAGTTATTTGTTTTTATTGGCACGCATTACATAGGATTGCGGCTGCTCAGGTACAGCAGAGAAACTGCTGCTCGGACTGCTAAAAGATTTCCTTGTGCTGCTTTGCTACGAGTTAAAACCGGGGGGTTTATGGGTTTTGTTTTAACAAAAGTGTGCCAAAGTCAGGCAATTGCAGAGCCTTGTGGGGATGTTAAATACTGTGGGACGCGTCCCAGGTCGTTACGTCCTGGCTGTGATTTATCTTTATGCCCCCCCGGGTGAGCGGTGCCATCTGCCCAGGGTGGACGCGCCTGGAGGGAGCCTTGCCTTCAGCTGGCCGGGCTGAGGGGGCTCTGGCCGTCTCCCTCCACGTGGGTGCCAAAACCCCCTCTGCCCCGGTGCTGGGCTGGGCAGGGCACCGCCGCAGTGCAGAACCAGCAGACGAGCTGGAAGAGCATCCTTCCTCCTCCCCAGCCTGCCGCTCGCGCGTTCCCGCTGGAAGCGGGGCCGTGGGGCCGTCCCGCCGGGAGGGAGGGCTGCCCACGTCCCTGCCCAGAGATTGATTTTCAGCCACGGCGTTTTCAAATCTAGTTTTCTTCTGAGTCAGAGACCTGGGCTAAATCGTTTTTTAGTGATTGGTGGTGCTGTTGCCCCAGAGGGTTTGGGGGTTTTATTTTTCCTTTTCTTTTTGAGAAAGATGTTTCTGGATTCCCCTTTTGATTTTATCCATCTGTTATCGTCAGCGTGGAGCTGAGGTGAGGAGAAAATCATACCGCTTTCTTGAGGGAAGCATTGGTACATGAGAATTTTTTAAAAATGCGATAATGTGTTGAAACATAAAATTATATGAGCTGTTATTTTCTTGTCTCATAGTCTCCAGAAATACTCGGTTCAGATTTGAGCTAAAGATAAAGCAGGGCATGCAGCTAACCCTTGGGCACTGCGCAGTGCACTGTGCTAAATGCTCTAAGTACTCTCCTGCAAAATCGTCATCTTTGTGTTATCTGATGATGTAGCTTGCTGTTTCCCCACTGAATTTCTATCAGAATTAATCTTGTGAGAATTTTTGCAAGTTCCAGACCACAAATAAAAGCAAATAATAATTTTTCAGAGGACATGTCTTAACTTTGGCACAGCATGAGGTGCTTCTTTCCAGAGATGAGTAATGTAACACAATAGTATGATTTTAATTAAATTCATCAGCTTTTGGTATGCTCCGATGTGTCTTGTTCTGCAGGGAGAGAATTGATTCCATTCTGCTTTATAAAAATGGCTCTTGAGCATTAATAGCGTGGTTTTCATCCATCTCGCAGCACTTTACCAAAATCATTCCCTGACGCTGTTCCCATTTCACAGATAGGAACCAAAACTCAGAGGTGCTGCCTGGGTTGAGAGCGGGGCTGGAGCAGCAGCTCCAAGTCACCTCTTTGCTCGTCCCTGGTCAGCTCACAGCCACCTCTTGGTACATCAGTAAATTAAATGCTGCTTTAACCTGCCTAATCCCGCCCAAGCCGATGATGAATGCATTTTCAGTTGTATGTAAACATCTTGCAAACCCACATGGTTTTCTTTGGACGGCTTCAGGAGTGCTGTGCTCATGAAGGCATGTCGGCGTGCCCAAGGGACCCGCTATAGCTCCGGGGTGCCAGAACTGATGGGGCACCCATGGGGACGGGGTGATCCCACGCTCAGGGAGTGGCTTGGCATCCTGAAGAAAAAGAGGAGTTCAAAAAGAAAAGGGGGGAAGGTTGGAGCTGTCGAAAATGACGCGCTACGAACAGCCGAGGTCCAAGCGCTTCCCCTTCCCCTGGAGAAATGTATTTTGGGATTGAGGCAGCATTAAACCTCAGCAGTGGGACAGACGGACTCATCTGGCAGCACGGGAGCTGAAGCCAGCTGCGAACCCCCCCCCCCAAACTCGCACGGAAAGCACAGCCTGAAGCCCAAAACCTCGGTGAAATCGCAGACTCCCGTGGGTTTTCTTTGCATCGCCACGATACTTTCTTCAGAGCGGGGTTGTCGGAGGATCGCTACACCCAGCCATGGGTTTTGTGAGCTACTGCAAGGTGTAATTATGGTCTGTAGATACCATGCTATGGAAATGTTTTTCTGCCAGCTCCTGAGCCAGGAAGACTCAGCACAGCCCCATCCATCCCAGCGGAGCTGTAGAAGCTCCTTTGTGCCAGCTTGAGGCTCTGGTCCTTCCATTTATGAAGAAATCCCTCGCAGAAGGGGCAGCAGATGGGAGCAGCTCAGGTTTCACGGGTGTCACATACTCCACCTGCTTTTTAAAACACTGAAGTGTGATCGCTGGACTCAGGAAAATAGGGGGGGGATTATCGGGCTGGCGTTGTGAGACTGGAGTCCCACTCCCAGTAAGGGACAAGCCACCTCCTTTAGTCTCCCGTGGGTGTTTGCACAAGTCGTGAAGACCTCTTTGTAGATCTGCCTGACAGACGATATCCACCGAGGGCAGCCTTGGCTGGGAACACCTCCGTGGGACATTTACACCCTGCCCACTTCGCACCAGGCTTTCTGTTCTCACGGCTGGTGTTTGACCCCAAGAAATCAGAATGGAGACCGGGAAAACAGAAAATAAATCTTGCCGGATCCTCCCTGCTCTGTCACACATGGATTTGAAGCTAAGATGCTACTGTACAAAATTATCAGGCTAAAGCTGACCCATCCCTCACCCTCTGTGTTCTCAGTGACGGTACCACGGAGGTGAACAGCTGGCTTCAGTTGCTGGGACAAGGCACCCAGATGCTGGAATATGTTCATAAATAAATAAATCTTTCTGCTTATTGCCGTTAGAACTGCAGCCTACCTGGCTCTTCCCATTAAATAATTCAGAGGAGAGAGCAGCCAGGCAGTGCATCGAGCTGCGCCTTCTCCCCGCGGAGAGGATTACTGCAGGGGAGCGCGCGGGGGGGGGCTGGCGAGGATACGGCGTGGGATGGATCGTGGGGTAACCCGAGTGACTGCTGAGAGCAAGGGAGGGGTTTTGCATTAGATGCCTCCTGAAATATGAATTGATTATCCCCCTGCGTGATGTGCTCTGGCTGCGGGCTGCTCCTTGCAAGAGCTCGTTGCGTTTGCAGGGTGCCGTGCGCGCGCAAGCTCTCCGACCCTGAAAGTAGCCTAAATGTTTTGTAAGATCAAGGGGGTGCTTTGCGTCGCATGTCGAGAGCGATCATCTGCTCTAAGTCTCGTCCTCGAGAGGAGAAGCTCACTGTGAACTCTAAATAACAAATTACTTGGTCTTTTCCTTCTCTTTTAGGCTCTAAAACAAACACATCAGATTGATCCTACTTTCGTTCCCTTCTTTGATCTCTGGAAGCGATGCTGTTGAATGCTGTGGGGTTTGTCTGTGAAGAAGTCTACTCTGGGAGGTTTATTATCTCTAAGAGCCTGTTCCAGCGGTGTTTGATGTTGCTGGGGTTTTTGCTCGTCATCTGAGTGGGATCAGGCTTGCTGCAGCCCAGGCGCGGGCTGGGAGGATAAATGGCTCAGCAGGTGGTTTTTCATGACGGTGGAGTGAAAACCAAAGTCTAGTGCTTAACTAGTGATACTAAATAAGAGCCATTTTCCAATGAATTTAAATGAACTGGGATTTCTGCAAGCCTGTTGGGTTTCAGTGGACTCAAAATACTTTACTCATTACTGTTGGGCATTCCTGGCTATAGCATTTAATACCGTGTATGGAGTTGCAATGCACCTGGAGATCTGTAACAGTTTCCCAGGGAATCCATAGCTTTTAGACCCCTTGACTTCCAATGTTTCTGCTTTTTTAAAAAAATAACAATGACATACAAACTGGTCCCAAACAACGTGGTTGCTTTTGGGGAGCTCATGGCTGGAGAATGTGCAGCACCATCGTCCGGCCAGATGGAGATGCTTCTCCCTCGTGGTTGGGGCCAAGTTGATAATCTGCGTGAAGGTGTCTAAATGCAAGTCCTGTGCTGGACCTGGATGTGCCCGAGGGGAACCTCGGTGAGCAACAGTGGGTTATAAGTTCACCCAGTTGGTTTTTCTTAGAGTTGCCTTGACGTGGATCTGGTGGGGCAGGAGTGAGAGCAGGGCTCTCCTCCCCCCCGGCCTCTCCCCACCACATCAAATCTGTTTCTGCAGCCAGCTCAAGTGGAAAATGTCACCCTGAGATGAGCCTGGCCCGCAGTGGGGAGCCACGAAGGTGATATGATGGGAAGCGGCAAAACCAGTAACACAGGGAATAATCGATGGGACAGGGCTGGGGGGGGGCCTCCTGCCAGCACTGCCCTGACCACCCCGGTGCCAGTGCGAGTCTAGGTAGAAAAGTGTTTAATGTGTTTTTCTATCCTTATCGGCTCATGCTGGAGGATTAATTTTTCCTGCGTTCAGCGGAGAAAAATAATGTAAATGGGTATATAAGGGAACTTAAGCCAAAAGTAGGGATATATTTTAAATAAGAGCCATAATTAGTAAGGCTAAATTAAATGATTTTGTTGCACACAGGGCTTTGGGGGAAGAGCAAGGACCGTTTGGGCAAGAGCTGCCCAAAGCCCGTGGCACGGTCCCAACCCCGGGTGACTTGTCCTGCAGCCTGGCCCCCTGTTTTGGAGAAGGGGAGAGGAGCCGTGGGGAGACGGCAGCTCTGCTCCTGCAGCAGCGACCTGGGGACGCAGGGAGCCTCTCCGGAGCCGCCTGTGGCACGGGCAGCTGGGGAGAGAGGCAGGAACGAAGGGCAAAGCCAAGACTTTCTCCAAAAAGCCGTCCTTCAGCTCCAGATTTTAGATGGTCCATTTAGTAATCCTCTCCTCGGTGTGACTTTCCTTCTAATTGCATTCTGTGCATCCTTATTTAGCCATTAGCTGCTCTTGGGGAGACACAGGTTATTAATTCCTCCCCTGCCCTGACTTTCACTCCGGTGCTTTAGCAACGGTCAAGGTGAAGCTGGGGGGGCTGACGGAGCTGCCATCTCCATGAAACTCTCATTAGAAAATATTTTTCTCTCTTCGCTGTCTCCTTGTCTTACATGGGGGGGTTTATCACAGGAACTGATTACACCTCAAGCCCAGATTTATGGCTGGAAATGTGTGCTTGTGATTTTAATATTCTTTATGGCTCTTTTACTTCTTTCTTTCTGGCATGGTGAGCATTGGAGAAGGAAATACTCAAGAGATTAAGAGCAGAAGGTGCATGTAAAAGAAAGGAGGTCATGTCTTGTGGTGGTTTGTTTTTTTTGTTGTTGTTGTTATTATTTTAACAAGTGGTGTTTAAATAGAGGTCACCTCCAATTTCTCCTTTCTTGCCGGAGCTGCGCGGGATGGTGTAGCCCGGCGGCAGCGGCTGCCGTGCCCCCTCGCCTGTCGGGGCTGAAGTCCGAGACCGGTTCCCGTGATGGGCTCAGCCACGTGCAGGAGGAGCTGGTGGCTTTTTCGTCAGCGCTTCGTGGGGCTTTTGTGTTTGTCACTAATCCCCAGGCGACAGCAGGGGAGAGGAAACGCGCGCAGGCACGCGCCTTCCGTAAAGATCCTGGGTGCCTCCTGGTCTCTCCCTGCATCTATATGCTTTGAAGCTTCTCTCCAAAACCGGCTTCTACCTGACATCTCGCAAACGCACGGGCAGCCGTTTGTGCCAGATGTTGGGGTGCTGGGACGTTCGCCCGATGGCAACTGCTTTGCAGTGGGACTATGAGAGCAAGCGCAGCCCCGTCCGCTCTTCCCACCCATCGCTCTCGTCCCTCCCGTGTCGCGGCGTTACACGTGGGCACGGTTAGACGTGCCAACCTCGGGTGCTCCTTGGTTCCCGTGGATTCGCATCCCGTGGAGAGGCACGGCAGCCCCGATAGCCGGTGGAGCGTGAAATTGTCCCGCTCTGTGGCTGGCGTCACCGCGGCTCTTTTCCCTCCTGGGCTCACCACCTGGCCCTGGTTTTAATTGAGCTCGCTGCAGGTTTGAGCACTATTTCAGAACACTTGGTCTGAAGCTGCTCACCCAGGGAAGAGTGAAGTATAGCAGAGGAGGGAAGGCAAATTAATGCAAGAGGCAGGATCCAAAAATAGCAAATTCGGGGGCTAGCCAGGCTGTGTATTAAATCATTCAAGAGAGGCAATCTGTCGTGAAAGCGGGAGGGTGGGAGGCAAGAGAAAGAAATTGCTCTTGGGGGCAGTTAAAAGTTCACGTGTATCCAGCTTTGCTCCCTCACAGCATCAGCATCCCATCCCGCGCAGCTCTTGGCCCGGGGACCCCCGGCTGCCCTTGCCGCGATGCCCACGGAGGACGGACGGAGCTGCCCTGCTGCAGCCCACGTTCCCGGCGCTCCGGCTGGAGCAAGGCTTGCCGAGACCCCGGGGACCCCCAGCCCGACGTGGCCGTAGTCGCAAGGTGCATCCAGCCCCAGCAGAGCCGTAGCCCACCGTGGCCCCGTGCCAGCAATAATACATGGCGTTTAATTAAAGCAGTATTTTTCATCTCCTTCATACGTTATTTGGTTATTGCTTCAGAATGAGCCAAGGAATTCTTGCTTTCCCCCCCACTCTCTCCCTTTCTCTTTTAATCTGCT
>JAVJGG010000053.1:15945988-15984149 GCA_035590195.1 Aviceda cuculoides | reverse complement strand
GGACGCGGCTCGGTGTGTCCCAGCCGTGCCCCGGCCGAGCGAGGCAGGCGCTCGCAGGTAGAAAAGCTCCATCACAGGTGGAGAAGAGGGTGTTTGTCTCGACGAGTCCAACACCGGACTCAAATTAGATTTCTACTGAGGCATTTGTGCCCTACCAGCACGGCGGGGAGCGGCGGCTGGGACACGGGGTCTCAGAGACGCCGTTAGACGATGCAGCCCCTCACGTTGGTCCTCAGATGGTGCCCAGTGGCGAACCAGCCTCACCACCTGGTTTCTTGCCCTGCCGTGCCAGCGCTGCCCGCGGGAAGCGGCGGAGATGATGTCCTCCTGGGAGCTAACGCCTCAATAGGAAAAAAAATGTATTTGCAACGAACGTTTTGTTCTGAAACACCCTCTGCTCTGCTCGGGGCTGGGCTGAGTTCAACTGGGGCTGCAGGGGATCTGCCGTGAGGGGTGAGACACCCATAACGCTGTCATTCCTCTCCTTCCCCAGGCCCTTCCCGTCGGAGGAGACCACGGAAAATGATGACGACGTGTATCGGAGCTTGGAGGAACTGGCGGAGTAAGTGGCCTCGCCTTCTCGCGGGGAGGGGACACAAAAAGGGAAAAGTTGCAAGGTCAGATAAAAATTGACAGCGGGGCTCAGAGAGCCAGGCCGGCTGCTTTGATCGTCTTGCCAGGAGGTTTTTGTGCTCTTACAATAGTCCATCTTTTCCCACGTAGAGCCCTGGGAGACATCGCTTTTAATGGGGCTGAGTTTACGAGTAGCTCGGGGGGGCCAAACCCGCGGGGAGCCCCTCCGCACGCTAAATCCCCTCGTTAGCTGCAAGACCCCGGGACGTAATTCATCCTCCCAGCCAACCGCAGCCGAGCCACTGGCTGGGACTGGGGTACCCACTGCTAACTCAGCGCTGGTCCCCCCACCCCGTGGTGGATTTGGGGGCTGCGTGGGTGCTGGCACAGGGGTCTGCAGCCCCCAGGAGTGATTTTTGGACCACGCCAGCCGGCCCCAGGGCAGCCCTTGGCAGGGGACCCAGCCTGCCTGTCGCTGGTGGCACGGTGGGATGCGGGGTGATGCTGCTGGGCTTGCTGTGCCTATATTTGTCTGGGTCTCTGGTGTCTGTGTTTTGCTGCCCAGGGTGATGATATAACGGGCTTTTAAAAGCAACCTTGAACTACAACGTATATGGTGGAACGCGGGCGCTATCGGAATTCGATGGCGGCGTTCCCGTCAGCCAGGGTTTTACTTATGAAGTGCAGTCTGTTTCATATGGAGGGAAGGTCTGTACGGGTGGATATGTGGCTTTATACAGTTAAATATTATTGTTCCACAACATAAATAATAAGGCTTCTTAATCCAATGAGTTCCTTATGGCTTCAGTTATTACAAAAGTAAATCATAAATTACTAGTCAAGGGAATGGAGTACCGTGGAATCCCCTGCTCGCGGTTTTCTCCCAGCAGCTACAGTTTAATAAAATTTTAACTTATAAAGGGATCCTTTCAAGAATAACATTTCCCCCTCCCTTCCCAAAGCTCTCAAAATCCCTTTAATATTGGGTTTTAAAATTCCTGATTCTCACACATAGGCGTGCTTTTAATTGGAGAAAGGCTGGTGTGTGAACTCGCACACAAGTGCTGGGGAGGATGGCAGCCCTCTCCTCGAACCTGGAGTTTTGGCACGGCACGCTCGGAGCTCGGAGCAGGTTATTCGGTGCTGGAGATGGGTTCCCGGCTTTAATTGCTCTGCTGCTGGAGGTGTAGCTCCCACAGGGTGTCCGGGTAGAAACTTCCCAAACCGTTCTTCGGACCTTTGCTCGTGGCTATGAAAGGGGTTTAGATACCCAAGTCCTGTGCTCAGGTGACTTAGAGGTTTATTTCTTATTGATAGCCCTGTTCTGTCCCAGATTGTCTCCAGCTTTTAACTTCTTTTTTCCCCATTCTTTGCAAAATCCTCCTCTTTACCTCTTTAGTTAGGACCACTGGGGAAAGGTGCGTGCGAATCAGCAGGGGGATATTGCACTAATTCCTTCACCCAGAGCTGTGCTCCCAGTGCAGCCAGGTTGAGCACGGAAACACAACCTACGAAGTGGAGATGTAATTCACCCGTAACTGTAAAAACCCCAGAAATGCCCCTGAGAGCCCCTTAGCTCGAGTGTTGCCGCTCCCGCTGCCTGGTGACACATCAGCAATAGTCCCCTTTTCTCCCTTGGACAAGGAGCGTCTCTCCGTGCTTGACAAGGAAAACTTTCATTGGAAACTTGCCGGTCACAATGGTGCATACTGGGCACCAATGCTGGGCGCTGGCAAACCGCGGGACCGCATGAGAAAGCTCTTTCTTAGCTGCTGCCGATCTCCAAAGAGCTGAACAAGGGCATCATTCACAAGCTGGGAATGATTCAGTCCATCCAACATCTTTGCATTTAATATCGCTGATGATCCAGCAGCCTTGGGAAGATCTGAGTGCATCCGAAATGCTTTACTGGAGGCGAGGAAATGATTTTCACAGCAAGCAGCGAAGTGACCCAACGCCTGGAAGGAACCACTACCGAAGAGCACAGCCAGGCGCGGCGATCCTCCTTTTTGCAGGAGAGACCCGTCCATCTCTGGGTGGTTTTTCCACCTTAATTCGCTACATCCGTGCAGCCGAGTGATTCTTTTTGCCCTTTGGGTCATTTTGGAAGGATGCACAGTCCAGTCTGTAAAACCACGATGAAATGTGCTGCTGCGAGGGGCCAGCCTGCCGTCCCCGCTGGCCTCGAAGGGCCGGGGTGCAGGTGAGGAGGGACAATCCCGGTGGGCTCGGCACCCCCAAGTCGCCTCCCGGGAGAGAGGAGTCTCCCAAAGGGAGTTCTTTTGGGGCGGTGTGCTGCCGGGATAAAAAGCTCAGGATAAATATTGAACTGGTTCAAGCAAGGTGTTTTGGGGACTGGTACAAGTAGGGTTTTGGAGAATTGTCAAAATGCTTCATTTCGACCTTAAGTACTTAAACGGAGCGGTTCGATGTCCCCCATTTGAGATTTTGGCTGAATTCCTGTTCTGCAAAGCATTCAAAATACAAACATACTTGCGTCGGAGGTGCAGATTTGGGAAGGAGAAGAAAACGAGCTTTGTCCCCGTTGTCTCCACGACGCTCTAAAGAGCGAAGACCTTCATCCCGTCGGGCAGCGAGGTCTCTCCCGGTGCGGAGGAGCCACGGCAGCCGGGGACAAAAGCCGGGGCCGGGAGCGGATCAATAGCAGTGCCACGAGGGCCGTTTACGTGCGCTGCAGAAACAAGCTGTCTGCGTGCAAGCCCGGGGTGGCCGCAGGGTGCTGGTGCGTATAAAGGATGTTCATGCCTTGGTGAACCCATTGTGTTTTCACCTTTGGGGTATTGCAGAGATAATGCTGGGCTGCACGCAGCTCCCCAGCGCTGGGTCGGCCAAGGCAGATAATTGCCTGGAAACAGCTATTTATTTAAAAAAAAAAAAAAAAAAAGGCAAACCCCCCAAAACAAAAGAACAATTGGGGAGGGGAAACTAAAAGGGTGTCAGGGGAGCTAGAAAGTTCTCAAATTCCCTGTCTTCAGCCCGCCGGCCCCTCGGTTTGCTTTGCCATTGGCCAGATGGCAGCCTGCAGAGAGCCCGGGCAGATGGCAAGGGCTGGCCAGTTTGCAAGTGGTGCCTGATCGATACCGGGAGAAGCAGTAAAGGGACGTTTGTCCTCTGCTGCCTGATTTATTTCGGCGTGCCCTAATGTCAGACCCTAGAGCAGCAGCCGGTTTGGGGGGAGTTTGCCCGGGAAACGAGCGGGGCTTTGCAACGGCAACGCGTGGGCCCGTTTGCTGGAGCCTGTCCCCAAAAATCAAAGCGACCCTCGTCCTGATGAAGCTCCCGCGGGTCTGCAGGGGTGTGAGCTGCCGCCTTCCGCACGGCTACGGCTGCTGGCCCCTGATGCAGTAGGCAGTTATCCACCTTACTGCTGAACATCTTCCCCACCAGCTGCTTTTCCATCTCTCTTGATGGCTGTTTCAGCTGCCCCAAAGCATTCCGGTACTTCACATTTAACCTAAATTTTCTCTGCTGCCACTTAAGCGCTCTCCAGTTATGTGGTCTCATTAAATTTATGAAAGCAATTAATCCTGGTCCTCCGTATAGCACCAGAACCTTCTTTATCATGAATGTTCTGCACTTCTCGGCGCTGGCGCGAAGCCCGGCAGGCTCGGTGGATTACATGTCGGGTGGGGTTTGGGTCATTCGGGAGCTTTTTGAAGAATTCAGAGTCAGGCAGAAGTGCTGTGAATGATTTGACATGAGACCTTCAGTTTGCATAACTTTTACCTCCTGTTTTTCCTTTAAAAGTGAATTGCTTTGAGGGGAGAAGTTGTGGTGTTGCAAAAAGGACAAAGAAAGCGTTTTAAGCAAAGCAGCTCCCTATCAAACCCTGCACTGGAGCCGGTGTGTGTCCCCGGAGGGGCTTCGTCCCGCAGGTCGGTGTCCCCCGGTCTTGTTTCGAGCCGCAGCTCGCTGGGGATTTATCCCCAACGAGAGTATTGGCGGTAGTTGCGTATTTCCAAACCTTTCATGGTAGAGAAGGGGAGTTGCAGAAGGTCTGCCTGGCCTCAATTTCTCAAGCGATGCAACTCGTTTGGGCCCAGGCTCTGCCAACAACCTGGCTCCTGCCAAGAGCTTCTTGCTGAAGTTTCTCCTACTTCTTTCACTGCTGTCACCAGCGTTGCCTCCTCGCATCTTCCAAAATAGTGATGTGATCAGCAGAATTTCTCAAGTGCATTAAAAAAAGTAATGACTAGAGAAGCCAAGGTGAGATGATAAGTTAGCTGCCACTTTTCTCATTATTTTTGCTGTGTTGGAAAAACCACGCACGCCAGCCAGTTAAATAAATGGCTTCGTGGTACAAGGCACTCGAGCCATGGCGCTGGTAAACGTGTCTTTTCTTCTTTGTCACCTGTAAAGATTTTTATATGTCCTGCTTGTGCCGTTTCTAGGATCGTGTTAGGTGCTCTAACTGCGTGAGGCTCGTTCCTGGGGTTATAACATTCCGCTTTGAATGGGGAACATAAGACCTGAGTAAAATAGATGGCAAAAGGCTTCTCTTGCTGTTTCCAGACGCGTGTCTCCATCCAAGTGCAATGTGGCTAATTAAAACCCTGCAAGATCTCCAGTCCGACGACTGCACATCTTGCACTCCTTCACCCTGAAACCTAAGCCTGCCAGATGTGCTGCAAATATAGGACTCTGCTTGTCCTCGTCTGACGGAGACTGTGAATGAAGGGGTTGGTCGGATGAACTCTCTATTTATAGCTGTAAGTGCAGAGTAAGAATGAGAAAGTGGAGGATTACTGGGGCGAAATGGAGCCTCGCAGCTGCTGGGCAGCTGTCTCGAGGACCCTGCAAATGCACTTCCAGCCCGGACCTGGCGGTGGGTCTGAGGTCTTCTGGCTCTTAACCTCAGCCACAAGGCTGGAAATTTGGGGTTGTCCTTTGGTTGTCTTATTTTAGCTCCTTCTCCCTCCTCCTCCTTTCTCTTTTCCTCTTCCCGGTGGTTCTGGCTCTTTCATCAGCGAAGTGAAAGCAGCCCCGTGGTTTGGACAGGGTTTTGGCATGGCAGGTTTGCCCTGAGGTTCATCCTCGCATTCTTGAGGCTGGTACAAACTCATCAACTTCCCGGAGCAGCTTTTATGGATGAAGAGGTTCTTCGGTGGCCCTCGAGACCCTCAGAGCTTCCCCACTTACCTCCTCATCCACGGTGCCATTGCAAACGTGGTGTGCAGCATTCCTGTAGCATAGTGGACCTGCTGCAGACTATTTATTGGGGCATCGTGGGCCCCCTGCACCCATCCCCTGGTGTGGGCACCCCAGTCCGGAGCACGTCTGCTCCCAGAGCCCGAATGCAGCCCGTGCCCTCTGTTTTGGCCCAGTTCTGCGCTCTGGAGGGCTGGTTCCCAGTGGTGGGACCAGTGCCTTCACCCAGGGCGGTGAGGTTCTTCCTCAAACTAACTCAACTGTTTGGGGAGGTGGCAGCTGGAGGTGCCGGGGGTCACGGAGGGATCCCGTCCTTCCCCAGCTGGCTCCTTCCATGTCCCTGTCTGTCCCTTACTCCACGGCAGCAGCCTGGCATCGGTCCCTCTGTTAGGGGAGCTGCTCCTTTGCCTGCTTGGGAGGGCGTTCGCACGGAGCGGGCATTGCCAGGGAGGAAGAGCTGACAGCCAAAAGCACTGTTTCTGCCTGAAATGGCCTTAGGTATGAAAAGCTTTATTCTTTGTGCTTTGAATGAGCTTTCCTGGCCAGGCAAGACGCTGCCAGCCCAAAGCTGGTTACATCCATCCTAATAACAGCAAACGCTGGCGTTAACTCTGAAGGGCGGATAAAATCCCTTTCCTAAACCCAGAGCTGTCAATGAATCTCCTAATGCAGGCAGTAGATCGTAGGCTCTGATACCCACTGGTAACTCACAGACTCTGCTGCTTTTATTGGAGGAGTAAACTGCTTTTCTTTGTGAAGAACAAGGTGAGGATCTGGCCTTCCTTGCTCAAATTGTTCAGTCTAGGCGTGACATGCTGGGGATGCTGGATTTATTGCCTCCCACAGCAGGGGAGCATGCTAAACACAGAAAATACCTACCCTGCTTTCCCTGCCTGTATGGCATTTAAAATTTAGTGTGTTCTTAGGTTGCCACTGGCTAAAATCATCCTGATACCTGTTCCCTTTTTGTATGATGGGGCGTGTGTGCATATTTTCAACTCTGACAGGCAAAACATGCAGACCGATGAAAATCAACACGTGCAAAGCAGCGGCGGCACCAGCCGTGTGCGCGCCGGCAAAGCTCGGCTGCTCGCAAGGCTAACCTGCATGTTTTACTGCTCTCCGTAAAATTGGCAACTTCTGGTGTTTCTCAGAGATGTACTAGGGGAGTGTTTTAATAAATAAGGGTCCGCTGGACAAAGGTATTGTGGGTTTAATACCACCATGGCTGTCAGGTTCCAGCATCTCTAGTGCCTCTCCCCTACACCCTGCAATGGAGGTGCCTGTCTAGATGGCCCCAGGGCGAAGGAGTTGTCCCTATTTTTTCCCTCGGGCCAGAAATTGGAGATGAGAAGGGCTCGTACTGGTGTTGATGAGCAGGAACGAGTGGAGCGGCAGGGGCTCGGCCTCGTGGTTGGAGCAATGAGAGCGTCAAGGTGCTGTCAGGATGCGGCCCGCCGTGATGGGTGCAGTGGTCGTGTCAGGTGGCTCTTGGCCGTCGTGTGGGCAAATTCGCTGTGTTGTCCCTCGGTAGGCGTTTCTGCCCTTTTCCTGGTGGCCCAGAGGGGCTCCGAGTAGGACCGGGTCCTTGGGGCACCCCTCCTTCTGCAGGCTTGGTCCAGGCAGCCCACGATTTAGCAAAACTTCAGCATCCCGCGCTGCTGCCTGGCTTTGTCACAGTGGTATCCTGGTGCGTGCCCGGCCGCGGTCCAGAGTTTGTGGCTCCTTGGTGGGGGAGAAAAGGAGGGTTCGTCCAGGCTGGGGGTGGGCAGCGCTGGGGTCTGAGGCTTGGACGTGGCACCCAAGTCTCCTGCGTGCAGGAGAGCAGCTCCGGGTGACGTTCAGGATGCAGGGCTTCCCGGGAAAACCTCAAGATGCTGTCTTCTCCTTCTGCACGTAGCCTAAAAGAGTTGCTGAGCGCTCCTGATGGCGCGCAGCCGCCGCGCAAAGCCGCTTCTGCTCTGGCTGCAGCGTCGCCGCGGCGCTCGCCGGGGCCATACCGTACCCAGCCGGGCTCGCGTTCGCGACATTCACCCAACCATACGTTTCCTAACGACCCGCGGGCCAGGGAAATGATGTATGGAGAGACAGCCAGCAATCCGAGAGGTACAGGCGGGAAGGGGAGATTAATCAGGAACGGGGACTTCCTTGCTCTGGATAAGGAGCAGAGCTGAGAATATAAATATTGGTACAGATAATAACGGTGACGGCAACGCTTGGGAAGGGGAAGATGGATCACCAGCTATTAGTGGGCATTATTACAGCAGCTGCAATGCATCACTGGAAGAATGGGACGGATTCATCATGCCAGTGTATTTATTTAAAACCCCCAAACTTTTATTAAATAAATCTGGTTTTAAAAATAGAAAGAACTGTATTTAGAAAAGAAATAAAGCCCAGTTTTGCAAACAGATGTGCTCTGCTCTTCTGTGCTGTATAATATAGAGATGTTGAGTGTTACAGTTTGAGCAGTTTTACACCTGAATATATTGGTGTTTAATTAATACCCATGTTGAAAGAGAGCTCATAAAATATGTGAACGCTGTTTGATATTCCGGCGTTTCACACTGTCCTGATCCCGTGGGGTTGCCTTCAGTGGGAGCCGTTAGTAATCAGCACCTGTACATCTAAGTGCTAAAATTATTATTGTTAATTGGCATTTATTATGGGTTGAATTTTCAAAAGTGTTCTAAGACTCAGGAGCCCCTGGGGGCATTTGTAAAGGCTCGGATGACAGTTAAGTACCTAACGCCGTCACCTTTAAATACAAGTTGGGCACTATGTCTCAGTCATGCCTTTAAAGTCTGTGCTTGCAGGGACGTCTCCTGAGTGATACGGCCAGTTCTGAAAACATGACTTTTTTGCTGCTTAATTTATCTCGGAGGTAAATATTACTATTGGGCTCTGCTCAGCGTTGGGGCTTAGTATCACCGAGCTGAGCGTCTGGTGAGATTGTCGTACGGTGATCGGGAAAGTCTCCCCCTCCTCCGCTATAATAAAAATCACCCAGTTGCCCATCAGGGCAGGGATTGTGTTTCGTGGGAGTCAGTGCATCACCCAAAGAAACTGGATCCAGAGCTTTTAAACTGGGATGTGGCGCCCGTGGCTGGTCCGGGCGTTGCTGCGGGTCCCTGCACAGCCCGGGGGGGGTCAGCTCAGCCCCGTCACGCTTCCCCTCTCAGCGAGGCAGGGCTGGGATGCTTCACCTACTGCCTGGAGCCGTTGGGTGATTATTTAGTATCTGCTCACTCTTTGAATGGATACGGGCTCCTGCGGCAGTTTGCAGCCCTAACGGGGGGAAGGGAGGTGGTGTCTTTGGCACGAAGGAAGCCTTTTTAAGTGCGATATAGTTAAAAGTCACTGACACAAGAGCTGTTCCTTGCCCTGAAGAGGAGAGGCAGGAGACGCACAGGAGGCTGTGGGCATTTTCAGAGGCAGGTGGAGCTGGACCAGGTTGCCTGCTCAGATGGTCCCACCGGGATGCTTGGCGGGTGGGTCCGTCTCGACCCGGCCGGTTAGTGCTGAGCAAAAATTCTGCTGGGGCAGAGCTGGCAGGCCATGGGGGACTGGGCATCGCAGGCGCGCCTGGCACGGGGCTCGGCGCGGCTTCTTGGCTGCGATCCCCACTGGTGCTCAGCAGCGTTTCACCTTTTCTAGCCTCCAGCAAACGGAAAACGACGTGCAGCAGGTACCAATCCAGGAAAAACGGAGTCACCTAATGCAAACAGAGAACATGGACCGAACATGCCAGTGCTGTGGGCCAGGAGGATTTTCTTATTATCGTGGTTATCCTCCCTCCTTGGTGTGAGAGCAGTTATTGGTTTGCCTGATCAAGTGACAGTGAATGTACCCTCTTTATTATCGCTAAATCGCTCTCCTTCTCATTCCAGCGAACATGATCTGGGGGAGGATATTTATGACTGCGTCCCCTGTGAAGATGAAGGCGATGATATCTATGAAGATATCATCAGAGTGGAAGTTCAGCAGCCCATGGTAACAATTTATATGCATTTTTAAAGCTACACCTGATGGGAGGGGAAGGGAGCGGTTTCAATTAAATAAATAATTATCCGCCAATGACAGGTTACGCTGCAGGGAAGCGAATTGCTTTGCATCGCTGCTCGAAACCGAGCTGCCTCGTGAGAGGTAAAAATAAGCCAAGCTGGGATGGCACTGGCCCGGAGGGGTTTCTCCGAGGAGTTCCCCAGCCCATCATGTCGTGTGAAGGAGTTTGGGGAGGAGGAAGGGAAAGGGAGAGCTAATAAGATAAGCTAAAAATAGCAACTTGCTGCTGAGCCAAGGCAGCGTGTGTCACTTCAACCCTTTCTGGGGCGAGGGGAGCGCGGCGGCTCCGCCTGCTCCGTCAGCCAGATGTGCCGTGTCTGCCACGGGTATTTTTAGATCGGGGCAAGCACTGACATATCTGTGCATGGAGGACCCAGCATTTCTTTGTGCCTGCTGCCGCTCCTGCCTGGGTGTCTCGGAGCAGGGAGACATTTACAGCGGAGCTTTCCGGGGCAGCAGGGACCCGTGTGGCTTTAGGGACAAGCAGCTGACCCCGTTCATCGTCTCCGAAAGCCTTTCGATGAGGGGGAAACCTGGCTGTCCAGCATGCACAGCCTCATGGAGGGGACTTGCATTAATTCCAAGAGCTCTGGTGCAAATATCACGCTCCGTGGATGAGCCAGGAAGGTGCTGATGGCCCTTGCATCTCCCCAGAGATGCTCACAGCCGCCTTCCCTACCTGCGTCCCCACCGCCGAGGACACGGGCTGCCCTGGCTTCTGCTGACGCAGAGCTGGAAGGGACTTTCCCACCCGAGCGTGACCTTCCCAGTTTTCTCCCACCCTCTGCTATTTGCCACCCCCAGGCTTTGTCCAGACTCCAATTACTCTCTCCTCGCTGCAAACAGTACCTCCCCGTAACAAAGCCGGATCAACGGACAAGTTCACTGACGGATTAAACCCCCGGAGCGGGGTGCGTGGCTGTGCCAGAGGAGGTGCTGGGGGACTGGGAAGGCAGAGATTCCCCCCACGGTGCCCAGCAAACGAGCCGGGCTGTGCGGCAGCGATGCCCACGCTCTGGTTTCTCACCTCTCCCGGGCTCGGCCGCGAGTGGTGCGAAAACCGTGGCGATGGTGGTTGAGGCATTTCATCCCTTCACGCCTCGTCTGCAGCCCGAGGAGCTCCCTGGGCACCGAAAACCTCTCTGGATCAAGGAGTCAGGCGCAAAATATTCCCGCTGATCCTGCCAAAGCACTTGGAGCTCTTTACGGGCACTGGTGGCAATGCCGAAGTCAGCACAGCTCGGTGGCCACCGGTGTTTTTACCACGTTGCCATCAGCTGCAGAAGGTGTTTGGCCTGCGAACTGTCCCTGGGGAAGGTTTTGGTAGGAATTTCTTGCATAAATGGCAAAAATGGGGGAAGGCTCCCACCATGTAAGTGTCCAGCAGCTGGGTAGTGCAGGATTGGGGTCAGTGGAATTGGCAATTTTTCACTGTTCCCTCCACAATGTTTTATGTTTTCTTGGACATTGGGCGGCGATGGAGTCGGTGGCTCTGACTCCATTTCCTCCCCTTCCTTGAGCAAAAGAGTCTTTTTTTAATACAAGCACCCACATATCTGTCTAAATATTGGAATTTTTTTTTAAGATTTGTTGCAATAGCAAGTGCGTAATGCTAATTGGTCTCTTATATTTCTGCACGCTTCAGATTAGATACATGCAGGTAAGACACATTGATTAAAATATTGTTTTCCATCCAGCTGATAGGGATGAGCTCTGAGTTATAGGGGGGTGTACAGAGCGTGTCCGTTCCTGTGCATGATCATTAAAACCCGCTCACTGAATCCCCTCCCAAGTTCAGAGACTGCATGGACAAGTGCAGCACCTCCCCACACGTGTTTTCAGCTCCGCTTTACAGATGTAAAAGCAAGAGAAGTGACTCCAGGAGTTGGGACTTTAAGAAAAACATGTATTATCAGATTTGACCTAAAATCATGAGAATTGGCAACCATGGCAGGGGATTTGTATAAGTCTAACGTATTATTTATGACCCATTTAGGCTCTGTTGTGAGTTTCATCTTTTGCAAAAAAAAAATGGGGAAAACCAGCATTTATCTCTTATTTATTCTTTAGCTGATAGTCTTTGGTGATGTGGCTATAGTAAATGCAAAAAATGTAATGCTTGCCATGTCGAAACATATTAAATAGTACACCCAGGGTTCCTTCCTAATTTTTTTGGACAAATTTTTTTTTCCTTTATCATAAACCAGTAACAGTACTCCCCTGAGAACTTTCCAGACTTGTGCTTGTTCTGAGTTTGCTGTCACCGAAGGCTGAACTGGAGCATGAGCAGGTTGCTGGACCACTCTTAAGAGTATCTGACCATGTGTTATTTTACCTTTTTCTAGAAAATGGGAATGACAGAAGATGACAAAAGAAATTGCTGTTTGCTAGAAATCCAAGAAACTGAGGCTAAATACTACAAAACACTTGAAGATATAGAAAAGGTAAGAACTGAGCCATCTTTTCTATACCATGGCCTTCCACATCATCACTTGATCTTGCATGAATCTCGCGGTATTAGTTCGCGCTGCGAGAGCCGGCAGATGTGATGAGACAGGATTGGTGCATTCACATGTAAAATTAGAGAGAAGGGGGATCCAGAAAACCCACACTGACAAGCACATATGTGCAGCCTGTAACTGTAGAAGCCAAACAGCATATTTTTTCTGATCGCTGCATACTGGAAATCGGCTGAAAACCATCCTGCTGTGTCCCCCCTTATCCCAGCGTAAAAGACTCCCCCTCCTTGCTCAGCCAGGCCGGTCTCACAGATAAGAGACGTGTTTGCAGATATCTTATCGCTTTGATTGCTACGGAATAATTTCTTTATTCTGGGTGTTTTTCAAAAGTGCTGAAGCTGTGCTGACTTGTCGTTGAAACTAATTGGATTAAAAGTAACATTTTGCTGCTTAAATTCATGGCTTTTAATTGGTTTTGATAAATTATTGTTGTGCCTTTCTTTTAAATAAAAATCAAAACGAACACCTCAGCAAGACAGCAGAGTCGTGGATATGGCTGGAGCCTGGAGGTGGTTTCTGCTCTGAGGAGAGCAGCAGGAACGAAGAACAATAGTGAAAATCAAGCTGCCATTTCTAATCACCCTAACGCTTTTGTTTCCTCCTCTTCTGCAATTATTTGCCTCTATCTGCTGAAAGTTCCCACAAAGAAGCTGTGAGCGAAACCGGCGCGATGAAACAACATTTCCCATTTTCCACGAAAATGTCCCAACGTACATGTCATTTATGTAAATAACCCTTGTTCCTTGGAAACGGCCACAGCCCTTCTGGTTCAGTGTAAAGGAAGAGTTAAATTATCGCTTTGACATCCATTAAAAAAGCTGGCGAAGGCTTAGTGGGTTCTGACAGCCTGTTATGGGTAGAGGGTCCCGTCTTCGGTGCATTGCATCGGGGCTTTTTTGTAGTTACAAGTCATGCAGATGTTTCTATTAATATGTATTTGTTCAGAAAGGCATTTCCAATGTAATCACATCATCGGCGCTTTTTCAAGGGCAAAATTCTAGTGAGATAATCAAAGTGCTGAAAAGATGGTTCCGAGCGCTTCCCGACTGCAGCGAGGTGAAGAAACGGCGCGCGATTAAATCGTGGATTTCGCGGGAGAGGGGGCTGCGCCCACCCGCGGGTGGGGGTCTTGCACCTTCCCGTGCCTGGCAGTGCCGAGGGGAGCCCGGGGGGGACAATGCGCCCGCGGGGGTTCCTGGCTCCTGCGTGGGTCCCTGGCACAGCCCCATCTTGACAAACGCCTTGTCGTTCATCTGCCTTTGCGAGTGCTTAAATTCATGTGAAGCGGGGAAAAATATCTCAGAATAAATATATCAAAAAATATAAATATATCAAAATATATCAGAAAGAAACTTGTTCGCTCCTCTCCGGTATTTCAGTTCCTTTTCCCTTTACCTCTTGCAGAACTATATGAACCCACTGAGGCTGGTACTGACTCCCCAAGACATGGAAGCTATTTTTATCAATTTGGAGGTAAGAGCGTAGACATTGTGGCTTAAATCTTTGTTCTTTTCACAGCAGCTCAGCCCTCTTCCTGCTTAAGAGAAGGCTTTCAGATTTCACGTTAGATTTGTGCATTCGGCTGTACAGAGGTTCAGTCCTTCATGTGCTGTGGAGCTTGAACGGGTTTAGGAGATATTTTTTAACACTCAGTTTTAGAGTTGGGGATTATATGAACTCTAGGTAAGAAAACAGTTTTATACGGAGGATGTTCCAGGGCTGGGGCTGTGTATTTTAGCTGTACTTAGAAATGGTTTGGGCACACCGTGATGAAGGGGTTTATTTCTACGCTGGCTTGCACGAGGTCTGGGTGGGAGCCTGCCCATCTCCTCCTCTCCCTCCAGACCTGCAAAAGGCACTAATACACGTGGAATCTGGGGCATTTATCACTGTATAACCTCCGGGCGGAATTACACCCTTTCTCTCCTGGCCCTTTAGGGCTGCATCTCAGCAGAACGACTTATTTTAAAAACAGCTAAAAACAGGGAAAAAAAGAAGAGAAAATGACTGCCTGATTAAGCAGCGAATGTGCATTTCTTTAGGCTCTGTTTGCCCACTCACTTCGGTTCTGTTTAAAGTATTGATTGTTTCTTCGTTTTAGGACCTAATTAAAGTGCACTTCAGTTTCCTGAGAGCCATCGACGTCTCTATGATGTCTGGAGGAAGCAGCCTGGCAAAAGTGTTTCTGGAATTCAAAGAGAGGTAAAGGAAACCCAGGCTTTAGACAGCTCGGGTTTTAATAGACACGGGTTAATATCCGCAGGGTCCGTTTCAGAGCTCGGAACAGAAACGCCTGTCACAGCAGACCAGTTTCTCATCCTCTGCAGCTGGATGCTCTCAGGCAGCCGAAACATCCCTTGGTGCCGACACTTAAGCACCCAAATCCAGCCATAACCGTGTCTGGTCACCCCGGGGCAGGGGCTGGGACATCTCCTCTCCGAGCGACCTGGCTGAGTCGGTGCGGCTCCCGCGGGATGCTCCTTCACGCGAGCCCCTGGCTGCAGCTGGATTTTGCTGGGCTCGCAGCGTCCCGTGTTTTGCAGGCTGAACGTACAGTGCTTTTACGGGGAGGTATCAGAGGGGCTAAAGAGAGGAATGCTGCGATTATGGTGAGCCGGAACGGGGTAAAACCTCGCTCGCCTTCAAGGGTTTAGCGTAGTCTTCTCCTGCAAGCAGCAGCGGGGCTTGGAGGGCCTGTGATGTGGTAGGATGACTCCTTTGCAGGGAAGACTTTGCTCTGGTGAGATCAAAGTGATCGCTCACTCTAAAAAAAAAAAAAATCGCATATTTGGCACCGCTCTTGTCCCGCACCTATTGCATGATGAATAAATGTAAAAGTTGCTTTCGCAAACCTAATAGATTCTGTGTTTTGGCAGCTGCAAGCAGGAGTACAGCAGAACACAAAGATAAGGTTAATAAAAGCCTTTAATATCCTTAATACTAATCAAAGGCCTGATTCATTGTGGAATTGTGCCAGGGTGTTATTTCACTGTGATTAAACCAGTGTCTAGACACAGAAATGCCATTCAGAAGTCAATAACTCCAGAAATACCATCTGCATTAATAATACACCGTAAGGTCACATATTCATCATTCAGAGCGCCTCTTTTTAGAAAGGGAATCTTTTCTGGATTATATAAAAAAAAAGTTTTCAAAGAAGAATGCAAATACTTTAAAAGTACTCATAAAGCTCAGGTGATTTCGTTCTCCTAATTCCTGGCTCGGCTCCATGCATGCTGCTGGCTCTGCTGGGGACAGGGCTGTGCAGGCAGGGAGCAGGGACGGGACAACCAGGAGTCGTGGAGGTGGCATTACTCCCCAGGGAGATCCGTATGGCTGCGTGGGAGCACGAGGCTCATTTTTGGGCTGACAGCCTTTAAGTAAGTGTTTGCTTCCGTTAAATTTGCTGGTGGGAGCTCAGCAGAGCCCTCGTAGCTGATGGGTTTCATGCAGGTGGGTGAACGAACCGACCCAGTTCCTAACGGAGTTTGCAAGCGGGTTTTTACGGGACTAAAAGCCTTCCCGAGAGGGGAACGAAGGAGCCAGACCGACGGCTGGCGAGGTGGCAATGGTGGCTCCGAAGCTGCCTTCGGCCCGTGGGGGTCTCGGGGACCTCAGCGCTGTGCGAAACTGGTGTTCTTGGGGAGTTCTGGCTTGGAGAAGAGCCCAAAACCAGGCTCTCGGGGAACAAGAGTTCGGAGCAACCTGACCTAAACAGGCAGTGTCCTGTCCTACGTCAGGAAAGGCGACGATAGCACATTTTACAGCAAGGAAGTGGGGGTGCGGGAGGAGAAAGTGAGCTCAGCTGGGGAGATGGTCTTGTCCCACCAAGGAGGGAACGTGGACCTCCAGAGTCCCTACTTGGTCCCTGTATATAAGACTTTCCTCCGTCAAATGTATTCGTGACAAATAGCTCTTGCTTACCTACGCATCCTCAGAGACGTCCCAGCCAAATGATGTATCGCTCCTCCGCTTTGCAGGTTTGGGGTTGGTTTTTTTTTTGGAAGGAAATATTTTGTAAATTCCTTTTTCTGAAAGCCAGAGGTTTGAATTTATGCTCCTGAAGCCTCTTTGAAACTCTCCAAGTGCTGGCAAGGTAGATATTATTGTGCGTGTTCAGAAGTTGTCAAGGGGAAGAGGCAGAAGAATAATCTGTATTGGCTGCTGCTTCGCCCGGGACTGCGGCTCCCATAAATCTCTCTATTCAGTTCCCTGCCGGAGTCTGAGCGTCCCGCGTTTACGGAGCGACACCGGGTCAGGTGCTCCCAGCTCGTCTCCATCGAGAGACGAGGCCCCGAAATAATGGATGAGTTGCAGCGTGTGATGGAAAATGTGTCTTATCAGCAACAATACAGTTAATGGGAAGGAAGGGGGGGAAAACCCAAACCTGTCGTGCAGGATTAATGACTGAACTGCAGGAAAAAGGGGGAATCCACAGCAAACTGCTCTGTTTGTGTCAGGTGTTTCAATTTATAGCCCGGCGTGTCCATACAAAGCTTCGCCGTGTTTTCAAAGGCTCCGACAAACTTCTTTTCCCAAATTACCCAGTCTCTTGATCTCTAGGTCCCTGTGGCCCATCCTGCAAGGAGCAACGAGCTTTCTAAAACGTGTCCTTGGGTTTTAAGGGGGTTTGAAGCCTCTCATTCTCTGATGAGCTGCAAGTTATCAACACCCACATCCATTCTGGGCATGTCTCAAGAATCCAGGGTTTCTTGCCTTCTTCCTTACTTGGTGAAATACCCAGAAACCCCCAGAGAGAGGGGCACACATCAGCCACGGTGGTGGCAGTCATTCTTTGGGCTGTGAGCAGCTGTGACTGGGGAAATGAAGGCTTTTGAGGAGACGAATACCTGGGCTTGAGCGAGCTGCATTCAGAAATGCTCGAAGGAAATGGATTTTTGTTGTCCTTTAGTCCCGAAGCGCATCCCCGCCCTGCCTTCACAAGCCCTGGTGCTAATGTGGCACAGCTGGAAAACTGGCACGTGGCCATCGGGGCGGCACGGCGCCTATCGAGACGTCAAGGGGGTTATGGCAACGAGGTAGCCATGAGAAAAAAGCCGACTCGCAGCCGAGGAGCCGCGGGGTTGGATTGCCAGGGGTTCAGCGCTCGCCCCCTCCTCGTGTTTTCGTTAATCCGCAGACCCTCGCGGGGGTCGGAGCCTCCCCCCGGGAAAGGCGAGCACCAGCGGTGACCGGTGGCTTGGGCAGGGATGGGGCCTCAGGTCTTTGCTGTTTCTTTTCATATTTGGGCTGTCGTACTTGGGATGCGGGTACCTCTCGTAGAGCCACTTTGTAACCTGGTATGGGAAAGGTCTTTCAGTGTGGAGTTGGGTTTCCCTTTATTATCGTGGTGCTCCGAAAGCACAGCTCTTGGGAAACAGTGGTTAAATGTATCCCCCTCGGGAGTGGAGGGATGAGCCGTCGTATCTCCGAAAACGGGCTCCTCTGGCCGCTCGGCCCCTTCTGCTCATCGTGAGCTGAATCACCCCCACAGGCTCCAGCTCTGGAAACTTCAAAAGATTTAAATGTTAAAAAGCCGCGCAGTAAAAGAGTGTTAATACTTTGCTAAGCAGTTATACGGGGGGAATAGCTGTTTGCCTTGTCCTTTCACTGTATATAAGGATATATATCTTTTATAACAGGTTATAACTGCCAGCAAGTGTTTCCGATTAAATTTGTGAATTCCCCCTCTACAGGCTGCTGATTTACGGCAAGTACTGCAGCCACATGGAGTATGCCCAAAACACGCTCAACCACCTCCTCGCCAACAGGGAGGACGTCAGGCAGAAGGTGGAGGTGAGCGGGCAGGGGACATCGGGGCCAACTTCTGTCCATCCCCCCTCGTCACAGGTTTTGGAAGGACTGGCTGGAGCTGCGAACGGCGTGCTGGGCATCTTTGGTTTAGCAAGAGAAGGGAGGGATGTGGGGGTGAGTCCGTGCTGCCCAGAGAGGGAGCAAAGCTGGCTGTTATCTTGGCCTGATCCCCTGCCTTCCCCTTCGTCTCCCCCCGAGACACGCTCTCTGTCCTTCCTCCCCCCAGCTTATCCAAGTTAAAATAAGCCAGGTGACTTTATTAGAGTGGGATCGGCTGCGGACAAATTCCTCTTTGAGGCATGCAGAGGATCCCAAAGGCACTGAGCATCCCCGAGCCGGGAGCCGCGTGGCTTTCCAAGGTCACACGCAGCATCAGGGACAGTCAGAGGCAAAGCCCCGTCCCCAGGTGAATGCCCAGATTACTGCCCTGTCCTCCTTCCCCAGCGTAAAGGCTTAGTGTAAATAGGGGCTGAGCCAAGTATTAAGTAAATCAAAGGAGCCCCAGACGGGATGCGTTGTTTGAGCTGCCGTTTTTACCCAGCTTTAATTCCTGCTTTGGTCTTGATGCTAATCTGAATTTGCTGGGCTGCCTGTACACGTTACCTCCTTTTCTGCAAACGCTCTTTGATTTTCCGTGCAAAAGTAGCAACCCAATTCAGGGATAAAACTGCATTTAATAATTTTTTAAAACGTGTTCTCCGGATCTTGCATCAAGCCAGTGGCTGTAGCATCCAGTCGCTCCCATGCTTTTCCTTTCTCTCCCTCCGTCATGGCAGCTCGGCTCATCTTCCTCGGGGGGGGCACGCAGGGGGGCTCAGCCAGCGCAGCAGAGTCCGCTATCGAAACGGGTCTGGGCGAAGGTAACAGTCACAAAACTTCCTGCGACCACATTAGCTCATCTTAATGACTTAACGCTTATCAGCAAAGCCACAGCAACTGTCTGCGTGCCTGCTCCCAGCCCCTCACAGATAAAATGCATTAGTCGAAACCATCTAGGAGGTGAGTTAAGCTAATGCGTTTCATTTGACATTTCCCGAGGTCTGAGGGCATTTGTGTGCTCTCCTAACGAGCAGGATCTCGTTAAGCTGGAGTAGCTCAGTTGCATGAGAATGTCTGTATTTTCGGGTCCAGCCCCTGCGTTTTGTTCCTCGAGAACCTCCGCCGTGGGAGCGCTGGCACCGGCTGGGTGCGTGCAGGGACCACGAGCCATTTGTCATCAGAACTGGGTTTACAGAAGGAAAATGTAACAGCCATGGGACACCGGTGGCTTTTTCTGTGGGGGAGCCATTGTTTTTCCCCCAGCTGCTTCACTGCTGATTTATTGATTTCTTTAACAGGAATGCACACTAAAGGTTCAGGATGGGAAATTTAAATTGCAAGATCTGCTGGTGGTTCCAATGCAAAGAGTTTTGAAATACCATCTCCTTTTAAAAGTAAGTGTTTCAGCATTGGCACTTGTCTCCAGCTGCCATCCTCGCTGCAGCACCTTTCAGCTCTTACAGTGGAGAGTGAATCATTGCCAAATGCAGAGGGTTTCTTTTTTTTCCCTCCTCTTCAAATGAAATAATTACCAGAGCTACTTAACACGACATAATATTTGTGCTGTCTCTTAAAGTACGGTGACCTAGGGTAATTCTGCACTTGTTAGCCACGAGAGGCAGTTAATGAATATAAAATAAGCTTGCATATAATCTGATTATGTGTGAAATTCCTCCCGTCAACTCCGTGTAACAGACCTCCCGAGCACCAGCCGCTCGGCGTGTTCCCCGTCCTGCGGCCGCGGCCGCCTGCCCTGGCGTCCCGGCCGCCACCGTGGGTCACGCTGCGGGAGAGTGTGGGCAGCTTTCCGAGCACACCCGCCCTCTTTTTTTTTGTATTTTTCCAGGAGCTGCTCAGCCATTCATCAGACCGACCAGAGAAGCAGCAGCTGAAGGAGGCTTTGGAGGCGATGCAGGTACGGGGCTGCGTGGGCTTGGGGTGCGACAGAGCGCGGGACCCTCTGCTTCTGTAAACCAAAAAACTTCGATGGAAAAACCATCCAACGGCCCGAGGGAAGGCAGCGTCTCCTCCTTTCGGACATGCGTGTGCATATCGATTGCCATTTGATGCGATTGCTTTGCAGCGGATCGGTAGTCATCGCTGTTATCTTCCTCTTTAAGCAGCTGAGGAAGCGGATATTTGTTGACAAACTACTACTTTTCACTAATTACTATTGTGTGTGTAGAGGCCGTGCCAGATTCGGCGCATGTTTTTGCTGGGAGGGATCTGGAGGAGCTCCAGCCCTATCAGCAAGTTGGGGAGTACTGCAGAAATGGGAGCCCGTGCCCGCATCTGCGCGGAGCGTCGCCTGCGCGCTGTTATCCAGGCGCTGGTTGGGAATCCTTTTATCCAAGTATTTTTTGTTGTTAAGGGGGAAGTTCTTTTTCCACAAAGGAAGACTTCTGGTGTCAAAATTTTGCTTTCTTTAAAGTTTTTTTGAGCTTTCAGCTGAAACCCCCAAGATCTTAGGAAAACCGTAAGCAGCGAAAAATAAAATCATCCAAATGTTTTCTGACTCGGATGTGTCTACCCCCGCACACTCACACTGCGGGATCATCGTCAGCAGAATCTGACTTGAGGATGATCGCTAAATCCAGGTTTTCTCTCTGGAGAGCGTTGCAGGATTCATCCCTGGGCTTGCTCCTGTGTTCTCATGTCGCTTCGTTTTCTCCCTCTGAGCTGCAGCTTTTGTAACGACACTGCATTTCCCAGCACTTACATAAGTTGGGTGACCTTTTCAGCCATTCCCCCTGCAAGCCCGGGGATCCAGAGCCGATATATAGGTCGCTTTAAAGTTAAGGTTGTTTGAAGGACGTTGTATTCGCAGCCTGCTGCTGCCCAACACGCGGCCGTGGCCTCAAATGAACACTAAACCTGGCGACGGTTGTTCAACTCTGCTTATGCCTCATGGTGTGGCACCCACCGATACCACTGCTAATAAATAAATGTATATACGCTCCGGCTGCAGTGCGATCTCAGCATTTTTTGCAGGAAGCTGCCCATAGCCATCAGTGAGGTTTCTCCCTTTCATCGCCCCATCGCCAGGAACGCGCAGGTGCAGTTCCGACCGCACCGGGCTCTGCGGGGCCGTAGGAAGCCGTGCAGTTTGGTTTTAATTGATCTGTAAACCAAGGCTTAACTTACAAGTAACGTTCATCACAAATCCAGCCTCTCTGTCTGCGGCGGTGGTAGGCGGCAGACGTTGCTGCTGTCTGGGGCGAGAGCCGTGCAGGGGGGCGAGTAGACCTACATTTCCCAAAGGGATTCACCTCCCTTTTATTTTGCATAGGTAGTTGTTTGCCCAAAGCAGGGGCAGGATTTGCTCCAAAAAATTGCACATGGGGGTATTTGGTGCAGGTACCAACCCTCCACCTAAGTGCACAGAACTAAGCCCCTGGGTGATGGTGGGGGCGAAGCAAGTTCCCAGTTAAATCCTGCAAGCCCCAGTTTGCACGTTGCTGTCGTTGTTTCAAGTCACGGTCGACCCTGGGATTGCGTTTCCAGTTTGCACAGGAGACGGCCTGTTCAGCAGGAGGGAGCAAAAGCTCTAGCGTGATGGGGGATGCTGCTTCATAAGGCTTTTGGTTTTGTCATTGTTCATAACCATCCCTGCCACCGGCCCGGTGGGGTATTTTGTGATGTTATAAGTATTGTCACTTAGATTTGTGATTATCATCTGTGATTAACCCTTATGTTGGGAAGCTGAGGAGGCTCTGACCCGGAGGGGATGTCTTCAAAAATCCCGTGTTCAGATTTAATCCAAGTTGACAAGAGCTATTGTTGAGGACAAGGAGGCAGGGAGCAGACAAGAAGCAAACAGACACAGAAAATAGGCTCCGAAGGGTGTAGGAAGTTCTTTGAGTGGAAGGGATAGGGTTCTTTCTCTCTGATGGGTCCAAATTTGGATAAGCAAGGAATGTTTCAGGGCGGAACAAGCTCCGTGGAGTGTCTCCTTATTTTACAACGCAGCCTTTGTGTGGTGGGAGACGCTGGAGGCCCAGAGGCGTTGGAGATGGGGATGCTCTCGCGGGGTGTCCCCGGGAAGGACGGAGCGTGAGCATCCCAGCGCTCTCGCCGGCTCGGGTGCAATCCGGAGCGACCACGGGAGGTCAGCTGGAAGCAACCGAGGCAGAGCCGGGTCAAACGCTGTTCACAGCTAACGTGCAGCCAGGTGTCCAAAGCAGTTATTTTACAGACGTGGATGTTTTGACAGCAGGGACTGGCTCGCAGCTTTTCTATCCGCGGGGATGAAGGGAATTAGGGTGATGAAAGCTGGGAGGGAAGGATGCGGAGGTGCAAAGGCAGGGGGTGCTGGCTGCTCGCCCGGGCTCTCGCCAGGTAAAAGCCATGGGTCGGGTTTGCTGTGCTGCACTGGATTCTTGCATTGCCCTCTTCTGGGAAATGATAAAAATTGCAGCACTTGCCTGGTTCAGCAGTGCAAGCACCAAAAAAGTCCTGTGCTCACGGTGTCCCGGGCTGCTGCTTGAATCCTGGTCCGAGTCCGGAGGGTGGAGGGGAGCGCGGCTTCAGGGAGCCGGGGTCTTGTGTGTTCTGCTTTGGTAAGGTACTAGTTTCATCTGGAAAATAAATACCAATATTCACTTTTCTTTTAAGGACTTGGCCATGTACATAAATGAAGTAAAGAGGGACAAAGAGACTTTAAAGAAAATAAGTGAATTTCAGAGCTCTATAGAAAATCTGGTAAGTTGGAAAACCCTCTTGCTCCCAACTTTAATTTGATTTGCTTTTTCTGTGCAACTGCTGCTGAATCTGATGTGCTACCCAAGAAGGATCCCCGTGTGTTCAGACACTCCCTCGTCATTGACAGTGTTTTTGCTGACGGACCAGAAGTGGTTGCTATATTACAAAACTGATTTGGCTGTGATGGAGGGTGACTTCTCTTAGTGGTGTTACACTGAAAATGTTTCCCCAGATCAGCTGTCTGCTATTTAAAGTAGGTTTTCCTTTGCCGTTAAGAGGACAGAGGCTAGCTGAAAGCGTACCAAGGCCCATTTGGAGGAGAAGGGCACATGTAAAAAGGCACCTCATCCCCAAAATCTCAACCAGATATTTTAAGGAGAATCTCATCCTCCAAACTCCAGAGATATTAAACAGCCGGTCCCGTTTCTGTGCATCAGCGCACCCTGTGCAACCCATTACTTACTTTAGCCCTGAACAAACCCATTAATTTGATATTCAGTGGCAGAGCTTCAAGCTAACGAGCTTTTTCCCCAATTTGGGGGGGGGGGGGGAGCGGAGGGCTGGTCAGCTGCGGGTGCAGCTGCTCCACCGTCACGCTTTCCACAGAGGTAATGCAATTTTGGGGGCTGACACCTGAGATGCTTCAAAAGGGCTGACGGAGGGAGATGCTGGGGGCTGCCCACCCCGGGGGCTTCCCGGAGGGGTCCTGGGTTTGGGGGACTTTAAGCCTTGGCTCCATTTGAAAACAATGAACTTTTAATGGATGGTTATTTAACAGACAGAGACGAAATCCTTCATTTTCCAGAGAAATCTGCAAAAATTCTCCAGTGGGATAGGGGCTGTTGTGGCTCACAGGTTTTGACTGAAGCAGTCACGATAATCCTGATGGGTGCGAATAATCAGACATCATGCTCTGTAAAAATGGGAACGTAAATGGGGTCATGAAACAGCCACTTCTCTTCCTTGCAGCAGCCAGAGAGCAGGTTTGACATGCGGGAGATGAGATATTAGCAAAGCAGTCACTCCTGTCTGCGGATCAACCCCACGCATGTTCTGCTCGGGGTTTTCTTTCATTGTACTGGGGGGGACGTTGTGGAGCGATTGGTGTTAATGTGTACAGAGCCCACGTGAAATAATTACGGACTATACACACAGCTGTGTGAAATATTTACTTTCCTGACTGGTGGTGATGGTTCACAATATTTTTTTTTTTTCCTGTAAGAGCTGTGCAAGGGGACTGATTTCCATGGCTCGGTGGCCGTGCCGTACCGAGCAACGTTTGCAAGGGCTTTTGAGCTGAAAGACAAACTGACCAAACCCTTGGGTTGGGTTCCAGCCTCCCCCAAACCAGTCTTGGTTCAGGATGGGAATCAAAACTACAAGAGCCCTGGTTCTGGTTTTGTAGAAACCCCTGAAAAACAGCTTATTTTGTGGGGGTTTTGCTTTCTGGATCCTAAACGTTGCAAAAATGCTTTGACTGCCGAGCCTCGCCCTGGGATGCTGGTGCTGGAGCTCCAGGGATCTCCCGTCGTCCCATTCCCGATGCCAGGGCCGTGCTGGTCCGCAGGCTCCCCTTGGCGAGGGCGACGCTGTTCCCAGGAGCTCTGGCAGCTCGAGGCAGGGCTGGTGGGGATTCCCCCCAGCGATCCGGGCAGGTTTTGGGTTTCCGTCTCTCCAAAGCGTCGTGCCAGCCTGCGGATCTCAGCCCTGCTTTGCTTTCTGCAGCAAGTGAAGCTGGAGGAGTTCGGGAGGCCGAAGATCGATGGCGAGCTGAAGGTCCGCTCCATAGTCAACCACACCAAGCAGGACAGGTGAGTGAGCGACGGCGCTCAGGAGTTTTCCCAAACTAAATGTGCCTTCATTTGGCGATTCGCTTTGTGCTCATTTCTTCAGTTATTGCTAGAGTTGCGCTGACAGAAACCCCCAGCGATGTGAAGTTACAGCGCGGTTCGAGCATCGAGCTGTGCTGGCTGGGAAGCGCTGCAGAACTTTCCAAATAATTCCCCTTGAACGGGGGCTTTAACGAGATGTTTGACTGGGTTGCTTGTTTATTTGCTTGCTTTGGGCAGGTATTTATTTTTATTTGATAAAGTGGTGATCGTCTGCAAAAGGAAAGGATACAATTATGAGCTGAAAGAAATTATTGAGCTGCTCTTCCACAAGATGACTGATGATCCTATGAATAACAAGGACATTAAGAAGGTAGGTGGACCAGGGATTAGCTCTGCTGGAGAGCATTTTGGAGCTGTTTCAGCCAGTCCTTGGGTAGTACATTCCCATTAGCCTTTTAAAATAGAAACAGAGCTTGCAAAAAAGCTGGAAAATAAATGCTCAGCTTTCAGGGCAGCCTTACAGAGCGCTGGGAAATGTTTATTGATGTGGGGCTGGGCTTGATCCTTGACCTCCATCCTTGCAAAACAGCCCTGAAGAGGCCGGGATATTTGGAATTAGGAGAGAGGAAGCTGCTCCCTGCTTTCTGGCCCGCCGGCAGCGAGGGACTGGCAGGGAGCAAACCTCAGACGGGGCAGAGGGGAGAGCCGGGAGGGAAGGTCCATCCGGATGCTCTCGCTCCCAGGAGTCACGGGGCGGAGGAGCCTGGAAAGGCAGCGTGAGCGTTGCCGTCCAGCCTGCCAAAATCGGCATCGGAGCACGGTTACCACTGAAGGAACATCATTTTGCAGGTGGTTTGAGGCTTAGTCTGCAGCCAAGAAGGAAAACCTCCCAGCTCTGGGTTTAGCAGAGACCCATTAGCTTAATCCACTTACACGCAATGGGAAGAGGTATTATACAGATGGGATAAGTGATATTTGAGTAAGAATAGCCAATTTTGCCCCTTGGATGCTGAAGAAATGCTGCTAGCTTTATGTTTTAATGAAATATATTTCCACTTTGCTCTCCTATGCTTTCCTAGTCTCACGGAAAAATGGTAAGCAAAGCACACAATTTTCTCTCGTGTTTTTCTGTGCAGTGTTGTAATGAGGCAGGTAGAGCATATGTGCAGTGGGCAGGTCAGATATTCCTCCTGGGCTGTCAGTTGCTGTCAGGGAGAGATATAATGACTGGGGAGGATCCACTAGAGCAGAAAGATCTGGGTTCTCTCAGCTGCCACCATAAAATCCTATTTGGCCTTAGTGCACAGTGCCAAGCTGATTGAGGCATCGTTAGCCGTGATGTGTTAGAGAAACACAGAGCTCTTCTTCCTCCTTCCCTGCTGTTACCCTCGCAAAGGTTCAGCAGTCCTTCAGAAGAAGGCACAGGGGCAGGCACTGAGAGCAGTTATTAAGACGCCTGAATAAAAGCGCGGTGGATTTAGCGGCTCAGGTGTTGGGAGGGTAGCGGTCTGATCAGCGCTCTCGTTTTCTCTTGCAGTGGTCCTACGGCTTCTACCTGATTCACCTTCAGGGGAAGCAGGGCTTCCAGTTCTTCTGCAAGACGGAGGAAATGAAGAGGAAGTGGATGGAGCAGTTTGAAATGGCAATGTGAGCACGAGTGGCGGCCAAGCACGGGGGAACTGTGCCTTGGACCAGCGGGTCACCGGAGACCAGCTCCGATAGCAAAGCCTGTGGTGGGGAAGCTCGCGTGGGCTTGCTGGATGGGTCCCTGTGCGAAGGGAGCTTGGGTCCAGCCCGAAATCACCTACCCTGAGCGTCCGCACCAAAGCACGGGTGGTGCGTGGTCTGCAGTGCCGTGGCGTCGGGCCACGCGTGAAGCGTTGCAGGAGGGGACCGGTCCTGAGCGGAGCAGGGCATGGCCCCGCGCTGGTGGGTCTGGGCTGTTGATTGGCTCGGGCAAGGGCCAAATCCCTGAATGTTGTCCCACGGGGAGGCCGAAGGGCAAAATCCGCTCTCTGCACAGTCAAGCCCCGAGTCTGCTTTCACACTTGATTTCCTACCTGTCCTTACGGTTTCCAAACTTGGACTGAAGCGCAGGCGGGAGCTGCTGTGACAGGTCGCGAGTGCGGCGTGACTCACGGGGACAGGTTGATGACCTCAGTCCTTTTCCTTAGGTCCAACATAAAGCCAGAGAAAGCCAATGCAAATCACCATAACTTTCAGATGTACACGTTTGAAAAGACTACCAACTGCAAAGCCTGCAGGATGTTCCTAAGGTGAGCAACATCCTTCCAGCTTTTCTGCATCTGCATTAAAAACACGGAAAGAAAATCTCAAAGCTGAGGCTGAATTAGGACTTTCTGACTTCTTTTTTTGGTACAGAGGAACCTTCTACCAGGGCTATCTTTGCCCCAAATGTGGAGCGGGTGCTCATAAGGAGTGCTTAGAGATCATTCCTCCCTGCAAGATCGGTGAGTTATTTCACATCATTAGCAGCTTGTGCCAAGGAGGTGCGTGTAAATGATCTGAAAGATTTGCTCTATAAAGCACTAATGTTTGTTAACGCGTAACAAAACCTAAGTACCCTGCCACCCACTTCCCAGGGCTGTAATTTGCACTGGCTGGTGGTTTGAAAAACAAGCAAGCCAACCAAAAGCCTCAAAACCAGAGAGCTGGATCCTGTGTACGTCAGAGGACCGCAGCAGGTCGATGTACTAGGTGGGATGCACCCAGCCCTCCTCCTGGGGGGGCATTTCAGAGAGATGATGAGTTCTTCATCAGAAGACAGCAGTTAGTGAAAGCAGCAAGGTCTGTGCCAGGGATCCTTTCCAGTGAGGAGAGACCTCATCTCCGGATCCCAAAAGCCCCATAACGTGGCAAAAATTGGAATCCTTGGTCTAAATCGGGCAAACCTGTCACTCGCCTCAGCTCACCCGGGTCAGAGCCCTGGCACTGCTCAGTGCCGGGGACTGGCGCGGGGTGGCTTCGGGGAGGTTTTGGGTGGGGAGTGGACGGAGGAGGAAACATAATGGCAGAACTTTGCACAAGTGAGAAAATGAGCTTGTCCGGCTCCAGTCCCTCCCCGGGTCTTGCCCACCCGGTGCAGGGTGATGACTCGAGTGACCCCAGCCTCTGCTTTGTGCTTCCTCCATCAAGTTCAAGCACTGATGCCGGTTTGTTGATACTCACAGCATCAAGAGAAACACAAAATGGGGGTTACCTGTTAAATTAACCACTTATTTCATCATTTCTCTTGCAGGTTCTTCAGCAGACCAGGTATGTTTTTTGATGGCCCTTTTCCCGCATCCCCTTGGGCAGAGCCTGTATCCTTGCCCGGTCCGGGTGCGGGCAGCTTACGGGAAGAGCCAGCGCCAGCCTCAGGGGGGGTCCCAGCAACCTGGGGGGCAGGCCTGGAGACCGATGGCCTCTTCTCCAGTCTAAAACTGGCCCAGTTTGTGCAGCACCACAGTCCTCGGGAGGTGCCAGCACCCAGCAAGGGCGAGCACCGCGGGCTGGGAGGTACCGGGGAGGTTTCGGGACAGGGTTTCTCATCCCGGTGGGTGCTCATGGAGACAGCTGAGACCGCTGAGTCCTCACGGAGACTTTTTTCCTCTCTCTTTGCAGGATTCCCTGAGTGCTGGACCTGGTAAGGGCAGTAGTGTATTGCAGGAGGGCAAGCAGAGACAGTGTCTTGATTGTGGCTGCAGGTGTCCCTAACACCGAGCACGTGGGGGGGGGGAAAGCTCCTTCCAAAACCAGAAAGGAGCATTACTAGCTGCAGAAGGGTCCTGTGCCACCCTCACGGCCAGCGATGGGGTGCCGAGGTCTCTCCCGTCCCTGCTCCCCGAAGCAGCAGGTCGGGTCTCCTGCGGAAAGACCCGGCTCCTCCCTGGCTTCAGCCCTCACCCGCTGCACCCCCCAGCACCCCGTCGTTTCTTCGGGCGCAGTCGTGCCCCTCGGCCTGCTCTGCCGTGCAAGTAAAGCTTCTGCACCCCACGCCCGTCAGCGAGCAGAGCCTGCCGAATTTCCCCGTGCCAGATCGTCCTTCCAAGCAGACCAAACGCGTTCTGGCAGGGAGGTTTGTTGCTGATGGGGAGCATCGTCCTGCCGGCGTGTGTCCGGTGTGCTGCAGGGATGTGCGGCTCCGGGCGCTGCCCTCTGATGGGGCTCTGAGTCATGATGGTTGCTGCAATTTTTTTTTTTTTTTTTTTTCATTTTTGTTTGCTTTAAACTAGCTTAGATGGAGTGGTGGGCCTGCCCTGCCCATGCTCTGGCTCGAAGGAGAAGGAACAATTTGTTTTTGTGCTTTTTCTGATGAAAGGAAAGCCAAGCCTGGCAAAAAGAAACCTGAATCAAATTGGTGGTTAAAAAAAAAAAAAAAGCAAGTACAGAGTGCTCTCGCTGGGCGGGGAGAGGCAGAGGTGGGGAAGCATTCTGAAGATAAACACTGTGGTTTTACTGCAGTTGGGGAAGCTTATTTAATGTGCAGTTGTTGGCAAGACAACTGGACTTTGACTGCGAGCTTCAGGGGCGTTTGGGTCCCAGGTCTGGCTGAAGTTCAGTGGAAGCCGAGTGTTTGCTGGTCCCTTTTGCAATCACGGGTGTCACCGCTGAATCCGGCGGGGTTTGGTGCCGGCCGGGCATCACCTAACGAGAGCCAGTCTGCCATGACGAGGTTCAAGTCCAGGTGCAGGGCTGGAAGTCAGAGCTTCAGCTTGGCTCGGTCCTTCTTGGGTTTATTTTTGCTCAGGGAACTCAATCATCCATGTAACTGTGGGAGCCAAGACAGTTCGCTGTGGGCTCTGCTCCTTTCTGCTTTCATGCTTTCTGCCCCAAAATCCTGCCTGCTGGTGCCGCTAGATTTGTGGTTCGCAGGATAAGGAGCAACAGGCTTCAGGAGGGGTATTTCTGTTTTGTTTTTTTCTAACAGGGACTAGGTGATGAAACCATTTTGCTTCTCTCCCAGGTCCTAAAATGGTGGTGGTTCAGAATTACCACGGAAACCCAGCTCCCCCCGGGAAGCCAGTGCTGACATTTCAAACTGGGGATGTGGTTGAGCTGCTGAGGGGAGACCCCGACTCGCCATGGTGGGAGGTGAGAACGAGTCCCCTCCAGAAATTCCTGGGAAGTTTTAAACCAGTGACTTCTGCATTGTCCCTTTTATTTGTGGGCTTTCCCGGAGCGCGGGGATGTGCTGGGGGTTCGAAACCAGGGTCGGGGGGGGGGCTGTGAGGCAGTTTGGAGCCTGTCCCCATCCCTGCACGACAGAAACATTGCTATCCCATGCACGTCCCGATCTGATACCCGGCTTGGCTTTGCAGGGGCGGCTGCTGCAGACGAAGAAGTCGGGTTATTTTCCCAGCTCGTCAGTAAAGCCCTGCCCCGTTGATGCGAGGGTAAGTGCCGGAGAGGAGCCGGAGCCGGGAGTGCCGGGGTGGGTGCTGGGGGCTGTCACGGGAGGTGCTGCTCCGGTGGTGCCTGTCGCTCCTCTCAGCCTCCTGCTTGAGACCCTTGGTCCTTCCAGTAAGCCCCTGGACCTTGAACGTGGCCTTTTACCGTGACTGAATTAGCGAGGAAGTGGATCCGTCATCCCGTGGTTGCAAAAGTCTGGCCAAGTTGGTCTCAGCCCTGTTCCCAAGGTTGGGGTTGGTGTGACCAGGTCCAGGCTCCGTTCCTCCTCTATGGAGCTCTCGGGAGCAGAGTGCTCAAGATTAGTCGCTGTAGAGGAAAACTGCATTTTATTTCTTTGGTTTTGGGGGGTTTTTTACTGTGTTTTGTAATGCTGTCAGCTGCTTCCCAATTAAAAAATGCTCAGGTAAATGAAAAAAACGCTGCGTGCTCATCACAGCTGGGAGGCTGAGAGAGAAGTGCTCAGCTGCAACACTGCCCTCCGCTGCCGAAGCCAATAATTCAGAAATGGCTTGGCAGATGAAAACCCTCCGGTGAAGAGGAGCGTCTCGCATGCGATCCCTGGCCTGATGAGACGCTGGCTCCTCGGTAACGAGCAATGCTCTCTTTGCAGCCTCCCAACAGCCGGCCGCCCTCGCGGGAGATAGACTACACAGCGTACCCGTGGTGAGTCCCTTCCTCTGGCCATAAAGTTATACCGACCTCGCCTTTTAATTGTTACTTTGTCAGGAATCCACCCTAATAATGAATTAGGAATGCAGGCTCGCGGTGCTTTGCATCCCGCCTCCGCTACGGCCACGCGGCAGCCGCTGCAGTGACATTCGGGTGTTGAAACCTGGTGCAGCCCTTGCAGCATCAGTAGGGATTTCTTCATTGATGGAGAGGGTCAGAGGCAAAAGGAGAGACGCTGGTTTCTCTTTCCATTTTCTGTGCCCGGAAACCCGTTTTGGGAGGAAGGGAGCAATTCCTGCCTTGGTGGGAGGGACTGCGCTTGGGTTGCCTGCTGCTCCTTCCCTTCAGCTCCAGCCAGGTTTGCAAATTTGTGAGTCTAAATTATCCCCACTCCCCAGCTCTCGCTGAAGCCTTTTTTACCTGGGGACCGATTCCCAATTAGTGGGATTTTCTAGGTGTAAGGTACTTCAAAGGGAAGAGGTTGCACGCTGCGTCGCCCACCCTCTCTGTTCGGTGGCTGAGCAGCTTCTTGTATATCTCAGGGCACTTTCCTTTCTGCTCAGGAAGTTTTGGATGAGACCCGTTTCGCTACTTGCCTTCTCAAACTTCATGCCTTTAAAAAAAGATGTATCTTTTTGTCTAAAGCATGCCTATTTTAAAGATACGCGTTAATTCTCAGTTAATTAAATTAATCGATTAACCTCTGGGCTCAGGTTTGCAGGGAACATGGAGCGGCAGCAGACGGACAACCTGCTCAAGTCTCACGTCAGCGGCACCTACCTGATCCGGGAGCGGCCGGCCGAGGCCGAGCGCTTCGCCATCAGTATTAAGTGAGTAATACTTAATTTAGTAATTTAGTAGTGCTCGCTCGCGGAAGGCGAGACGGGGCCGGAGCACGCGGCTACGTTTTCTTGAATGCCTTCGCTACCCTTCGCAGGTTCAACGAGGAGGTGAAGCACATCAAGGTGGTGGAGAAGGACAACTGGATTCACATCACGGAAGCCAAGAAGTTTGAAAGCTTGCTGGTAGGTTTTTGTAGCCCCTTTTGAGCGTGTGCACCATCGCTGCAAGTCACGCAGAGGACGGCGGAGACACCCGGGTGCCTCTCCATCCTTCCCAGGAGCTGGTCGAGTACTACCAGAGCCACTCGCTGAAGGAGAGCTTCAAGCAGCTGGACACAACGCTGAAATACCCCTATAAATCTCGGGAGCGCTCTACCTCCAGGACATTCACCCGCTCTCCAGGTAAAACCCAGCTCAGCCGCGCGGGTGGCTGCCGCTAAACTTCGGATGGGAAATCTCACCCTTTCAGTAAGGTGTAGGAGCATCGTCTGGAAGAAGGGATTTATAGCTTTGCTACAGGGCTCGAGCCCCCCCAGTTTGTAAATGAGTGTCCTGCTTGGCTGGTGGCATTTTGAGGATGGGTCTCACAGGAGGTGGGGGGGTTGGGGGGGGTCCATCCGAGCTGGGGCCGCCTGGCACTGCTCCTCCGAGCTCGTGTGGCTCTGCGGAGCGGGTGCAGCCTCCCGGGGAGAGCTTTTGCTGGGGGAGGCTGGTTTCCCTCCTGCGGTTTTGCACCCTGTGCTCGGGGGTGGTTTGCCACCCCCTGGTCCTGCTGGGAGAGGAGCTGCGGCCGCAAGGGCAGCCCGTCCACCCGGGGGTGGTGATGCTCTGTTAGCGGGATGTATCGTGTCTTACCTGCCCACGTGAGTAGTCATGCCTGTGTTTTAACGGATCCGGTTCCAGTGTGACTTGTGATGGTTTGAATCCCACTGGGACTCCTTTAATGGAGATGGTGGGAGAAATGGTGAGTCTGTGCCTAAACTAAGGAAAAAAAAAAAGGAAAAAATGAAAACAAATGGGAAGCAAAATGTGCATTAGTGCAAAATGTGCCATTTTGTCTAAAAGCCTGAGTACAGAAATAACTGCTTTGTGGGGAAAAATGCATTTTTAAAAACTTTTTCCATGGTATATTTTAAAAAGAATACCGAAGGAAGATAGTTTTTAAAAGTTGATTAAATGTCCTTTTACATGAAATACAACCCTAGGATGACTTTTGAGCCCCCACGCTGGCTGTGGGGCTGCGGCCTGACCTGCTGCCGGCTGTCCCAGCTCCCAGCCCCTGCGCAAGACCATCCACATGCTTTGCCCTTTATTTCTCCGTCGGCTTTTAGTGTTGTGCATTATAATTTATTTTTTTTTTAATTTCCTTTTTAATGCCTGTTCTGCCTCTTTCTGTTTCTCTCTAACCTCTTTGCAGCCTCCTGCGCTTCCTACAACTTTTCTTTTCTCAGTCCTCAGGGCCTCAACTTTTCTTCTCAGAGCTCCTCCAGTCCCTTCTGGTCAGGTACCAGTGCCTCTCCCCAGCGGAGAGACCTGCCGCCTTTCCCAGGCTGCAGCATCCCCAGCTTGAAAGCCATCAGCAGCGGGACCTGCGGCGTCCCCGCCGTCCCTCCATCACTCGCAGGCAGTTCAGGGGGTCCCCAGTGCTGCCCTGGGGCACGGCCTGGAAATAAGTTAATTAACCAAGGCTTGGCTGGAAGCAAAACACACTCCCCTGTCTCCCCAAAATTAAGGCAGGGAGAAGATGGAGTTGTCACTATTTGAGAAAGGGGGCTAAAATTAACGAAAAAGTGAATCTAGCGTTGGGATCTCATGATGTACTTCAAGCTCGACCTGCTTCTCCTGTGTGTTTCACTGAACGAGCATCGGCATCACACCGTCTTCCAGACCGTTTCTCCTTGCCGTACAAGGAGAACATCTCGATGTCCGGCAGTTTTTGAGCTCTGGTATCTGAGGCTGCTCAGGAGCCCTTTGCTGAGGAGACGGGGGGAACCTGGGCTGTCAAATGTAGTTTGGGGCTCAGACACCCTGCAGAGAGTGCACTGGCCTTTGAACCCCATTGATTAAATGTGTTACAGACCGGTGTCTCCCTCCCTGTTGGCAGGGATCAGAGCAAAATCGTGCCTGTTCGTTTCTTCCCGTTTAAGCTTTTCCCTTTCAGTATTTTCTTTAGGCTGGACAGGGAAAATCATTGGCAAAGCCACACGTGCTTTCCTTGGTGCGGTGTTCGGGAAGAACACTTAACTTTTCAAGGTATTAGAACATAATTCTGGGAATTTGGGATCCTTTAGCTGCATAGAAAGTATTGAAGAAAGTAATTTGTGCAGCAGTGGGCTCTGAGCAAGCTCCTGATGAAAGAGTTCAAAGCTGCCGTGATTCTCGCTCCGTTCTCCAGCCTGGCTGCGTGGCGAGGACGGACGAGCCCTCCAGTGATTGCACGTTGTGTGTCTGGACCGTCTCCATCGCCATCCTCATCTCCTTCCATCCCGAGAGCTGAAAACCTGGGCAAAGCTTTTCCTCAAACTTAGTTCAACCTTGGTTTGCAAACTTTTAGAATTTAAATTAATCCTTGAAAGTCCTGGGACAAAAAAGGGTAGCTTCGCCAAAACACAATGTCCCTCCAGGGTGGGGTTTTTTTTTTATTTTGCAAACTTCAGAGGACGTGCATTCTTCTGGTCCTCTGCCCATCCCATCCCTCCCACCTTTGCTCTCCAGCCCTCCTTCTCCCTGCCCAAACTATGTGGCAGGGAAGCTGAGCATTGCCCCTGCCTTACCCCCCCCACTGCTGCTCCTCCTTGTACCTTCCCCGAGCATCCCCTGCCTGAAGCGACGGAGATCCGTGGGACTGGGGCCGTGCTGGTGGAGGTCGGGTCCCGGCACAGCTCAGGGGGCTGTGCTGCTTACGACAAGCTGTTGGTCAGCGTTAGGGTTTGCAGGGTGCTTTTGTGCTTTTTAGTCTGTTACGGAACCAAGTTTCCAAGGGCCCTGGCTGCTCCCTGGTAGGGACAGGAGGAGGGAGGATAGTGGGTTTGCGACTTGTTCCTCCTTATGTCAAACATGTGGGTTTTGCTCAGCATCTCCAGGAGAATCCAATCCCAGTAACTCAGTTTTTTGAAGTAGTTTAAATATCCAAATCTCCTTTTCACAAGGCAGTCTCGTCAGGTGCTGGGAGCTGTGTGGCAGCCAGACTTGACGTTAATGGCGGAACAGGATTTTTCCACGATTTCATTGTTAATGATCATGTATTCCTATGAAATCTTTTCTTTCACCACCTCCTTCCCTTCTCACAAAAGTGCCCCTCACCCCAGTGGTCCCCACCAAGGGGTCGCAGCCCCTCCTGGACTCTCCCGGTCAGCAGAGAGGGGCTTCCCAAGCCCTCAGAGCTGTTTAAAGCCCAGCAGGAATCCAGTTTAACCCCGACCGCCCCAGTCCACGTGGGGCTGAGCGGTTCGGATGAGGCCAACCCTGCCACCCGAGCTGCTCCGGGTCGTGGCATTCCAATGGGAGCCAGCGCCGTTGTGGAAAACCCAGGTTGAACCTCACCAAGCTTTCCCCAGGCTTCGGCCGGTCCCGCACGACGGGACGGCTCCCGACTCCTTCTGCTTTGTCCCCCCCCCCGCAGTGTTCACCCCACGGGTCATAGGGACGGCGGTGGCACGATACAACTTTGCGGCGCGGGACATGCGGGAGCTCTCGCTGCGAGAGGGTGACGTGGTGAAGATCTACAGCAGGATTGGCGGGGACCAGGGCTGGTGGAAGGGGGAAACCAACGGAAGAGTGAGTGCGGCTGGATAACGTCCCGTCCCGTTTCTGCGGCACACGGTGCTCCCCGTGCTGAACGTGCCCAGCCGGAGCAGAACCTGCTGTCAGGCCAGCAACGGGCAGGGGGACACGTCCCACTCCTTCGTGCTCTTTTCTGGCTTGCGGGTGGGCTTTCTTCTCACGAGGGCCACCGCAGCGTGGCCGGTCGGTGCTACGTGACGGTGGCACGCGATGCCCGGTGCGTGCAGGCAGCTGGGAGCATGTGGCGGGCAGGCGGGCACGCCAGCTCGGGCGATGTCCGAGTCTGCTCTTCCTTAAACCCGCACGGGGGGGGGGGACTTCTGCAGGGGAGGCTCTGCAGGTGAAAGGCTCAGCAACCCAGGGAAAAGCGGCAGGCTGATGGTTTGACCCGGTGTCCCACCGAGGTTGTAGCACTGGGGACAGGTTGTCGTGGCCTGATCCCTTATATGTTGCGGACAACCCGTGTGTCTGAGGCAATGTATAGTTGCTAGCTCCGTCCCAAATTAGGGTAACGGCTGCGCTGCCGTCAACACCGGGCATCGGGATGCGGGCGCATCCGGCACTGTACAAATGGTTCACCGGGAACAGCGTGTGGTGGAGGGGGAATAGTCCCGGTGACGGGACGGGAGGTCCCTTGAGCTCCCCAGGTCTCCAGCTCACCTCTCCACTTCCCCGACAGGTTGGCTGGTTTCCCTCGACGTACGTGGAAGAAGAGGGGGTGCAATGACTGCGGGGATACCCGATGGAAAGTCGTCGAGCGCCCAGAGCCAGCCGCTGCAGACCGTGCACACTTGTCCCGACGCCCGCAGCTCCCCGTGAGACGGGGCCGGACACCCCCCAGGACTGCTCTCGCAGACTCTTTAGCAATCCGTTCCTCTGTACAGTGTGTGTGTGCGCGCGCGTCGGGGCCGCCGCCGGCCTCGCTCCCGTTACGGCTATGGAAGATGGATGGTCCGTCGGATAACGTTCGTGTAGCGGCTGCAGAAGAGTCCCGGGAAAAGCCGCGCTTCCCTGCATGGACAGAGCTGAGAGACTCTGTGCGGTGCCCACCAGAGGACGGGGTCCTCCAAACCTCTTTTGCTAAAGGTCTTTTAAAAGCCGCTGTGGTGATGGTGGTGGGAGGGTGAGGCTGAAGGTTTGTTGCCCGGGCGGGTGCCCGGGGAGTTTTAAGGGGGTTTTTAAGGGGAGGGAGCGACTCAGCCCCCAGGAGATGTTGCGGTCCCCCGCCACGCGGCTCGGGTGGGCTCCCCGGGTCAGGATTTTGACAGTCTCTCCCGTAGCCGCGCGGCAGCGCCCGGCAGCACCGTGCTGCGGCTGGGACGAGGGGGCAGAGCGGGGATCCCCGAGCCGGGAGGAGGAAAGGGCTGCTGCTCATCTCTGAAGGATGCCGGCTGCGAAAACAGGAGCGCGTTTCGACCGTCAGACGTAGGCTGGAAGCGGACCTGCAGGTCAGACAGGAGGGGAAAGAGCCGCTTTGGCATCCCAAGCCCGTTCGCTTTACAACCACCTTCGGTGCCCCCAGCCTTGCTGCGGGCGGAGGGGGCAGCCCAGGGTGCAGGCTGGTCCCACTGGTGAGCAGGAGGTCTCGGCGCGTTGCAGGACTGGAGATGCGCTTTGTCACACGAGGTGTTTTGGAGGCCGCCAAGGCACCGGGTCCATGCAGAGGAGCGGACAGGAGCGTGCGTCCGTGGGTCTGTCCTGCCCTTGCTCCCAGCTTGGTCCCGCTGCAGGCAGGACCCCCCCACACCCCCCTCCGAGCCAGGCTGATTTTTCTCGCAGCCGTGACACATCCCACCTCGCTGAGTTCAGGGGGGGCAAACCCCCCTGAGTAAGGGCTACTGTATCAACTCCTGATTTCTCTCGCTAAGTCGTGAAAGCACCTCTTCTTCCCCAGCTGTGTGCGCTTTTGGGGACTGTGAGCATTGCCCCCTCTTCCTCCCACAGGCTGTTACTGCCGCTGCTGTCAAGTAAAGGTCCGTCTGTCTTGGCGTTGCCGCTGTGTCCTGAGCACCGTCCGTCCGAGTCTGTTTTTTCCAAAGTGCAGCCCTCGTGGTCGGTAGGCAGAGCTGCCAGGTGGAAATCCCAGCCATCGTCTTCTGCTGGGCACCGGCTTTGCTCTCCAGCTCCAGAATTTCCTTCCAAAGTGCAAATACGTACAAACACACATGTGGGTGTGTGGCAGGGAACAACTTTCCTCTCTCCAATATCTGAGCCCGAGGAGATGCCCTCCAGGCTCTCTGGATAAGCGGCTTTTTGAGCTGGTACTTCCGTGCCCTGACGTCGTTCCCCTGGGACGCGCGGTGGTCCTGCCGTGGGACGCTGTGTTCCCGGTGCGGGCTCTTGGCATCGGTCTGGGAGACACTGGTGTCGGGTGGGTGAGCGGTGCTGATGCTCTCTGGGCCCTGGCACGCAGGTACCGCGGCTGCACCCAAAGCCTCGCCGCAAAGGGAGCAGCAGCGCCCTGCTTGGGGTAATAAATGGAAGAGTCTGGGGCTCTTGAGGAAAAGGGAAAGATAGCAACTTGGAAATTAAATGTTGTCGCTCCGTGACAAGCCCAGAGCCGCCCCGCTTTGCTGCCCGTTCCTCCTGGAGCTGGGTGCCGCGGGGGGAGCGGGGTGGGTGTAGCCGGGGCAGATGCACACTGGGGGGGGGGTCTTGCTCTGCGAGGCGACGGGGACGCGGAGGGGGCTCGGGGCTTTCCCAAGGTACTGTTTGGTGCTAACCTCTGCCGGGCACCCCCTCG
>JAVJGG010000053.1:15901061-15936574 GCA_035590195.1 Aviceda cuculoides | reverse complement strand
GGCCACACCCCCCGCGGCGGCGCCCGCTCCCCCCCCCCCCCCGAGCATCCTCGGTGCTGCCTGCGCCGCGGAGGAACGGCCGGAGAGCCGAGGTGCTGCTGCCCTCGCCCCTCTGCCCGCAGCGCTGGGGTTCGCCGGCTGCTAATTAGGCAGGATTGGTGCAAGGCTTGGCTTCCAGCTTGGGTGCCTGGGCTCGGGCCGGGCCAACGGGCGCGCTTGCCCGCGGCGTCGCTGCCTGCGTCAGCCGCTTTGCCCACCGTTTGGCCGGCTTTGCTGGAGCTGAGCTGGCTTGTCTTCCTTTTGGGGCACGCGGGCACCCGAATTTCAGGGCTGAGGGAAGATCCGGGGAGCCACCGCTGGTCCCGTCCTCGGCGGGTCGTGGCTGCAGGTGCCGACGCTGTGCCCCAGACCCTCGGCTCATCCCGCTCAGCCTCGCCAGAGCCGTGGGGGGGTCTCCCCGCAGCTCTCATCCCTCTCTCACCCCATCCGCTCCCCCCCCCCCACCCCCCTCCATTTTGCAGAACATGCCGAACGTTCGCGATCACGATGCCTCGGTATATCTCCGTCTCCAAGGCGATGCCCTTTCCGTGGGTGGATATGAGTCAAACCCCATCTTCTGGGAGGAGGTGAGCGGTGCCGGGAGGTTTTCCGGGGAAACGAGGCAGGTTTCCAGGGAACCCGCCTCGGAGGGGTGGGCGCAGGCATGAGCGCCTCAGCCCCCGGCTCCTGCGGGTACCAACCTCCACCGGGCTGGTGGGGAAAGCGCAGGGCAGCATCTTCCCTTTGGGTCTGTCTGTGGCATAGACAGAAGATGCAGAGGCAGCAGCGATGAGATGAAAAGGCTGGGCTGCGGGGATTTAGAGGTCACCGTGCGGTCCCTGCCCTGCTGCATCATCCCTTTATCCAGGCGCAGGTGTCTTAATTCTTCAGGCTCTGCCCCAGACCTTTGGTTTGGCTGGGCTGTTCATGAAAACCCCAAGAAACCAGAGTCTGCAAAGCAGCATCTATTTTCTACAGTCTCCAAGGCTGCTAGAACTGAGAAGTTCTTACGCCATGAGCTGTACTCTATTTTGTGTCCTGATTCCCGTTTCCCACCTTTAGGTATCTGAAAAATTTGCTTTTGGCCTCTTTGATCTGGACTGGGATGTTTTCATGCAACACATTGAAGGTGCCGTCAACAGAGTACCGGTGCTGGAGAAAACAGGCATTAAATCCACCGTCTGTGGGCCAGGTAATGTGGCTGCAGTGGTACCGCGACGGCTGTGTTCCTCCAAGGATCTTGCTGGAGGCAAGGGGAAACTTCGTGTCCCGGGGAGAAGAAAAACCTCCCTGAATGCAGAGAAGGTGGCTGTGGTCTGGTTGCAATGGTGTCATCTTCCAAGGGGTGGCATCCCAGGCTTAGCCTAGGTGGAGAAATAGCTGGGGAGCTTACTGTCTTGGTCCAAACTGGGGATGGCTAGCGCAGATTTACGGCCGATGTTGTGGCCACTGGACTGGGGAATTAAGGGGCAGGTTTCTTCCAAGCAGCGGCCATTGTTTTACCAAGAGTTATGTTATTGTTTTTACTACTTGCTTCTGGGCTGATGACATTAGATTTACCCAGATTTACATCCCAGACTGTCTGGTGTGGAGTTAAAGGCCACAGCATCGCTGCAGCAGCAGATGGAAGCGATGCCGGCCATCGAACCTGAACCCTGCACACTTGGTTTGGCCTTGAATTCCACCGCATGCTTAAAAAAAAAAAAGAAAAATTTAAAAAATCCCTTTTTGCTGTAGCACTTAAAGGGAAACTCTAGAGGCTCTTGGGGAGGGAGCGGTGCTGCTGTACAAGGGGAAAGTAGGGCACATCTCCTGCCCCGCAGCAGATAAAACATGACATGTACAAGGTGGAGACCTTGGTCCTGGGCACGGCGGGTTTAATTAAACTGTGGTGTAAGCAGAGCTGGTGGCCTCTGGTGGGGAGCTGACTTCTTATAGATAAATGTCTAGTATTTGTAGTACAGTAATGTAATTTCCAAAGGGTCAGCGCTCCTCCTTTTCTCCTTCTTGATTTAAACCAGCAGCTGGTTCGCTTGCGACAGCTGAGTCACGCTGGGCCGAAGCAAATAGCAAACACTTGTCCCTTCTGCTGCGCGGTAAATATTTCACCACCAGAACAGTTACCGCGCTGTGCTTCAGGCGCAGGGGATGAAAGCAGACCAAATTAGGGTGGTTTAAGCTGTTTCTCCTCCAGCTGCTAATCCAACCCCGCAGCCAAGCGGGCCGAGGTCCCGTGCGAGCACTCAGCATCCGTCCCAGTGCAAAGTCAGCAGGGCTGGCGTGCACCGCTGGTGAAGGGCAGGTACTCTGGGTGTTGCTCCATTAATTCAGTGAATTTGTAGCCTGGCCTATCAGTATCGGGATCTTGGCACGTGAGAAGCTGCTTTGGTGAAAAGTGGAAATATTCTTCTGGCTCTGCTCGTGGGAAACAAGCTGGGCGTTGTTGGGTAGGGGAAGGACCAGACCAAACTCTGTCTTCTCTCTCGCCTTTCACACGGATGGATGAACCACCATGAAACAGGGAGGAGGATTGCACACCTCTGGCGGGGTTGTTTTGCTCTGTCCTCCCTAGCAGGGATTTGCACAGGGGCCGTGGTCGATAGCCCTTTGGGGAGCAGGAGCTGGCAGCATGAGACAGCATTAGCACAGGAGCCTTAGGTGACATCAGCAGCAATCCTTCAGTGGAATAAAGTAGCTGAAATTCATGAAAATTCCCAGCGGAAATCGATGAAGGTGAAGTAGTCATCGTAACGAAATAAGGCCCAGGTGTTGAAGAGGCCACAAACAGGTCGGTGCAGCCCCCTTGGCTGGGGCACTGGGAGAAAGCAAGAGGCTCCTTCAGCCACCGCAGCCCCTCGTGCACCTTCTGGTTGGGGATTCATTCTGCTAGACAATTTTTCAGGCTAAACCCTGACCCTGAGGTCCTCCCCAGGCAGTACGGGTGTGCAGCGAGATCCGCTGAGCTGCCCGGGGCTGCGGAGGGCACGGTGACCCCGAGCCGGGGGTCTCGATGGTGCGGGGACAGACCGCGCAGCGCGCAGACCTGCCAAGGAGCTGCCTCTGCCACCGGCAGCGCGACGTGCGTATATACGCGTGCGTCTGCACACGTGCATACTCAGGCAAGCTTCTGAAGCCAATATATGTGTATATACGTATGTATGTATTGCTTCAGGAGCCTGCACAAGACGCCCGCGTGATGCTGGGCATCCCAGTAGCAGGGCAGCCGTCCCTTTGGCCTCTGCTGCCCGGGCGCTGTTGGAGAGGCGCAGGTGGGGGGTGCCCGAGCTGAGATGTTGGGAAGTACTCGGTGTTGGTCCAATTCTGGCCCTACCGACCTCTCTGGGAGCAGGAGCAGGCCAAGGCCAGCACGGGAAGCTGTAGGAACCCTGCTCTTAAAGTGTGCGATGTGTCCCCAAAACGGCTATCCTGGCCTCGCTGGCACATCCCTCTCTCTGTCTTGCAGAGTCGTTCACAGCCGACCACAAGCCGCTCATGGGGGAAGCCCCAGAGGTCCGAGGCTTCTTCCTCGGCTGTGGCTTCAACAGCGCTGGTAAGAGAGACCCGAAGGGATCACCCCTCGGGCATCCCCATGCCGGCATCGTATCCCAGGGAGACGCCGGCATCATATCCCAGGGAGACCCCGGCACCCACAGCCGCGCTTGGCCTCCCGGCCTCATCTGGGTCCTCGCCTCTTCCCCCAGGAATGATGCTGGGAGGTGGCTGCGGGAGGGAGCTGGCTCACTGGATCATCCACGGGCGGCCGGAGAAGGACATGTACGGCTACGACATCAGGCAAGTCACCCCGGCTGCCTCGGGTCCCCGCGGGCTCCTTCGCCGAGACCCCTTGTCCTTGGGGCTCCTTCGCCGAGACCCCTCGTCCTTGGGTGCTCCCTGGGGACGGGTTCCGAGGCAGGGATGGATGCTGGCGCTGGGAGCGGGTGTCTGGGCAGCGTCTGTGCCACAGCCCGTGTCCCTCCGAGGAGCTGAAATCAATTATGCTCGATGGCTTTAATGAATTTACACCTGGGGTTTATCTCATTTGCCTCATCCCACTTCTACGCAAACGGCTTCCATCAGACACGAGGAGATTGCAGCGATGGGAGAGGACAGGGTAATTACGTTTGGGTTTTGTTGTTGTTCAATTAGTGCCGTGCCTAATCCTCTAAGTTAATAATCGCGGGTGATGATTTCAAGAGGAGAAAGATTAGCTTTCCCCCTCCTCTGCCGCACAACGTGGGCCGGGAGTTTTGACTGTGCAGATGTTGGCTCCGTAATTGCTTTTGACTTGCTTGATTATATTTGATTGGGTCTGGGCTTTCTTACAGGGCTGCTAGCGACAGCAACCACTTTGTCAGGGACAAAGCTTTTAAGATCACGTTGCTTTAGTGGCAAAGCTGGTAAGAACCCCGTTGACTCGGGCTGGGAGGAGGGGTCAGGAGGGACCCCAGCCCCGCTCAGACAGCGGCCGGGGGCTTTCCAGCTCTCGCATCTGGATTACCCGAGCATCCCCCGTATCCCATCTGCCCCGTCGTCAAGCTGGTGTCAGTCACGTTTTTTTTTTTTTTTTTTTCTTTTGGTGATGATTACTAAGCTCCTCTTTAAATAACTCCCTTTTCCACACATTTAAATATTTATCCTCTCAAAACGCTCGCTTGTAAATATTTCATCCGGCAGCTGTTGCTCCTCTTGCCGCTGTCAAAAATCGCGCGCGTCGGCGAAGGGGCTGGGGCTGACGGGGCAGACGGGGGTGCCAGTGACATGCCATGTGTCACCCGCTGCCTGTCCCCTGCCCGAAGAGGCAGCTGCCCTCACAGCGAGCCCACGGCTGCTTTTGGGGAGCATCGCTCGCCTCGCTCGCGCTGCTGCAGGGCTCAGCGCCGGTGCCCTGCCTCTCCTCCGCACCCAAGCAGCGGGAGGGAAACTTAGAAGTAGTGTTTTCAAAGGCCCCGTAGATGACATTTTGGCTTGCCTTTCGCCTGCTGCCTGCCTCCATTTCTCCAGACCCGGGGGGTTTGGGCTGGAGAGGAGCTGGCGGTAATTCGGAGAGCCGTTGCTCCCCTGCCTGCCGAAGCCGGAGGGTGGGAAAGGTGCCACCGGCGCCCGGGGCTGATCTCCGTGAGTTATCGGTCTCTGGTAATAACAACCTGAGCGTTGTGCTGAGCTGGCACATTCCTTCAGGGAGCTTTTTGGTTTGAAAGATGAAAACACGTCAAAGAAATTTAAAGTGCTTCAGGTTTTATTTGTCTTTCAGCTGAGGGAGAATTGGATGAAAAACGTAAGGAATATCCAGGGCTTTTTCCTTCGTCAGGGCTGCGTTTAAGCCCAGGCAGTGCGCGAGGCATGTTCTGAGGCCAGCCCCACGCTGAAGCGAAGCAAAATTAACCTCAATCCTCCTCTTTTTCTATTTCCCACCCCCCCACCAGGGTTGTATCCTGCTCCCAGTTGCTCTGGGGTACAGGTGCCTGGAGCAGGACTGGGGAGCTCGGTGGGGGCTGCAGCGAGCAGCCGGCTCTGATGGGCAGCGTCACGGCATGGCCAGCACCAAGCCCCACTTGGTTCCTCTGCCCTCCTACCCGTGAAACTGGTGCAGGAATAGCAATTTTACACCACAGCAGCTGCATCCACATCTGGGTCTGGCCGAGAGGGCCAAGCCCGGGGGAGGAGGCACCCGGTGAGCCGGTGGGCTTATCTGGACGCTGCCCTCTCCCTGCCTTCCAGGAGGTTTCACCATTCCCTCACAGACAACAACCGCTGGATCCGGGAACGGAGCCACGAGTCCTACGCCAAGAACTACTCCGTCGTCTTCCCCCACGACGAGCCGCTGGCGGGGCGCAACGTGAGGAAGGACCCCCTGCACCAGGTGAGGATGGGCTCCCTGACCCGGGCTGCCGTGCGAGGAGCCACGGGAGACCCTCGCAAGTATCCTTGCAGCAAAAAAAAGAGGTGGAAAGGAGTTGGCCACAGCCGCATCGCTCCCCAAGCAGCGTGCTGCTCGCTGGGTGCACGCCGTGAGGGTGCTGGGGCCGTGGGTGGTTTAACGGTAGAGGTGCCAAGCCTTCCCCTGATATTTAACTTAGCAGATATGGCTTAAGAGCCCGGTGATGGTCGCTAGGCAAGGGAAAAGTGGAGAGGAGGGCTCAGAGGCTTGTTTCATTCCCTGCCAGTCCGGCTCGGGGGCATTCGCAAGGGCCGTGGGATGCTGGGTGCTGGCAGGGATCTCCTGCCTCCTGCTCGCCGCGTCTCGCTCGCAGCTCAGCAGCAGCTTCTCCTCCCCAAAACGGCGTCTCGCGATGCAGAGCGAGACCGGGGCATGAGGAGGGATGTGGGAAGAGTGGGGAGAAGCTCTGCCTCCACAGGCACCCACTCAGTCCCTGCTGGTTTTGCTCCCTGGAGCTGCCAGCCAGGGCTCCTTCCCTGCTCCCACCTTTGCCGGCTGCTTCCTTGCACAAATCTCTATAGGGGAACACTTTCAAGATGCAGCACTTGAGGAAAAAAAAACCAACAGTTTCCAGTGGTTTGCTGCATCAGCAGCATTGCAGCAAGTGAAGCTCAGAGCCCCCAAAATCACCCACCGCTCCCGAGATGCTCGGGGTGACCCGGGGCTGGTCCTCGTCCCACCCCGTCACTGCCAGCCCCAGCCCCAGCAAGGAGCAGCCACGTTTCTCGAGCCCGTTTCTGCTCATCGCTAATTCTTATCACACTATTCCTCTTCCGATGGAGAGCAGAGGCTTAAGCAGTAAAACAGACATCCCTCCCCATCGTCCCCCGGTGTTTGGTTGACAGCTTAGTTGTTTTCTGTCACCGAGGATGCAATTTATTTTTTAATAGCATGTCTAATAAGCGATGCCCATTTGACTGACAGCCTGATATTTATACATGCAGCTCCAGAACATTTGCTGTGTTTTATAAATAGGCACTGAATCATTCCTGAAATGTTCAACAAAATCTATTCTTTTCTGAACAAAGGCACCAAACAAAAATATCTTAATGGATCCCTAATTAATTGTGTGCAGAGAGATTTTCCTGAGAGCACAGAGGAGGAATGAGAAGGTTGCTATATAAATCTTAAACATCATTATATAATTACTCTTGTAAACATCGGGGGGGGGGAACGTTACGCTCTGGGTTTAGCGTCTCAGTCAGTAATTCGCGCACCCTCGCACCAGCTTTGGTAGGGTGCGCAGCTGGGCTGCCGGCCTCCTGCCTGTCAGCCGCCTTCGAGGCAAAGACCTTTCTTGGGGGGACAGAAATATCGGGCAATTTGCAGGCAGCTGGGGTTTGCCACTGTTTTAAAAGACAAGCCGCAGAGCTGATTTTGGCTACTGATAGCCAAAGTCAAGGGGTCACAAGTCAGGTCTTGAGCATGCACTCAAGGAAGGCAGCTGGGGTGCTGCTCCAAAAGCAGCGAAAAGGCTTTTTTTTAACCGTTTGTTCCCATTTCTCTGGCTTCGCTTGCACAGGAGCTGCTGCAACAGGGCTGCGTTTTCCAGGAGCGGCATGGCTGGGAGAGGCCCGGCTGGTTCAGCCCCAGGGGAGCAGCCCCGGTAAGCACGGCACGCGTTTCGGGGGGGCATTCAGCCCGGAGGGTACCGGCCGTGTCCAGCGCATCTAGGATGCATCCTGCGTGTGCAGGATGTCCGAGATGCTGCAAGCAGTTGCATGTCCCCAAAACAGGGTCCATAAAAGCTGTTGGGCTTTAATTCCCTATAACAGTGGGAAGAGGGAGATCTGTGTGTGCTGCTGAGTGTGTCTGTCTGCTTGTCCCTCTGCAACAAGCAGCGTCTGCCTGCAGTGCCCCAAAATGACGGGCACTGATCTCAATTCTATATGCAGTGGGTAGGGATACCGGGATGGGGACCCATCACCATGGGCAGGAATGCCAGGATGAGGACCCATCACTGCAGGCAGGGATGCCGGGATGGGGACCCGTCACCATGGGTAGGGATGCTGGGAAGGGGACCCGTCACCACGGATAGGAATGCTGGGAAGGGGACCCATCACCACGGGCAGGGATGCCAGGGAGGGGACCCATCACCACAGCCAGGTCCTTCACGGACCCGCTCCTCTCCTGGCACGGGGTGAAGAGCAGCCCCTTGACTTCAGCCTCACATCATCTTCCTCACTGCCCCATCCTCCCGCTTCCCCCCTCCAGGTCCTGGATTACGATTACTACGGTGCGTACGGCCAGGAACGCCACAGGGACTACGCCTACAACCAGCTGCTGGGGGACGAGTACACCTTCGACTTCCCACCCCACCACGACGTCGTGAGTGCAGGGGTGCAGCCCTCCCGTGGGCCAAAACCGCTGGGCACATCTGGAGTCGGGGAGGGCTTAGAGGCAGCAGAGCCCGCGCCACGCTGCCGCTTTGGGTGGAGTTGGTGAGGCTCGGAGGGAGGGGAAGCAGCGAGCTTTGCCCAAAACTGGGGAAAATGTTCCAAAAAGATTAAGAGAAATGCGTGGCCCGTGCTCGGAGACCTCAGTGGAGAGGCGACAGGGATTATACTGCTGCTTTCCCAAATGAAAGTGTTGAGACCAGCTTGGGGGAAATAGCCAATTTCATACAATTTATCTATTATTATTGGTAATCATCACTGTGTTAGTGACATTAAGAATGGGATTGAGCGCACAGAAAGGCCTGTCAGACTTGCTGCATTTAATACCTGATTTTTCAGGAGTGTTTGAAGCCTTGCAGGCTTTAAAGTCACCAGGCGAGTGTCTCGATAGTGTTTCCCATTACATAAATGGCTTTAGTGTGCGTCTCCCTTTGTGGAGTGAGAATATGGCTCAACTTCAGCAGTGTGTTTGCTTTAATTGTAGATCAGGAATGAATGCTTAATGTGCAGAAATGCCCTGGCTCTCTTCGACATGTCTTATTTTGGGAAATTCTACCTGGTTGGACCTGAAGCAACGAAAGCGGCGAACTGGCTCTTTACCGCCGACGTGAGCAAAGCGCCAGGTATTTTATATATACTCAAAGCGCCAGGTATTTTATATATACTCATATATCTGTGAGCAGAGGGCCAGCGCTCAGCCCCCTTGGCTTCGGCCGCATGCTGCCTCTGCTGAGCGCTGCCTGGGGAAATCACATCTTACACCAACACAAACTGGGGGAGGGGGGACCCAAACTGGCTCTTCTTTTAAAAGCTGCTTTTGCAGAGGGTACGGGAGGTGTGTGAGCGCTACTGCTTTCCGTGTGCTCGCCGGAGGCTGGCTTCTGCTCTCATTTACGCAGGGGCAAATGTGCTCTGAGCTGAGGGGGGGGGAGCGAGGAGGGGTCTGGCCCTCTGGCTCCAGCTGTGGCTCACAGCTGGAGATGCGATGGGTACTGGAGTAAATCAAGCACAGCCCTCGCCAGCCGCGGTTTGCACGGGGAGAAGCTGGCACCTCCTCTGGGGCTGGGAGGCAGCTTATGGCATTTCCAAGGATGCGGCTTCAGCTCCTCACACAGAACTTGAAGGAAAAAAGCATTGGTCCTCTCCCCTTCTGGTGCTGGGACATCCAGGGTCCGTCAGGGCGTACCCAGGCGGTGACAGCTGATGTAACGACGAGGACAAATTTTCCTGCTACCACCCTCCCTCTGCCAGGGCCGGGGCTCTGTGCCAGGGCTGGCGGGTGGGCAGCGGTGCCCGTCTCCTTCCCCCAGGCTCGACCGTGTACACCTGCATGCTGAACAAGCGGGGCGGCGTGGAGAGTGACCTGACCGTCAGCCGGATCAGCCCCGGGGATCCAGCCTCCCCCCTGGCCCCCGCCTTCGAAGGTAAAAGCCCTGAACATGGGGATGCTGGAGTCAGGCACGTTTCTGCAGCCGCTGTGGGGCTGGGGGAGATCACTGGGTGGGTTTACCCTCCCGCGGTTCAGCTCCCAGGCTCTCCCGCTGCCTTTTTTGGCTGTGACAACGCACACAAAGACTTTTCCCAACTTCGGGAAACCGTGGAAGCGGGTTCAGTCCGAGGCCCGCCAGCATCTCCTCCATCCCCGCCGCACTCAGGGTGCTGCAGGCGCAGGGGTGATTGCATTTACCTAATGGCAGCCACCTGGCTTTTTCCACCTCCGCCCCTCGGTCCCTGTAACCCAATTATCCCCCTTGTCCCCGGGGGCCTGCACTGCTCATCCCCATTATTGGGTTTGTCCAGCCCCGGCTGGCGGCTCTGACCTCTCCCCAAGTCCTTATCAGCTGCAATAAAGAGGAATTGAAAGGCAGCAGAGCCGTCAGCCCGGAGGGCAGAAATGGCATTAGGCAGCAGCGCAGGAGGAAGAGGAGGAAGAGGAGGAAGAGGAGGACACTGAGCTGGTATCCAGCAGCGCTGCCAAACGCCACGGAGCTGCCACCAGAAGGGAGGTTTACACTGGGGTGGCCAGTGCCCACGGAGCCTTGTCCCCGCTCAGTGTCACCCTCCGAGTCGCTGCTGGGAAGCGACCAGCCCTGCAGCGGTGCAGCCCCCAGCGCCGGCCCGGGGTGGTGGGCACTGGGGGGGGTGATCTCGCCGCCTTTGCCCCGGCGTGATGGGGTGCCAGCGAGCTCTTCCCTCCCCGTGGGAGAATCCTGCATCCCTCTCGTCTGGGGCGTTCGCGGGGGGCAGAAGGGTGAGAGGAAGCGGGTGGCAGAGCTGCAGGGTTTGTCGGGCGATGGAGGAGTTTAATCGCAGCAAAGTCTGTTTTTCCAATTACAGTAGGTGGCTGCACTTATTATCATTATGACAGATTAGCAGAGAGCAATTTTGTAGTGGCAGAAAAGACAGAGGAAAGACTGATTACATATTAATCAGCTCTCAAACCCTATCCCTGGGGATATTTCCACCCAGGATTACTGACAGGATGAAATTCCTCCTCGTATACAGTGCAGTCCCTGCACTGGTTATGGCCCCGTCGCTGCAGCCCTCCCTGCTCCCACCTGTAGTTCCCAGCTCCCTCAGCACTTCGGCGTCCGCTCTATACTGGGACAAAAAAGCAGATGCTTTTGCTGCTGGTCTCAAGGGATAAAGAGTTTTTTTCTCTTCCCGTGATGCTTACAGGCACCTCCAGGGCTCAAACAGCTTTTTTTACCTTTTCTTGTTTCAGGTTTTAATGGTCATTTGGTTTTCACTGTGCTGAGCCCCACAAAAGGCAGCATGGATGTTAGCAGAGCCCCAAAGCCCTCCCTTGCCCCAGCACTATTTAACCCCCCGCTTTTTTGGCAGTCACCCCGTGCTATGCAAGCTGGAGAGGCTCAGGGCTGCAGCTCAGCCTCTGGAGAGCCAAACCGGCCCCGACCTGAGCTGGGCTTTGCCCCCAGCCCAACGCTTTCGAGCCTGAAAGCTTGCCGGGGGGGTGTCTTCCAGGGGATGGCTACTACCTGGCTATCGGCGGGGCCGTGGCTCAGCACAACTGGTCCCACATCACGGCTGTGCTGCAGGACATGAAGCTCCGGTGCAAACTCCTTGACTGCTCAGAGGAGCTGGGCATGATGAGCATCCAGGGCCCCCTGAGGTGAGTGTGGGGAGAGCATGGGGGTCCCCTCCTTGCCCCCTGGCCGTGGGGGGACGGAGGGATGCCTCAGACACAAGGCAGGGGTAGGTGTGAGCCCCGCGGCACCAGGCGATGGTCTGGCTGGAGCAACACCCCGTTTGCTGGGGAACTGGAATTTCTTTTGAGGCTCTCAGAGCGTGGTATATCACCCACCTCGGCTCCCCTTTGGAGGGAGAAGTCTTTCTGGCCAACAAGACGAGGAAGCAGGTTTTAGCGATAACCCTCAGAGCTGTGTCCTTTCTCCACAGCCGCGTCGTCCTCCAAGAAGTGCTCGACGCTGACCTCAGCAACGAAGCTTTCCCCTTCTCCACCCACAAACTCGCCACGGCCGCAGGATGCACGGTAGGACGGGGCCAGCCCTCCAGTTTCCCAGGGAGGTCTGTTCACTGGGGCGACCACCCGCCAGCCTGCATGGCCGAGCACTCTCTGCTAGGATGCTGAGCATCCTCCGCCTGCCTCCACATTGCTGCAGTGGGCAGCTGGGAGGTTTTTTTTACGTTGGAAAAGGCCAAAACCTGGGGTGTTTTCCTCCCTGTTTGCTTGCCAAGTGCCAACCTGCTCTCCCAGCCTGCCTGGCAGTGTCGTAGCCCGGACTGAGCTTGGGGAAGGGACATGGTGACTTATGGCTTTGCAGCGCTGTTGGAGGAACAAGAGACACCTCCCACAGATTAGGGGTGAGCACTGGTGATAAAGAGATTTCTCTGACACTCCAGATCCCCTCCTTTTTCCCCTACTCGTAGGGACAATTTAATGTAAAGCGTGTCAAGCACTGGCGGTAAGGGCTGGGCAGCCTGCGGAGCCGGTGTATTTGATCACAGGAGGAGTTTGACAACCTTAAGCTGTCTGTCCCAGCGCAGATCATCCTGCCTTTACCCAGACTTCAGGGCTCGCATCAGCGGCTGTGCAAGAAAAGCGCAGAAATGGTAATGCTCCGTGCTGACGCCTCGGGCTAAGCCCCCCGGCGTTGGAGCGAGGGGCTGAGAAGCCCTTTGGGGTGACGGTGGTAAGCAGCGCTGCTGCCCGGCTTGGGTGCCTGGTGGGGAGTCCTGGGGGGGGGGGGGGGGCTGGCCGGCTCCTGCCCCCCCACGACGCGTCGCCTGGGGAGGCAGTCCTTGGGAGATGCACCTTGCCCAGGTTGGCACCTCTGCCGGCACCCGCGGCGACGGCTTGAACGCGTCGTGCGGCATCGCTCGGAGGTGTCGAGGGAGGAGGGCTCAGCCGAAAGTGGTTTAGTGTCGTTGGGTGGGTCGCAAAGAAGTGGATCAGTCCCCGGGGTTCGCTGGGAGGTTTCGCAGCGCCGTCTGTTTAGTTTGGACTCCTCCGTCTCACCTGGCGCAGGGCAGCGAGGAAAGAACCCGAAATCTCTCCCCGACCTCGCCCAGCGGAGATGAACGTGGTATGAAGTTATCCCTGGGGGAAGGGGGTGATGGCAGTTCTTTGGGAAGTTTTGTCATGTGTGAAGCTGCTGATTTAGCCTGCTTGAAACATCCTAAATAGAAGAGTTGGTGACAATGAAGTGTCATTTTGTCAAAAGAGAAACATTCTGGGAAAACCTGCTGCTACTGGCAAGTTTTGCTGTCAGGGAATAGCTTTTGCAAGGTTTGCCTGAGAAGCTCTGCTTTGGTTTCTTATTGATGTTTACTGCATATGAAATATTCCTTCTGTTGCAAAAACAGCCCTTTGGAAGAGAAGGTCAAGTTTGTACCCCATCCTTCCCACGGGAAATCTGGACAGGCAGCGGTCCCAGGGCATCCCTCTCCCTCCCGGGGGAGCCAGCTGGCAGGAGGGACCGTGCCGAGCGTTCGCTCTGGTTCTCAGGCCGGTGTCTGATGGGAGACGGAGGGAGTGAAGGTGCAGCAGTAAATCTTGTAAAAGGCAGCAGGAAAACAGGGAGCTGGAGGCAGGCTGGATATTAGTGAAATTGGGTTAAGCCGTGCGCAGCCACTTTTCATTCAGAATTAAAGTGGCTTTAATTCGAATGCAGCTGGCTGCTGAAGGGATTGCTGCTAAATCAAATTAAGGCTTCTCGATTTGTGAGCAAGAGCCTAGCCAGGGTTTAGGGTCGTTTAACTCAGTCACAGATTTTGCCCAACTCAAATTAATCCTCCAAACCATCAGCATCAGTGCACCCTGTGCTCCAGGTGCTGAAAACCCAGTGTGTCCAGTGTCCCTTGCGGGGGGAAACAGCAGCACGGGGGGACCCAAAAGCCAATCCATTGTTGCAGGTTGTCCAACACGCCGCATTTTAGTCCCCACCGGTGAGTTAAACCCTCCCCAGTCCTCCCCTGTCACACCTGTGGCAAGGTGATAACATCTTGTAAAAAATCTACTCATCCCCTGGGAAAGGTGTATAAATGTTCCCGTCTTGAAGAGCGTGATTAGTTTATTTGCATTTCACTTCAAGTTTATAAAAAATAATTGGGTCCTGTGTGGAAGAAATAGCTGGCAGAAATTTTGTGGCTTCTTTTGGGTGTAAATGCCCTGACTGTCAGAAGAAAGCTTTCCTCCCCGAGGGGTGGGCGAGGGCTCTGGGCTGGGGGGAGCACCGTCCTTCGGGATGTCTTCTTCAGGCTCCCACTGCACGATGAGCACGGAGGACTCCATCCCACTGAAATTAGAGTAGGAGGGTTTCTCAGGGCAGCGGGCTGAAGCCTCCGCTGATATTATCACTTTCCAGTGGGATTAAACTGAACCCAACATCTTTAAAAAGTTATCGCTGAGATTTTCATGCATTAACTCAGTAGTTGAGCAAAGTCAGCTAGAGTGAAAGGAGAGTTCCAGCAGAGTTAATGACTCTGGAAATTACCTGTTGGTTTGTGAGTTTATATATGGCGTCTCTCATTGTATTGAACAGCAGAGAAAGGTCCCCCTTTGAATTTCACTGCTGGATACAGGTAAAGTTCAGGTTTTCATTTTCTGGAATACTTAAAATGCTTTTGAATTGCTGCTCAAAGACCCAGGAATTGATGTTATTTCATAGCTCCAGTTGAAAACTAACAGGAAAACCTGTTCCTAGGGGAATTCAGCAGAAAGCCAGCAGGAGCAGCTGAGCCCACCCCTTGACATCGCCCTCGGCCTCCGTGGCGGGATGTGCACCCTGCCTGGGGTACGCGTGCGTGGGTGCAACCCCAACCCCTGCCTGTGCAAACCTAATGACTGGCACCTCAATTTTCCCCAGGACACCTGTTTTCTATGGTGCACTGGTCTGCCTCACCGCTCTTGCCGGGATGCTCGTTCCCTCGGAGCGGGGGTGGTTTGAGGGGAAGTTTCTCCCAGGAGTAACTTACTCCTGAAAGTAAAGTGCACTTTAGCTGCAGCGCTGACTGCTGTGTCGCAGGGAGGGTTAATGAGCCGGGAAGTTGCCTGTCAATCCCCAGAGCATCTCCTGCCGTCATGGAGATGGTACTGGCTGCAGCAGCTTGATCTCTGGCTGTTCCCTAATTAGATGACACCTTTGTGTGGAGCGAAAAGCTTCTCCGCACCCCTTGTGTCTGTGCAGCTTGAAAAGCCTTTGTGCTTCGCTGCGGGGCTGTGGCAGGGACCGAAGGAAGGATGGCTCCCCGGCACAGCTTCTTTTGAGGAGGCTGAAAATAAATTACCAATACCTACTGCATTCCTTCCTCCTCTCCACTTCTATCGTAAAGGTTAAGGCAGCTTTGAAGATGCCTTAAACTCTGCTCGAGGACCTTATTTTTGCAGTGGCGGTAGAGCACGGGGGTGCTGGGGGAAGCAAGGATGGATGGCCATCCTCGCAGACGGGAGCCCGGGCACCCCTTTGGTTCTTCTCCTGCCTGTTGCTGCCTGTTTTGGGCAGCGGCTGCTGTCTGTTGTTGTGTATACCCGGGGTTAGAGAGCACGGCTGAGACCAGCTCCCCGTTGTAGTAAGAGCTCAGCAAATGGCAAGATGCAGCTTCTGCCCCAACGACCTGCAGAGCCAGCATGGGCAAGCCAGCCTCAAAGCTGCGGAGCGTGCCTGGCCCGCAGAACCAGCCTGGGAGTCTCTTCCTAGCTGCAAACTGCTTTGTTAAGACTGCAGATCACCATCCGGCACGAAACTCTCGAGTTAATCTCTCTCCCAAAGCGAGGTATGCGTTTGCAGTTGATGTGCATCCGAAGGGATGAACTGGAGGGGGTTTTGTGGGGGAGGAAGCAGAGGAATCCAAAGGGATGAAGCAGAGGGAAATACCCCTTGAGTCTGAGCTGCATCTCCAGGGAAAGTGCCTGAGCTGGGGTGGCCCCAACCGGCCTGGAGAGCTTTGGGGATACAGACTGTTTCAGTAGGGACAACAGGAGGATGCAGGCAAGCCTGCCTGGGCAAGAAGCAGGGGGGGGACACAGGCAGGGCAGTCCCAGCACGGCTGGGGGGGGTCTGTGCCCCCGGGAGTGCAGGCAGGCATATCTCCGAGGATGAGGCTTCCCCCCCCTGAGAAGCACCGAGTCCTCTGTGCAGATCTGCTCGTCCCTCTTTGGAGCTTCATGCATTGGGCGTGGAGCTAATTTGGCAGCAGAGAGTAACGCTTTGGGGCACAATCTCTGCTGGGAGGAAACCTGAGCGTCCCCTCGGGGTGAGCGGGGTGCGGGTTGGGATGCCGGGCTCAGCCCCTGCCTGGGAGCGTAGGGCCTTTGGGTGCCTCTGCCATGGCAGCACCATCCCAAGTGGGGGGCATCCCCGGGGGACAGCAGCCACGAAGTGCCCCAAAGCAGGACAGTCCTGCTGGGGACCAGCTTCCCCATCAGACGGGCTGATGTGGGGAGATGCAGGGCTGAGGGTGCCCGCAGGCTTTCTTCTGGCATCGTGGGATCAGCAGAGGGAGACAAAAGCCCAGCTGGAGCCGGAGCATCACGAGTAACCCCAGCTTGGCTGGTGGGACAGCCATGGGATCGGTGGCCGGAGGATGCTGGACGCAGCCCCCTGGGCTCGCTGGCCGTCCCTCCTGGGCACTGCCGGTAGCTGGGGATGGAGGGCCTGTGGGTCTGAGGTGCCAAGCTCAGGCTGTCCAGAAACACGAAATTCAGTCTGACCCTGGTTTCGTGCACGAGGGAGAGCAAAGAAATCCCTTCCACCAAAGCAGGGCGTTCGCACAAGGTTCCCCGGTGAGCCGGCTTTCCTCCCGCCGTGGCGACGGGCGGCTCCGTGGCCTCTCTCGTGCTGCGTAGCCCGGCTCCATCCGTAGGGGTGTTTGGCTTCTTACATTTCACAGGTCCGTGCCATGAGATTGTCGTTTGTCGGCGAGATGGGCTGGGAGCTGCACGTGCCCAAGGCGGACTGCGTGAAGGTTTACCAGGCGGTGATGCAGGCGGGTGCCCGGCACGGCATTACCAACGCTGGCTACAGAGCCATCGACAGCCTCAGCATCGAGAAAGGTTTCTTGCTTCCCTTACAGCAGCCCTCATTGCTTTGCCCCTGACCAGAGGAGCAGGGCAAATGAGTTTTTCCCAGCTTCGAGGGTGGGTTAGTGTGACTGGAGGTCTGGCAGGTACAGGTAGAGACGCTACCAGCCCCAGTGCTCCTTGCTGAGATTTCCCCAACATGGGCTTCTCTCGGGGGTGCTTTGTCCAGAGCCAAGTGAATCGAGGGCAACGGGGGTGTCCCAAAGGGAGGGGTGACGTCTTGGTCTCCTGGTGCTGCTCACCCTGGGCTCGCTGCCGTGGCAGGGAGAGGCTGGGTGACCCAGGTTTGCTCTCTGCAGGGTACAGGCACTGGCACGCAGACCTGCGCCCCGACGATACTCCACTAGAAGCAGGCTTAGCCTTTACCTGCAAACTCAAGTCTGGCATCCCCTTCTTGGGCCGGCAGGCTGTGGAGGCTCAGAAAGCCAAGGGCATCTTCCGCCGCCTCGTCTGCTTCACCACCAAGGAGTGAGTACCGCTGCTGGGCTCCGCTCAGCACCGCGCAGCACCCAACGCCGGCGGCCGCCCCGGGACGAGCACCGTCAGCCGTCCCCGTCCTGGGGAATGCAGGCGGAGCTCAGCTGCAAGCCAGTTCGGCTGTTTTCCATGCTCTAATTCCGTCTCTAATTTAAATCCCACCGTCAATTCCCTGCTGGATGTTTAATGGGAGCTGGAAATGCTGTGGCAGGGAGTGGGTTTATCTTGTTTCACCCAGAACAGCAGGAGGTTTTGTAAGTCGGGCTGGAGGGGCTTTGCCAGCACCTGGGACCGGCGCGGGGAGCTTAAGGAACCTGTAGGCAGTGGGAGCCCCAGCACGTGGCAGGGGTCCGGTCCCCCCAGACCCCTCTGCCCCACGGGGTCCTGTTGTGGGGCTTTGCTGATGGCAGCTCTGCCTTCGCCTTGCAGGAAGGTGCCGATGTTCGGCCTGGAGGCGGTCTGGCGGGACGGCGAGGTGGTCGGCCACATCCGTCGGGCAGACTTTGGGTTTGCCATCGACAAAACCGTCGCCTACGGCTACATCCGTGATCCCGCGGGGGGCCCGGTGAGTACAGACCCCCTGGCACCGTCAGCCCCCAGGGGAGGGCTGCACCTCCTTCCCCACAGCGGGGGCTTGCTTGGGAGCGGGGGGGAGCATAGCGCTTGTTTGGTTTTGAAGCCGTATGAACAAGCTCATTGCAAACCCGCTGTTGTCTGGGGAACACGATGGGGTAGCCCCCCCCGTGCTCCCCCCGCGGTGGAGGCTGGAGGGCGAGGGATGCCGCGGCTTGGCAGCAAGGCCAGTCTCACCGGCTGTTGCTCTGCGATGCTCTCCGGCTTAAGCGCTGCCTCTGATGTTAATTGCAACTGAGTATTTAATTGCAGCAGTGAAATAACGTATGTTATGGGGAGCAACGGCCAATAGGAGCGCAGCAGGCTCTTAATTAACCCTGGGAGACTCCTGGGTAGTAAATCAGATGCCCTCATTAAGCAGCGTGCTGTAGGCAGATGCCAGGGACCCCAGGTGGGGACAGAGGGCTGTGGATGACGTTCCCCCGGGACCCTCCCTGTTGCAAACCAGGAGCAGTACATCTGCTTGTGCTTTTGCTCTCTTGCTCGCCTTGGCTTTTAATCCTGCATCCGTGCGAGACTCCCAAGTCAAGCGGCTTCGTGTTCCACTTGTCCCCTCGGCCCCCGTGGACCACCTTTTTAGAAAAGGACCACCTTTTCTCCCCATGGTGAACGTTCCCCCCCTAGACCTTCCTTTCCTTTCCCCCTTTCCCATTCTCTCTTCCTCTCTCCTCCCTGTTCCATCTCGCTCTCCCGGCCGCCCCCGCCTGCCCCAGGCAGCGGGATGGAGGTGGCGGGGAGGGGGGGACACACGACAGTCCCCTCCTGCCTCCAGTGAGGAACCCATGCGGCAAACCGGCACTGAGTGCATCCCCACCGGGTGCTCCCATCCGTCGTGCCGCTCTTCCCGGCTCGCACGCCGGCTGCCGGGAAGGCTCTGCCGCGGCAGCGTGCAGCAGGGCTGGCAGCAGGCAGCTGCCTGCTGGGCTTTGCGGGGGCCGAAATGGCAACGGTGGAGAAAGGCACCCGCGTACGGGTGGTCGCGCCGCGGGGGTCCCCGGTTCTGCCAGCGACTTTGCGTGGCCGCTCCGGCTGGCCGCAGCCAGGAAGCAGCGCTTGTTGAGCAGATGTTAACGTGCAGCCCTCGTCTCAGCGCTCCCTGGGATAATTCCCGCTTGGTTTGGGCAGTAATTGAGGAAGGAGGCGGGAGCTTTGCTGCGCGGGGAAGGGAGGTCGCTCGGGGGAGCTGCACTGGCATCCTGCCCCACACCGTCCCCATCAGGGCTTTGGTGCTGGACCCAGACCCCACACCAGCCCCGAGACCTTGGAGGAGGGCACACCGAGCCCCCCACTTTGCAGTTCCCTGGCGGTGGGGTGCCCCCAGCACGGCCGCTCGGGGCCTTGCCGTGTTGCATGTGGCCCTTTAGTTTCCACCCCATGGATACGGCCCTTTAGTTTCCACCCCATGGATACGGCCCTTTAGTTTCCATCCTATGGATACGGCCCTTCAGTGACCGGGTGTGATGCTCCTCGCGCTGGGAAGGGGGGTCCAGGATGGGGATGTCTCCGCAGCATCAGGGCTAGGGAGCCAGAGGAGCAGAAGAGGTACAGGGGGTGAGGTGGAGAGCAGGGAGAAACAAAAATTCTGTTTGTTGCTGAATCACCGACAACTTCCCGCGGCCCTTCCTTGCGCCGGGGTGTCTCAGCTGCCGGCACTGCCTGGCTGAGCCCTGCGGGCAGAGGGGGCAGCTCACCTTCGTCATGCCGAGAGGTGACGTCCTGGCTGCCACCGTGGTCCCCTCCTGCAGCCAGGGCTGACCCCATCGGGGTGTGCACCCAGCCTGGTTGCTCTGGCCCTTCTGGCAATGAGCTCCCACAGCCTGGCAGTAAGTGCACCTTGCACTGGGTGCCACTGAAAAAATCCACAGAAAAAAAAGAAAACCCAAAACTCCAAAAGAAAGAAATGCTGCATTCTTTTTATTTATTTTTTTTAGTTGAGCACTTTTAAAAATCTGGTTTCCTCCTCTCTGCATCCTTCTGGGATGGCAAAGCCGGGTTTGCTGCAGAAAGCAGATCTGCAGGGTGGCGTGGGAGCTTGCCCAGTGGTGGAGCTGGGAGGCTGGCAGGGAGCTGGTGCCTCGCCGGTGCCTCGCAGCACCTAAGAGGGGTTTCGCCATGGCTCTGCCTTGCAGGTCTCGCTGGATTTCGTGAAGAGCGGCAGCTACCAGCTGGAGCGGATGGGGGTGACCTACCCTGCCCAAGCACACACCAAGTCCCCGTTCGACCCGGACAACAAGCGAGTGAAAGGGTTTTACTGAGGGTGCAGCAGCGCGGGGCCGGCGAGCGGGTGCCGTGGACGCCGGGATGAGGAGAGGGAAGATGCCATTAGGAGCTGCTGGCTGAATTCCTGGCCCCCCCGGGTGCCCTAGCTGGCTCCAGGGTCTGCTGGGAGAGCCGGGCAAATGTCTGCAGTGAACTCATCAAACAAATTTAGGTCAAGTTAGAGGGGCAGAGGAGGAAGAGATTCCAAAAATTCCAAAGATTTTGTTGCTCTGCTTTCTAAATGAAGCAATACCACTACAGCAATAATTCTTTTCCATGGGTTAATTGGCCTGAAAACAGTGTTTTGCTCGACTGCAAATGAAGTGGTTTCAATTTTTGACTTTGCTGGAAACTCTTTCCCCCAAAATGTAGTTTCACGCTGCCTGGAAATGAATTTTTTAAACTAACTCTGCTGTTAATACAGCCGTAGCCTCCAAACCTGCCGTCTCTCCGGTCCCTTGCTGCGTCTGTCCCCGTTCTGATGGGTGTCCCCTTGTCCTGACTGTGCCCTGGGGACCTGGTGCTGGGGTGGGAGCACTCGTGGGGGCCATGGAGGGAAGGGGCAGGGGGTCCAGGGCCATTGCCTGGCCTGACCCCATGGATGCTCTGCCCACTGCAAGGTTCTTCTGCACCGGGAAGTCGTTGGCTTTGCCCTGGGGGTTTCCAGGTATGTTCTTCCCACCTCTGCAAGCACAGGTTCATCCCTCCATCCCATCTTGCCCCAGTCCCAGCCAGAGCTTCAGGTCCCACTTGGGCAAAATGTTTCCCTGTGGCTCTAAAGTTTAGAGGGATTTTAAGCACCAACTTGTGTCGCCTTCAGCGGTAACTGGCACCTGAGGCCCTTTAAAAAAAAATCAACCCTGGAGCGCAAAACATTCAGTGCCTGCTTCAGTTTTGTTCGTGGTGCTCAAGCGCTGCCTCGGTGTGCGACGGCTGTGCGGAAGGCAGGGAGGGTTGGTCTCCCCCAGACCTGAACGATGGCCTTGTCCATTTGTGGGAGGGCGAGAGTAAAGACAAATCCCAGTTTTTGGCCGTGGCAATGGGAGCGTGTTGGTGCCCAGGGAGAGCTGCCTGCCTGCACCAGTCCCTGGGTTTGAAATGAGGAAAACGTGGTGGTGCCGTGCAGCCCCTTGATGCTAATCGGAGACACGTTCTTGTGGTGTTCCCCGGAGAATAAAAGAAACTCCCAAAGGCAAGTGCCGTTGGAATCCGGCTCCTTGCCGCGTGTAGCCTCTGCATTTGTAGAAGGAAGAGTCTGATGAACGTGTTTTGGCCCACAGCTGCTTTGCCAGCACCGCTTGGGTTTGCGCGTCCTCCGGGCCGCTCCGTGTACGGGCAGGACCAGCTCAGCTCTGTGGTGTAAGCTCGCCAGCCGGGGCGCCGACGCCAGGGCTGCCCTTGGCCCCCGGCCGCCGCCGGCTCCACCGTCCCGTCTGCTCTGCTGGCATCTTCCCAAAGGTCACCTTGGAGGTGGCTCTTTTTAGCATCCCGACGGAGAGGGGGATGCACGCGGAGGCCGAGCTGCGCGCTGCCGGCCCCGCAGCCTCCAGCAGCGCAGAGCCGGTCTCGGAGGTGCCAGGGAAGGTTTTTTGTCGCGTGCCTGCAGCCCGTGACCCCCCCTGAAGGGAAGGGGCAGCTGCTCCCAGCCTTTCCCCAAAATCATCCCTGGCTCTGCTCCCCTCGCTGGGCTCCATCTTCGGTGGTGCAGCAAGGGCCGGATTGCTGAGGTTTTCACCCGCCTGGAGAAATAATCGCACCGCATGCTTTTCACTTTATTTCCCTTGACTAGGTTTGCTTGGTTTATACCCTCTTTAGAGCCAATTTCAATTCCTTAGCCTCGTGCAACAAGCACCACGGGCAAGAGTTTGAACTCTCAAATGCTTTGGTTTTACTGGAAACATTCAAAAACAAGATTAAGATGATTTTTTTCTCTGAATAGGAGGTGATTGCACTCCCTGATTCTGCCTAGGCAGAGGGAGGGGGTGGCCATGGTCCGGTGCATTTCTCCTGGGGATAAATGAGGGACCGAGCACGCTGCCTCCCCACCAAGCCAGGGATCCACTACGTGCCTGAAAAGATGTCTTACTTCAAAAAGGCTTTTCTGATCCACGGTGCTCTGGCCTGAGGTTTTCCCTTAAACCCAAGGTGGCCGGGAGGGCAGGTTTCGGCTGCTGCCCTGCCCTGGATCCCCCCCACCCCAGGGCAGCAGGAGCAGGCGCCTGGCTGGGATGGACAGGCTCTCCTGCAGCACCGCCGGCCTTTCCTCCACTCCTCCCAAGTATTCTCCCTTTGGAGCTCAACAGCAAAAAGCAATTATTTTTTTTTTCCCCACATTTAGGTATTTAATGGAGTCATTTTTCCTGCCAAAAGGTTTGTCTTTTCCTCTGTGTCCCTCCCCCTTTCGAAACCCCATCACAGAGGTATCATTTGTTCCTGGCCATTGGCATCTGGTAGTGTCAAGGCGAATAATACCCAGCACAAGGGAGTGGGAGGAGGAGAGCAGCGGGGAGCCACAGTCCCTGCAGCGGGGAGATGAGGGCTGGGTGGGTGTCGCGGCATCCATCCCTCCCTCCCTCCCTCCCTGCTGTGGGTGCCGGCATAGGAGAGCACCCACGGAGCTGCCCCGAGTTAGACGGGACCGTGGGGCACTGGGAAGGCTCATATGCTGCTCCCACGCAGGTCTTTGCTCCGTGCCTCAGTTTCCCTGCGGGAAAACACGCTTCTCTCCCCCTCCCCGGGGCTGCGCTGGGTTTGGCACAATAGCAAACCTCCACATTATTATTCTGGGGGCGGAAAGCAGTATTACTCAGAGCCAGGATTGCTAATAACACACTAAATATAGCGCTTTCCATCTCCAGAGTACTTTCTGAACTCTAGCTCGTAAGCCCTAACCCCCTCCGGAGGCTGGGGCCAGGGCACCGGCTGGCATCGTTGTGCGGGCAGGGATGCTGGGAGAGCGACGGGACGACGTTCCCTGCGGATGCTCCTGCCTGGAGGTGCTTTTCCCATCATGGTGGAGGGAGCGAGCATCGGGTCAGTCCCTCCTGAGCTCACCCAGGTTGAGGGGGACGGGGGCTGCCGTCCGAGGCCCCGGGGCGGGTGGGCAGTGAGGGACGGGCTCCCGCAGCCTCTCGGTGATGGTGGGAAGCAGCTGCTTCTCCCACTTGCCCTGCAAGAGAGATCGGCACCATGAGATCAAGTCAGGTACTTGGAGACTCTGTGTTTCTCCTTACTCGTAAAAATGGAATGATCTTTAATATCTGAAGTGTTTTTAGCCTAAACCAGGATGTTTTCTCATGAGATATTACTAATTATTTGTATTGCAGAAGCACCTACGCATCCCCTTAGCGGCGCAGACGTCTGCGGCGCACCACGTTGCACAAACCCACCACAATTAGGGAGTTTCCGCCCCAAAAAGTGTTACCCACCAAATCAGATGGAGACAACTCAAACCAGGGAGTCCCACCAACCCACAAGTGCTCTCAGCCCAGCCCTGAAAAATTCTCTCTACCAGGTATTGGCAGGAAGGTCGGTTGGAGGCGACATCTGCAGCGTGCCAGCATGGAATTTCACGTGCAGCTGCTGTGAAACAGGAGGGGTGCAGCCACCTGGGTGAGGTGCCACGGGGAAGGGCTGTCACAGCCATCAGGGCTCCCGGTGGCCACGGCCAGGACAAACCCCCCCTGCTCCGTGCATGCCTGGGGGCACCTTGTCTTGGGGATGCTCCCTGCAAGGAGCACCCTGCCAGGTTCAGAGAGTGCCGAGGGCTGAGCCCGCCGGGCAGGATCTAGCTCAAATGTGAAGTGTTGGTCCCAGTTAGTGGCAGGGTGAGACACAGGCAGGGGCTGCGAGGGCGAAGGGGGGCTCGGACTGGGCTGAGCTCTGGTTCGGTGATGCTACGGTTCGGTGATTTTAGGGTTTGCCGGCCGCACGCTCATGTGGAAATGTTGGGGAGAGGCTGAGCCGCAGCGTGAGCGGGAGAGGAGAGGTAGAGCCGTGAGTCATCAGCAAGAAGATGAAAGTTGAATTTCTGTTTTCAGATGAAATTCCTTGTAGTTTGTCACGCAAAATGGGCCAGAGCCTGCACCGGCACCAGGAAAACCCCTTGGGAAAGGTGGAGGGGGATGGAGAGACCCGATGCTCAATGGGAGCAATGGGAGAGGGGACAGCATCACAGGGAAGTACCAACTGGAGAAATGACTATTTTCCTGTAACCTTATGGCTTAAGAGAGCAGTTAACGTGTTTGGGGTGCGCCTGCTCCAGGGCTCAGCCCCAGCCCTGAGCCCATCTGCTGTGGCGTTCTGCCCTGCCAGCACGTCCCAAACCCTGTGCTAGCACCTCGCCAGCACCCTGCTCTTGGGATAGATCAAAGGCATTTGGAGTATCTCGATAGTTGCTTTCAGTGCTTTTGAGTGGAAATCTGAATGTAGCGATTATAGAGAGTTTACTGCAAGTCCCTGCAGGTGCAGGGGACTCGGGGACAGCAACGTCCCCGCAGCCGCTCACAGGCGGTACCTTGAGAATTTGCTCAATAATTAACAGCACTGAGTCCTTCCAGAAATCTCGTCAGCTTTGGGATCGCTGAACTGCGAAAACACGAGCTTAATTAGAAGCTGGTGCTTTTCTCTTGGCAGAAACGGTGTGGGATAAATGAGATGTCTTAAAATCGGGCTTGCTCTGAAAAGCTCCTTCGCCCTTGCTGCGGTGCTTGTGACCCACTTTGTGCCAGCGTCAGATCTGCTCCACTCAAGTCTCTTCTTCGGCTGCTCCCCAGACCTCTCTGAAACCAGGAGAGTTGCCTGGGCCGTAATTAAGAGGCTTAATTTACGGTTCTGCTGCTGCACAAAACTTCTGCGCCACTTCTGTCCCTGCAGCGGGGCTCTGGGTGGCCGAGAGGTGCTGGGTCTCCAGTCCCAGAGAACTGGAAATTGCCCTGGAAACTGGAAACTGGGTTTCTGCCCCTCCAGAGCAGACTTTGCTAAAGGGGATTTACCAGGAGAGAAACCTGATGGTCTTCACTGCAATCCGCTCGGCATTCTCCAGTGCTGCAGTGGATAACGTATTGTGTAAGTTTATTACCCTGATAAACGGTGTGAGGAACTGATGGTGATAGGGACCATCAGTGGTTTTAAATCTTCATCGCCATCATCATCATGACCGTCACGGCTGGGCCTGTTTTTTCTTTAAAGATTTCATGGCCCTTTATCCTTCACATTTTGCTGGATCGCTGCTTTTGGAGACCGCACAGATGCTGTGCGTAATGAGCTCGCTGTGCTGGGACCTGATGTAATTTGCCCAAATCCTAAAAACCACCTCACGTTTCTCCTCGGTTCTGGAGCGAGCCCTGCTTTAACACTCAGTGAAAGCAGCCTCAAAATCATTTTACACAAATGCACCTCCTAATTGAATCTGGCCGAGCACATCCAGGGCGGGCTCGTGCCGTATCGCCTCCAGCGCCCGGTCCGGGCTGGGCTCAGTGTCCTGCTGACGCCGGGGTTCCCCGGCAGCTCCGAGCCCGCCGGGTGCAGCCGTGTCCTGAGCACCAGAGACCCGACCCGTCTCGTCGGGGTCACCCCGTGGCACGGCTCTGCCGAGCTGCTTTTTACCTACGGCTGGCAGTTTTGCTTTGAAGTTTTGGTTGTGAAGCTATATGTACCGGGAACCGGACGGCTGAGGATTTGTTGCAGTGCATCGAGATCGGAGCAAAGCCGTAGAGGGATTTTAGCACATCTCTGTTGAATGTGTTCCAGGGGACGGAGGAAAACTGCTGTGGGACGGAGACCTGTGGGCACGTGCAGACCTCCTCGTCGTTAAACCTGGGGCAAGGAGAAACGCCAGGCTGAAACGCGGCAGCGCTGTCCCCTTTCAGCGTTGGATGTGTCTAATTCCTCCCTGCCTAAAGCTCGGCCTGGAACGGCTCTGAAGTGGGCACTGGGAGCAAGGGAGAGCCTAGCACGGCCGGCTCCTGCGAGGGGAGATTTGGGCCCAGCCGGACTGCCCGTGGATAGGACGCCCGTGCAAGGTCAGCATCTCGCCCCTCTCGTCGTGGGTGAATGAGCTTCTCTGGCAGGGATGCTTGGCACCTGCCTTGGGTTATAAGAAGTATTTTGCACGTAAGCACTTGGCCATGCTCTGACTTTTGCCGGGAAGTCCGTCCCTGGGAATGCTCTCCCTTCCCGGTGGTTCTCGCTCTACACCCATCCTTAAAGCCCTGGGTTTGGCTGCCAGTTCTGGGAGCAGGGGAGGGCAGGACTGGGCTCCAGCGTGCAGCCACGGCTCCCGAAACCCGCACTGCCCGAGTGCCCCCGCACACCTACCACACAGCCAGCGCCTCAAACCCCACTTTTTAAACTTTTTTCCCAATGTTACCGGCAAAGGGCTCTGCGATGGTCCCTCTCCCCTTAGCCCCACCGTGCAGGGGCTCTGTACCTGTTCACGAGGTTGAAGTATCGATGCAGGTAGCCCGGATCCACGGCGCTTTTGCACAGCTCCAGCTGCGTCTGGGGGTAGTAGTGCACGTAGTTCACGCACATCTCCTCCAGGATGCCAAACCCACCCTGCGGCACAGACACAAACGTGCTGGCAGCGGGGTCCGGCTCGGCCCTGCCGGGGCTTGCACGGGGAGGGCAAAGGCACAAAGCATACACACACACACACACACATATATACATATATATATGCACCCCTTCAGGTGCATGGGATGGGCAGCACTCTGCTCATCTGCCCATCCACCCTTTGTGCAAGGACTGACTTTCAGGCTAGATCGTGTGGTTTACATTAAAATGCAGATTTCCTATAATCCCTCTGCTATATTTAGCTTCGTCCCTGTTGATGGTACCTCTGACAGGCTCTTTTTTTGCTGCCTGTGTAAGAAAATAACCTGCACTGTCAAAAAAACGCCACTTCTCTTTAATTACAATTAATCCCCGGTGGAACAGTTTGTGATGGGAATTAGAGTGACACATGCTACTTCTCAATTAGCACCTTAACATCCCCGCTGCAGGCTCGCTTCTCTACCACCCTCCCTCTGGTTTCTGGCTGTGATTCAGCCCGGGTTCATGCAGGTGCTCACTTTACGGGTGCCCCCCCCGACCCTGGGGTGCAAACCCACGCCAGCCCCACGCATGCAGGTGAACTCGCCCCCCCCCCCGTGCTCACCACCGTGGCTTGGCTCCGGTCCTTCGTGTTGTACGTGCAGGTCGTGATGAGTTCGTCACCCTGGAGGGGTTCGAACACAGACACGTGGAGGTGTGAGAGTGCGGAGCTTCCCCTCGCCGGTCAGCAAATTTGGGGATGGGGGAGTTTGTAATATAGCAGGTCTCTGCTGGCTGTAGCGGTGCCAGCCTGTGGGCAGCCCGTTTCCCCACCAGCACCGGCCGCGGTGCCGCAGGAGCGCTTGCTAAACTTGCATCCCCTGGGGAAGATTCCCTAGGGCCATATCCCAGGGATGGTGTTTCTTGCTTTCCTCACTTTCTAAGAATTTCTGCAGGGCCGAAGCACCTAAAAAAAGTGCACTTAGGCAACACTTTGAATTGCCAAACCTCTGCCCAACTTGATGACACGACGGCCTCCCTGCCACGGTCGGTGTCGGGGCCCGCGGGGACACCCCGGAGCACAGCCCTGGGTACGGTTCCGAAGGGTGCGGAGTCTTTCGAGCAGTGTATTGGGGTGCAACAGCTCCCGTAGGTGCCCTCCACTTTGCCGCCGGGTCCTTCCTCACCAGTACAGCCCCGGGGCACGCTCAGCCTCCGTTTTACCACTTGCTCCCCCAACATTCGCTGCCGAATCTCTTCCTCTCCTTCTACCAAGCAAGGAGGGAGGGGGCACCTCCAGTGCGTGCACGGTTCACCCTCACCCCCCCCCCCCACGCAGCCTCCCTGTGCTAGAGGAAGCCCAGCTAAATTAGGTGCTTAATTGAGCTGCCGGCACGGTTCGGTTGCCCACACACCAGTTTGGTACCGTATGAGATGGGCCCCGGTGTCCCCAAGGCATCCCCACAGGAGTGGGAGATATGACCTGGGGACCACAGGGAGGGTGTCCTCCTGCAGCCCCCCCCCCCGGCAGGTCCCAGATGGCAGCGGGTGCCTGTGCGTGGGCAGGGGCTGCCGGCGGTGGAGGGCAGGAGGTGATGTAAAGGAGGCAGGGGTCTCAGGGCTGTGGGGTCAGGGGAAGGTCTTGGGCTGTTTGGAAGCCGCCACGGTTTTTGGAGCCACTCACTGGAAAAACCGCAACCACCTCCTTCAGCATGCGGATCTCCTGGGAGGGAAGGAAAAGGGACGCGTCGGAGCGAGGCGGTGGCTCTGTGGCCAGGGCACCCCCATGGGTGACATCCAGCCAGGACACCCCCCCGCTGCCCCTGCGGACCCCTCTACCTGGAAATGAGGGCTGTAGTGACCATCGGCGTTCACCACCTGCCGCTCTCTCCCATCCCGGGACAGCACCGTCACCACTTTTCTTCCTGCCAGGTGAGTGTGGAGCTGGGAGGCGAAGATGCGGATGCCGGCAGCGGGCAAAGCCTGGGAGAAGGACGGCTCAAGCCCCTGTGCCTGACCCCATCCCTCTCCCCTCCCATGCGTCCCCTTGCTGTCTGCTTGACACCGGCCGTTCCCGCGCTGGGGTTTAGGGGATTGCTGTACCCCTGGAGCAGCGTAGAAGGGAGCTCCCTGCAGAGGGACAGATGCTCGATCCGCTGCCGAATCCGTTGTACGCGCTGCTGTGCCCTAAGTCAGCAGGAGCAGCTGAGCCGGGCGCTGCTTGCTTCCCTACGTCCGTTAGTGGTGGCACAAATGATTCCTTTCGGGTAGGCCTTACAAAAACATCCACTAAAACTTCCCTGAGAGCAAGGTGGGCATTTTGAAACCATCTCTGAGCGAGCTCTTGGCAAGCTCCTTGGCAGCAGAGGCCAATCTTCCCATCTCCATGAGGGAAAGCACCGCCGGGGCACGGCCGGCTCGGCAGTAAGTTTTATGGGAATGGTATCCTGGGGAGCCAGAGCAGATGGCTCCCCAGGAGAGCTGCTTTGAGGGGGATTCGGCACGTCCCAACCAGCTGCTCGCTGTTTGTTGTACACGGCAGATTTTTCTTTCCAGGGGCTCGGGGAGTTTAAAACTGGGAATTGGGAGCCCGGAGCTCGGTGCCATATGACTGCTGCCTGGGACCTGGGAAAAGCCGTTTGCAACCTCTCTTCTCCAGGGTGAAGCCAGGTGGAGAGGACAGGCACTCACCAGCTGGGTACATTTGTCGGTGCAATAGCCCGTGAGGAGGAAGGCATCCTCACCCGGGGGAATAGCCATCACCGGCGTGTAGACCAAGCCCAACTCCATGATGCCAGCATCGTAGCCTCGCAGGGTGGCCGTGTAGTAGAGACGGATCCCCGAGGAGTCGTGGCGACCTGGCGGGTGAGAGGACAAGGCTGCAAGTCACCGTGGGAGAAGTGACGGCTGCCGGGACAAGGTCAGGCGTGAAAAATGATGCTGTGCTGCAGCGGGGAGAGACACGTCGGCCTCTCGCTCGCAGCCTTCTTCATGTGTGTCGTTCTTAGTGGTTTTAAATCCTAGATATTTTCGTGCAAGGCTTTATGGAGTGGCCCCAGACATGTGCCCGGTCCCCTAGAGACGTCACTGACCTGAGGTTGAATTGCTCCCAAAAGAGCGAAGTAAGGAGTGTCTTTGGAGAGCCCAAAGCAGAAGGACAGATCGTGGAGTGCTTTGGAGAACTCCCTCAGAAATATGGCTCGTTGCATCTTCTTTAACTGATGCATCCAAAAAGCTAAGGCCATACTCTTATTGGGTGCCTGGCAGGAGGGGACATGCCTATGGAGCAAGTACTCCTTGCATTTGGAAGGTTTCTGGTCTCTCTTGCATTTGGGATTGCTCCATTTAACCTCCCCTGAGGAGCTGGAGAAGCCCCTGTGCCTATGAGGTGCCCTGGCAGATGCTGACCGTGGGGCGGGCAGAGGCAGCAGCCAGCTCTGCCGGGATGCAAAGCCGAGCTCCGGCTCCCGTTTGCCACCCAGCTTTGCGAGCAAAAGGAAAGGGCAGGTTCGGCAGGTCAGGAAGGGTTCAGGCTGGCTTCGACCTCCCTGTCTCTGGGCTGGAGCCCACCCGGGGATAAGAAGGATGGGGGAGACACTATTGGTTAACACGCAAAACCAGATAAATTATGAAAGACACGAGCTCCATATTTATAGACGTGTTTCTTCTCGAGTTGCTGAATGTGCTATGATTGATCTACAGTACATATGCTCTGGTCTTCCAAAAATATACTTGGTTAGTCAAGAAGCTACTTGTTTTTATGTTAATGAAGAAACCGGGTTGTTTGGAATCCTTTTTTTTTTAAATGTGTCTCCTGACAATGTTATCGAAGCAGGAGTACCAATAAAACAACATCTAAATTCCCCCATCCCCAGCCAGGCTGGTGCTGTGTCTCTGGTGACTTCGGCACCGCTGTTGCTCCGAGCTCAGACCCACCACCACCACTTTGCACAGAAATTGGAGGGACACCCTGTGACAGCCCAACTAAATACCGGTGTTGCCTTGGATCGTGGCCCTGCAGGAACGACGTGTTGGTGCAGTTTTCTGCCTGCAGGGCTGCAGGCTCGGCCAGCCTTCCTTCCCCGAGCATCCCTCCCCGCTGCTGGGCATGCATGAGGGGTCCAGCCTCCGGTGAGGATGACTTTGCTGAGACCAGCAAGGCGGCAGCATGGTGGGGATTTAGTGTATTCCTCCCGCTAGGACAGATCTGGACCATCAGGTCTCTGGAAAGTTGCAAACAGGGCTATGATTTTGGCCAAGACTTCTGTATGAAACATGGAGCCCTCCCCAGCAGGGTGGCAGTCCCTGGCACTTACTCAGCTCTCCTGCCGCTGCCTCACTGGGGAGGCACTGGGCATCGCCGTGCGCCCACTCACCTTTGAACACCAGGGGATTGTGGTAATGAATCTCGAGGCGCAAATATCTGGAGGATCCCGGGCCACCAAAGGCAAGACCTGCTTCTTCGGGGTAGTAGAAAGGCTGGAAGCAGAGGGAGGGTGTTAGGGGAGCAGTGGGGTGGCTTTCATGGGGACAAGGCTGAAATGTCTGGGCATAATCCTGACCCTCCCCACGAGCTGAGGGACGTGACTTGTGCTCTTGGTTGTGCTTGGTGAGCTGGTCTTGCTTCCAAAGGCTTCTCACGTGCCAGCATGCGCATGCAATGGCATAATCACCGAGTAGGAGCATCGCACCGATTTATGGCACCAAGGAGATGGGCTGGGGTGAGGTGGAAACTCAGACACGTACAGGGGAAGGATGGGGAGGTCAGACAGGGCTGAACCCAAATCCCAGCAGAGAATGGGTTTGGGACAGCCCGCATGGGGCGATCCCAAGATGGGATTGGGAAGGGTTGGGGGGCAGCAGGAAAGCACCCAGGAGCAAAGTTTTCACCCAGGGCAGTGAGTCCCATCTCGCACCCACCTGCGCTCCCATGGCCCATGCTGCAAGCACGTGCCTGCAGTAGTTGAGCCGGTCTGGCTTCATCTTGGAGTCGCAGGGCCCATTGTAATGGGGGAAGCTGTCGAACTCGGCAGCGCACTGGAAGACTTCCATGTGGTGGACCAGGGCCTCGTTGCCTGCTGTGATCACTGGCTCGTACTGCAAAGCAGCATCCAAGGAGGACACATTAAGACTGTTTGCTGAGGGCCCATCCCTGGGGGCTGCTGTCTGTGCAGGCTCCACAAGAAGCCCAAGGCAGGTATGTCTGCTATCTGTTACTGAACGGGAGGCAGTTTCTGCCACGTGACAGGGAGAGAAGGTTGCTTGGGCATGAGGCACCAAGGCCCAAGAGCTCTTGGTTGGCTTTGGGACCAACCCAGAGTCCACCAGAACCCATAGAGAAACATCTCATCCCTTCTCCAGTGACAGATGTGCCTGATCAGCAGATCTTGGTCTGCTTTGTGATGACCGAGTCCTTTCCCAGTTTTGCAGGGCGGAGGTGACCCTGGGGGCATTGCTTTTTCCTAAAGGGGGTCCTGGCCATGTTGCAGTAGCTCTGCCTACAGCTATTGGGTTTTGTTTCTAGCCAACAGCTACTCAGGGCACGGGGTGGGGGGCGGGAGGGGATTTGGGGTAGAAAGAGTGACTTCAAACAAGCCTGAGGAACAGCTCTGGCTAAAAGCGCCAGCTGTAGAAATGATCTGCAGCAGCGGGAAGGTATCAGGAGTTACGCACTTTTTACTTACACACAGATGATTCATTTCACACCATCTGTTGGAGAGAAAATCCTCCTTCTGAGTTTTCCTTTGCAATGTCGTCTCTCCCCTGTAAATCTCTAAGCACTGGCTTCGGCTCGTGTGTCAGGTTTTCCCTCTCCCCGTTGTGTGGTTTTGACTCTGGGTGTGCCAGGTCATCTGCCGAGCCACCTCCGCGCCCGCCGGGGCGATGCTCTCCCAGCAGCTCGTGATGGGCGGTCAGACTGGTGGTACGCCTGCCTTTCCCTGGCACTGGGCTGTCTGCGGGTTTCAGCCTCTGCTTTGAGGGAGGTGACCCAAGCATATGCAACATGCCTGGGCAATGCACACAAGTTAGATTTTTGTCTGTACCCCTTTTTTTTTTTTTTTTTGAGTATGCCTAATCTTTTAGAAGCCAGTTCATATCCTGGCTCGCTCTGCCCTGCTCTCGCCAGCCCTGTTCCTTTGTTTCCCATGTTTATATATTCCTCATGGCTCACTGTGTGCCATAATCCTGCCATGGATCTGTCCTCGATGGCTACAGCTCTGCTTTCTGCAGGGGGTCAGCTCTGCAAGGGAGCTGCTCGGAGCCTGCCCTGGTACCTGCTCGATGTGCTGGGTGGAAAGTCGCCAACCTGCCACCTTCTGCTGAGAAACTTCTGATTTGGGGTTCTCTGGGAGACAGGAGGATGCTACTGGCTGGTGAGATGGCTCTGGGAGATGTTTTGGTACCATGTTGGGAAAGACATATGGGTCTGAAAGCCTCCCTGTGAAAGGGCAGGGTAGAGGCAGACTTTCCAGAATGGCTAAATGTGAACACGATTGCTGCTCTGCACCAGGGAAGGCAACCCTCTTCTCCTGCCTCTTACCATGATAATGTGATGTTTGGGGAAGTCTTCTGGGAGCTCTGCCATGTAACACCAGTAGGTTGTCTCCTGGCTGGGAATGACAACATCAGGGGCTGTTATCTCCATGGTCTTCATGTCGCTGGGCAGTTCAGGGATGGTGATGTTGGGTTTTAGCAGCTGCACCCTCTGCAGTCCCCTGTGGATGGCAGAGATGTTGATGGCTTGGAGGGAATGGACCGGTTTCTCCAGGATCCCGTAGATAAGGTGCACAGTGCCATCCTGAAGCAAGAGCAGAGTGTATCAGGTAGCTTTTTCATGCAGGAATGTGAACTGCATGGACTATTAGCACCAGTATTGGTGGCATGAATCCAGGAATGGGCCTTTTGACCCATGCCCAGATGGGAAGCCACCCTGACCTCACCAGTAGCTGACTTTGCTGTGCTGGCCCAGGAAGACTGTAGATTTTGGGGCGTTTCTTTGGCTGACATGATCATAGAGGGTTCCCTACCAGTTGGGAGAGTCTGAAAAGTTTTCCTTAGATGGCACCAGTTCCCTAAGGGGAACATCTCCTCTCTGCTCTTTCAGAGCCCCTCATCCCTTCTGAGCTCCAGGCTGAGACAACCACATCGGTTCAGGGCTCATCCCACCCTGCAGCCCGGCCCCAGCAATGGCCACAGGCAGCAGCCTGGGGTGGAACAAAACTTCTCCCTGAAATCGTCCCTTTATCCCAGCTTCTGTTGGTGGGGGTTACCACAAGAAGCTCTGCTGAAAGTCTACCGCAAGCAGGGAAGCTGCTGCTGAGCCCAGTGAGCTCTGGACAGGAGATAAGGAAGAAAGGAAAAAGAGAATATTTTTTTCTTAAAGGATCAGAGAATAAAGACCTACAAGTCTTTTCCCAGTTCACACATAGAATTTTTTCCTCCAGGGCTCTCCGTGTTTTGGCAGACAGTAGACGTTTCTCAGCACAAGACAGGCTTTTGAAAACCAGCAACACAAACTCAAGGATGCTCTGTGCCCACGTTGGCTTTAAAATATCCTGCCCACCAAAGGCTTTCATCTGAAATGAGCCTTGCACCAATTCCTGCCCGCACCCAGGGTCCATGGCCGATGCCCCGAAGCTCTTTGACATCCCCAGTGGGAAGATTTCCCTCAAATCCCATCTCACGGGGAAGTGGTGAACGCAGACCCAGAGAGACTTCACCAAACCACACAGGAGCACACCGCAGCGGCTCTATTTGTCATTCCCTTGCTCTGGCTCCTGCCACAACCCTCCTCTTTGCCTCCTGTTGAACAAAACCACCACCTCTTTGTAACGCTCCAAACAGTTGGCTCCAGACTGCCAACCGGAGTGCTGCAGGAGGGTATTTATATAGACCTAACACATGCTTAACAGGAGTGGATGATGCAAACGAGCTAAAATCTACACTTTATAGAGGTTTATAAGGGGTTGTAAATAGATCGTGCCAAACATTACTCATGTCCCAGGACTGACATCTGTGGCACACTTCCTTTCTGCCTTAGACAGCACAAACGCCTGATGCTGTCCCCGAAACAAAACGCCGGTCAGATATAACCACGCGGGTTGGGGTTTGGAGCTCTGCCCCAGGGCTGAACTGGGGCTTGCTGGTGCTACAGCAGGGCGAGGGCGATGCCGTACCTCTATAAGGTAGTCCTTGGGGTCACAGGTGCTGAAGGCTCTTCTGAAGAGGAGGTAGAGACCCTCAGGAGCCCTCCGAGCCCCGAGGAGCTGGTAGTCCTGCTGCGAGTCCATGTGGAGCTGCCCCTTGGCGTCGCTCCAGGCATCCTGCGGGAGGAAGAGCACCCCGCTAAACTGGGAGGTTCCGCTGGCCCCGCTCAGCCCCAGGAGCCCATGGTGGTGACCTCCGGCGGTACCACGGGTCGTGAGATCCTTCTGGTCACCCTCCGGTTCGTCCACCCTCTGCATCCCAAAGGTGGAGGGAGCCCGTGTTTTGGTTGCCCCATGCCCCCCCCCAGCAGCCCCCGGGCAGAGCCGCACCAGCGCAGCCCTGCCAGGAGACCTTTGGTGCTCGGCACAGGCAGACCTGTGAAATACATGATGCAGAATTAATAGTCTGCAGAAAGACCTTTACAAGTTGAGATGCGACTGGGGGAAAGGACGCGGGGAGAGGAAAG
>JAVJGG010000053.1:15890803-15901037 GCA_035590195.1 Aviceda cuculoides | reverse complement strand
CCCCCCCCCCCCCGCCCCCCCCCCCCCCCCCCCCCCCCCCCCCCCCCCCCCCCCCCCCCCCCCCCCCCCGCGGGAGGGGCTCTCCAAGACCCTTCCCACAAACCAGCTGCTCTCAATTTAAGATCAGCCCTTTGCTGAGCTGTAGTGTCAGCCCTAGAAATCACTCCCCCTCTTCAAAATCCTTAATTTGTTGTGGCCAGATTGTTTCAACAGCCCAGCAAAGCCTCCCAAAATCTGCTCGTTGTTGACAACGGTGACAGCGACACTCCGAGAAGCAAAGCAGTAGGTTACTCCTGTGCTGAGGGATTTGAAGGTTTGGAGTATAAAATCCTGCAATAATTTGGACCTGAACAGTGTTGTTGTCTTGATCTTTTGCGTCTCCCGTTGATATCTTTTATTTACTGAGAAAATGCACCTAAGAAGTACCTCGCTGTACACACTACAAGTGGCATCAGTTCTCTTATCTTGGGGGAAAAAACAGAAGAAAAAGAATAAAGCATCTTGGCATCATTTCAGCCAGAAGTATAAAGTGATATTTCGAGAACATATTGTCCTTAGAGCGGGAGAGTGGAATCAGCCACATGAAGCTAGCATGACATTTGTTTTCATAGGAATATGGTGTGCAAATTAATCTCATAGTACATGGGGGGTTAAGCAAATTTGGATCTTTTTAACAGCTGACTTACTTATCCAGAAGAAAGGCTGCTGGGAGAGAGAAAACCAGGACTGGAGAGATTTATAGAAATCTTCTTGCAAGATGCTGTTCAGGACCAACTGAAAGAGAAAGCCCAAACGCTGCCCCGTGTTTAATTCTGTGCTGTTTGTCTTTCGGTGGGCACATGAAGGCAGATTAGAAATGATCCTTTACGTGTTTTTTTAACATGATGCTGTGAAATACTGTAGCATTGGGGCCACCACACATCCTGAATGGCTGGTAATTAGCAGGAAAACAGTACAGATAATAAGCTCTTCTTTTCATCCTTTCATTACACTGCAGATCACATTGCGGCCGATTGTGAAAGAATGTATTTTGTGGTTAATCTGAAGTAAGCAGAGAGGTAAGATTTAACTTACTGGAAAGCCTCACACAGGGAAAAAGGTGAATTGCTTTCTGCAGCCAAGCGCAATTGCAATAAGCCTAACGTGGTGGTCTGGGGATAGGTAGCTGCTGGAGAGCACAGGGGTAGTTATTGTAACCGCAGCCCGGGTGGAAAGACAAACTGAACAAGAACCTGGACAGACGGACTGTGTCAGAAAGGACAGCGATTGGCAGTAGCAATATCAAACCGCAAAATTAGAAATGAGTTCCCCCCACATCTGCTACCACCAGCTGTTTACACAGCGCCCACATACATTTGCGTGTTTAATTTCTGATAACGCCGCGCCGCTGGCGGGCGGCCGTCGGGTTGTGTTTTCCTGTGCCCTGTTGATCTCCGCGATAGCGTCGGACGCGACTCGCGGCTGGGTTATTGGTGCTGGCAGGAGCGGCTTTTCCGGCTGATAACTTTTGCACTGTCTCAAAGTCATTAACGGGAGCTGTGGTTAATTTTTAATGTGACTGACAGCAGCACACAAGTGGACCAAGGTGTTGACGCATCCCGCGTGTGCGTGTGCCTGTGTGTGAGTGCGAGCTGGTCCGTACAACCTCCTGTTGGAGCTCTTTGCAGCTAAGCACGGCAGAGACACCCAGGTTCTGGTTCCACTCAGCCTTGCCGATGTGCTGCTGTGTTTATTTATACTTTTCTCTTCGGGTTTAAGATTCTATGCCAAACCCATAGCGTAGACCTGATCTGTGGCTCCCTCTGGGATAGAAACCTCCAAGCCCTTTTGGAGCTCTTCCAGCTGAGCAGTGGGAGCCGTGCCCTGGACCATCCCCTCTCTTTCAAACCACGAGCCAGATTCACCCACAGGGACGCAACCCCAAAAGCAGCCATGCAAACAAACAAGCGACTCACCCCAAAATAGGAATTGTGCCCGTCGCTCCAGAGCACGGCCAGGTCCGCGTTCTCAAACTCGCCCCTGTCCGACATCCCAAAGAGGAGCCCGAACTGCAGGTCCCTGACGAGGAGCTGGAAATGCACGGCTTGCTCGGGATAGCTGACATTCCAGGAGAGCTCGAGCAGCCCCTGGGGATCGAGGGGTACCTTGTAGGGAAAATCATTCCTGCGGGGCACTGAGCCCTGCAGGGCCACCACCAAGATGACCAGGAACACCGCGATCATGGTGAAGTACATGGATGCCACTTCCCGCAGCTTGAAGCTGGGGCAGGAGCAGGGCTTGCTCCTGGAGGTCTGCATGCCGGGCAGGACAGCACCCGCACGTTTGGCTTTGCCCATTTATGCGCTGGCCCTCCTGAGCAAGCCGGGTAAGTGATAATCTTTAATTGCATTTGGTTGTTGGGAAATTGGTTTGTCGTATTGACCCCCCCACCACCTCCTGGCCAAACACTTGTCATTCCCTGCCTCCCCTTAATTGGCTCTAATTGCACATGGACATTATCAATAGCAATTGAATTCGACTGGGCTGATGTTATTCGCTCTTAAATCTTCCTTACTGGCTGGAAAGGGCTGTTTACTTGCAAGCTGCTCTTGCCGAGCCCTGCGCGGACACGCTCTGCCCTGCTTGCGGTGCCTCTCGCCCAGCTCTGCCGCCAGCCCTGCCTGCCCTCCGTGGGGCAAAACAGCCCCAGGAGCAATCCCAGCCACAGATCCCCACGTCCCCCAACCTGGGACCACTTACCACCCAAAAGGTGGCCAGACTGGGGGGGGGGGATCAAAGCCCAGGGTCAGCTGCCAGGCACGGAGTCCCAGTCCCGCTCCCTGCCCACGCTCCGCTGGCTGCAGGTCAGGGTATCACTGCGTGCGTCCCCGTTTTCTTTTTGCTCTTCTGAGGAACCACGCAGGTTCATGGCTTGCAGGTCGGCTGGCCCAAGCACACCCTGGGGACCCCCGGCTCCCCCCAGCCCTGTTGCGGCGTGCTGCTCGGGCTGCGCCAAGGTCTGGGCTGCACCGCGGGGGCCCGTCCGGCTCCACGTTCCCTCCCCGAGGCCCCGCCAATGGCACGAAGCCCGGGAAGCCATTTCTGTGTTTATTTATTTTCGGCCTCCCTGGGGACACTTTTGCATGAGATGCTGCCGAAAGCTGAGCCGAGTCACGCAACCCAGAGCCCCGCGGTCCTTTAGTCGCTGCGGGGTTTAAAATGAACCTCTCTGAGCCAGCTGCGGTGTCGTTTGCTGGAGATCTTGGAGGTGTCAGGGCAGGTCCAGAGGGAGGGTCCCGGGAGAGGACACGTCCTTTCTGGGTGGTGGCAATGGTGCCTTCTGCTCCAGCAAGCCAGCCCGATAGCTGAGCCAGAGACGGTGTAGGAGATGGCCGTTCTCCTCCCATCTCAGTCTCCATCCGTTTTTTAACCTGTTGATAATAGTTTTACATGTAATTGTGATCACATCTCCAAGAAAATGTTGCAAGAGTTTGTTTTAGCAGGGTAGAACCAGCCTGGCAGTGCTGAGCTGGGGTCGTAGCATCTCACAGGGTTTTTCCTGCACACCCCAGCGTTGGAGACGGCCCCGCAGGCTCCCAGCAGCTGGGGACAGAAAGGGTGCAAACCAGAGCAGAGTCACCCCAGCTTGTTAATGCTCAAAGAAATCAGGGAAGAAAATTAGAATTATTAGCAGCGTGCCGTACCGTTCATCCGAGTGCCTCAGAGGATGCGGGGAACAGGAACAGACTCAGCCACGATGGCTGGAGCAGGCAGCCGATGGGGACTGCAGCGAGGAAGTGTACTTACTGCTGGGGATTATGAATCCCTCCTCCTATCCTCCTCCAAAATACCCCACAGAGATCTCTCGCCTGTGAAGGGCACCTCAGGGACTCAGTTTACTTTTCCAGGTGGAAAATTACATTTTTGGTTAATAACTGTCATGGGAAAAGAACTCAGCCCTTCTCAGGCTCCTGCCCCGGCAGCTCCGGGCTGCTTTTCCCCATCCAGCAGTGCCAGGGAATGGGCCCCTCACCCCGGGGGTTTTCAGTGCTGGCATTGCCCGGATTTCACCCCTGAGAGCACCCGGGAGAAACAAGAGTCCAGCAGTGCTGCCCTGGCTCTCCCGTCCCGCGGCTGCTGAGGACGTGGTGACCCAAGTGTGGATCAATGTCGCCGTCTGTGTTTTCCTGCTGGGATTTTCCCATCAGTGCAGTACAGAGTTTAGCACCGGGCAGCCAGCACCTGGGATGTGCTGCTTTTTTCAGATGGGGTCACTCTGGGATGGGACAAGGAGAGAATATCCACCCTGCACTGGTTATTTAGATAATTATCCCATGATGTTGAGTATCTCAGGAAGAGGAAGTCAAATGGGAGATGCTGCAGGCTTTGAGATTTGCTTTTCTGCTTTCTAACGATGCAGTTAGCACGAAGGAGCCCTAACAGCAAGCAGGACCTTGTCTGAGCTCCCAGGCATTAAGTAATATTGACAGTGTTTGAAATATTTTCCCTGCAAAGCTAAATGCCATAGAAAACACTAATTTCACCCAAACGGCCAGAAATTAAACCCTTCTCTCTTTGCTTCGCTTCACTTTTTGCCTTTGTGTGAATTATTTCTGGCCCTTCCAAACCCAGCACAGCATTTAAGCAAAAATAAGGATCCCCATGCAAAGCCCAGCTCCTCTCCTGCCCTGGTTTGGCTCCCATCGGAGGTTCTACCTGCCTGGACCTTTGGAGATGTTAAATATTTGTTATTTCTTTGCTTTTGTAGCAGCTGGGATTTTGGCTCCAGTTTAAAGATACCTTTTGTCTCTCCCCCTCCCCCTTCTCATTTGTTTTAAGTCTGATGTATTCTCTTATTCTCTTTTGGTTATTAACTTTCCTACGTTAATTGGAATTATAATGAACCGCCTCAAGCTCTTTGATACACATACACTGCCTTGCTTTAGCCTGGGAGTTCGTGGTCCTGTTTTATTAATGCCGGCCCACGTGACAAGCGATGCTCTCAGGTGCCTTCGGTGTGGAGTCCCCTCCGGTCCCCTTCGGATCTTGGGTTTCACTCGTGGTCCTTGCAGCAATGTCACGGGGGCAGATCCATGTTTCCCAGCCCTGTGTAATGAGAGGAAACAGAGTCAGCTTGCCCGGGTGTTTTAATGAATCATCAATGTGTGCATCTCTGTGTTAAATTCAATGAGGTTGTCCTGCCCTAAGACACGACTGTTACTCAGGAATGTGGCAAGTGATCCGGAGTGTCTCTCCTTGTCGGCTGACCTGCTGGTTAGAGGTTTTGGTCTCTCATTCAGCTTTACCAGGCAAAAGGAGGAGGCAGCATCACACCCCCCCTGCTTTTCCTGGGGGTCCTGGGCTCATTCCTGGATGCGCTGTGCTCCAGGATCCGTGTCTGAAAGCATCAGATGGATGTCCCTCGTCCTCCAGCCCTGGCTGCTTGGGTAGATGTCTGGCTGCGTTACAAAAGCCCCTGAGAACAGATTTTTTTGCCTTGCCCCATTTCTGACCTCCTCCAAGCACAGATTCACCCACTTCTCTTCTCTTGGCTTTGTTTCCTCATTGTAAAGGGAAAGAAGCTGAGCCGCCAGCATGCCAGGAAGGCAAATGATCCTCACCCGGGGGTGGGAGGGGGTCCTTGGCTAACGAGTTCTGCCTCTGTCTATTAGAGATGAAACCCCAGGTTGCTGGCGTGTGCAAGTGGAGCTCCTGAGCTTTCCTCTACAGAAGGAATTTGCAGTGGAGCAGCATAACATGGGCAGGTCAGCTTGAAAACAGCTGAACTTTGCAGATAAGCAGTGAGAATTTATTTAAAGAGAAAAAAAATTATGTATATCTCTCTCTCCCTGCTTCAGTTTCTCCCCAGTCGTCGCTCATAAATCCAGGCGAGGAGCGAGGATCCAGCTTTCCACTCATTGCTCTGGGTGTTTATTTTAAGACTTCAATCAGATGCAGAAATGCCAGTTTCCTGACTCCGAAACTCTGACCTCTCGGGGCTGACGCAGAGTGGCTTCCCGCGGGCCGGCTGCCGGGAGGAACACCGGGAGGGCTGCGGGATGGGAGCCGGGGGTTCGGCCCCTTTCCTCAAAGGCAGAGCAGCGGCAGTGGCTTTCTGCCCACCGGCGAGCTCTTGCCGGAGCTAACTCCGGCACGCTTGCGCTGGTCCTAGCCTGGGAGCATCCTCTGCTGGAGATGAGACTCGGGCATCCCCTGCGCATCCCCTGCACATCCCCTGCCCCTTGCCAGGCAGACCCTGCCGAACCCCTCCGGCAGAAAAGAGCTAAGGGTGCAGTAATGCACAGGGAATAGCTGTGGCATGCTGTGAGCCCCAGAGAAGGGCTGCTGTTAATGGACAGTGCTCGGATGTGTCCCCCAGGCCCCAGCTCGGCTGTGCTGGCTGCCGTACGAACCCGGGCAGCAGCATTAATCCCCCACCGGCTGTTACTGGGCCCATCTCCTGCAAAGTCCCGGGTCGAAACCCTCCTGGCCATGTGCTAAAGCCTTTCGTTGCCACTAATGACCCTGGATGCCAAGCCAGCCCTAAAGGGAGATCAGCTGTGGTTTCCAGAACTCCGAAAGCAGCGGTGCCCGACGCTTGTGGCGGAGAGCTCGGGGAAGCAGCTGCCCGCAGCGGCAGGAGGCGAGGGCTGCCTGCCCGGCGCGGAGACTGACTTACAGGTAAGTAGGTTTAAACACAATTGATGCACCAAATTAGGGATCGAAGCAGGCAGCACCCCTCCGAGCTATAATCCATTGCCTCGCTAGCGTAAATGGAAATTCAATTTGGGCAAGGGCAGGGAGGGAAGGGAAGCTCGCTGTCTGCTCCCGTATGGCCGGTGCAGCTCTCCGTGCCCCGGGGGCTCGGCCGTTCGCAGCCCCTGTCAGAGGCCAGCCAGCGCCAGGATCGAATTTGCCTTGGCGCTGATGAGGTTAGGCAGTGTCTGACAAAGGCTGGAGCCGACACGGTGTGAGGAAGAGGAGGAGGAGAGGGCTGGCATGTCGGGGAGATGCTCACGTGGACGGGCAATCGCGCAGGGTGCCGGGGACCCGCGTCCTGGTTGACGCTGTGTGCATTTCTCTGGCCAGATCCGACTCTCACCCTTCATGCCAGAGCTATAGAGTTTGGACCAGCCCTGTGGCTCACGGGAACTATTTGATATACATCCCGGGGTTGGAAGAATTGTTTGTCCTTTTAAAAGGATCACTTTGCTCAGTCCTGTTCCCATAACAAACCAGAAGGGATCTGTAGGCTGCTCATTGGCTTCGTCGTGCACCGAGAGGGTGCTGGGGCTGCAAAACAGAGTTTGCATTTGCCCAACGGAGGCACAAGCGAGTATTTAATGTCTCTGTGTCATCTGGGCCTTGCTGGGCCATGGTGTGAACAATTCGGGAGGTTTATTGCTGAGCTGCTTTGTTTTGCAGGGGAATCTCCACATGTGACTGCAGCAGTTGCTATTTAACCTGCAAACGTGGTGGGTGCCAACAGAGACAGGACACTTGGAGGAGACCGCGACCCAGCAGCGGTGGGTGGGAAGAGCCGTTCCCTCCTCCTTGCACATGAGTTTGTGCCTTCCAGCACGAGAGCAACAAATGCTGTAACATCCCCCTTGCTAAGCCTCTACTCGTTCCAACTTCTTGCTTTCTCCTAACCTGTTTCTTTTTTTGCCTTCCTCAGGGCCACATTTTCTCCCTGTTACACCAAGTCATGCCCGCTGCCTCATCCCCGCCGAGGACTGCATCCGAAGGGGACCAGCCCCAACTGTGCAGTGAGACGTCCCCACTGCCACCGGAGGAGTCTCGCCGAATCGGAGACAGAATTGGACCTCAGCCGCTCTTTACGGCTCGGTCCTGCTGCTCCTGCTCCAGGAGCGGAGGCGAGAACTGCCATGCGTGGAGGAGGCTGAGCAGCTCTCGCCTCTTCTGCCTCTCCTCCTGGTCCAGCCGTGCACCCACGGCTCTCCTGCAGAGTTAAACGCAGGTGCATGGGCTGTGCCCAGCACCGTACCATGGTGAGCTGGTGATGGGAGAGCAGGAGAAAGGCTAAAGTTCACGAAAGGAGACTATCATTTGCTCTTTGGCGGGCGCTTGAGGCCGGGTGGGCAACCAGACCCCTTCCCACCAGGCTGCTCGCGCAGCTCAGCAGCCCAGAGAAATTCCCTCCCTGGTGCTGCCGCAGCTGAGCCACCTAATGAAATCTAGTCGCCTGTGCATGCTATATTAGGGTTACCATGGATATGGTGCCACAAACACTGGGCTGTGGCTTTGTTATATAAACAGGAGAGATTGCTACAAATACCCAAAATATCTGAAAAGGACAGGAAGAGACAAAAGTGTTCTTCGGGTTTGTTTATAATGGGTTGTGTGATCCAGTGGATAGTGCCAGTGGGAGGTGGGAGAAATTTGTGTTAGGTTTCAGAAGTGGAGCATAACCGAGCGGTGGTCTCAGACTCGGTAGCTTTGGAGACTCCCTCTGGTCTTCAACAGGTTCTTTCTAAAATGATCAAAAAAAAAAAAAAATCTGCTGGCTAGGCTGCTTACCGACCCTGCTCGTGCCCAAGAGCTGGGCTCGCTGCAGATCATGGTGTGAAGTGCATCATTTTTCATGCTCAAGTTCATCTTAGCTGAGCTTCACGCAGATCTTGGCCTTACCCTATTTCTGCCATATGCAAAGAGATCCTGCTGCCTGCAGCTGGTGGGGACCAGGACTGGTGATGGTGGTGGAGACGTACAGTCATCAGCTCGCCCAGAACTGCCCACACCTGACCCTGCTCAGCAAGACCATCCAGCTAATCCTGTACCATCTCAGGTACAGAAAGTCCCTTGTACAGTTTGAGGAATCATGTAATTTAAGAAAAAAACTGCTCTAGAAATGGAGGTGGGATGTAAGGGAGATGGAGACATCAGAGTGGCTAAAATTGTATTGCACTCCCACTCCCCTGCCAATAAAAACACCATAAATAAAGTGGCTTTGCAATAACCATCTCCACGCATTGTAACACAGATTCATGTGTCCCTGCAAAAGATGCTCCAAGCAGGATAAACTCTGCTCTAGCCTCGTTCTGCAAGAGAGGCATGACAAGCTTGCTCCAGTCCTATCATGGCGATGGCTCTTCTCTTCCCAGCAGGTGCTACCCCCTGAGCTCCCAGTCTCCATCAGTGGCTTTCTCTTCCCATCTTCCACGCTCACCTGTGGGCGATGTTCCCAGCCCACGGCTGTTTCAGCTCCCTCCTGGCCTTCCAGATGCCCTTCACCATGGAACGACCATCCATCCACTTGTTTTCTCTCCTATCGCTCCCCTGTGAGTACAAGAAGATATCTTTCCGTGTTTCATTATCTGCCATGTGGTGGAGAATACCAAACTCAGGAAGGAAAGATCTGCTTTATCATTTAAAAATACACCAAATCCAGTTTTTGCTCTTTAGATGTAGGGCACCCTGCATTGCCCTCCCGCATTACCTGCCATCCCTGATTTTGCAGGACCCATCTTAATTTTAATGAAGTGACCTCTTGCATCTCCAGAGTGGTGGAGAAGAGTTCTTCTTCAATTTGGTAAGAAAAAACAGCAAAAGGAGCTGGAATCTGCTGTGGATATGGGTCCAGGGGAAGGGCTGTCTGCCGTGTGAGTTTTCAGGGTGGTGGGTTGGTGCTGAGCCCTTCCGCGTGGGGCTCTGCTCTTTGATGCCAGCCTTTCTTGTTGCTTTTCCTCTAGCCATTGCTTTCTGGCACTGAGCTGCTTCCTGAAGGTTACACAGCGAGTGAGGATCAGCATCAAAAGGAGCCAATCCAGGAGAGGACATGGGGCCAAAACAGCCTGAGGAGTTTGAAGCTGCAGCTTTATCAGCTGTTGTGGTTTAGCCCCAGCCAGCAACTAAGCCACTCGCTCACTTCCCCCGCACCTGGTGGGATGGGGGTGAGAATAGGGAAAAAAGTAAAACTTGTGGGTTGAGATAAAGACAGTTTAATAGGTCAGAAACAAAGAAAATAATGATAATGATAATGGTAATGATAATGAATAATAATAATAGTAATAATAATAATAATAATACAATAATAACAAAAGAATTGGAATATACAAAACAAGTGATGCACAATGCAATTGCTCACCACTCACCAACTGATGCCCAGTTAATTCCTGAGCAGCGATCTTCTCCCCACCCCCATCCCCGGCCAGCTACCCCCACTTTATATACTGGGCATGACATCACATGGTATGGAATACCCCTTTGGCCAGTTTGGGTCAGCTGTCCTGGC